>JACEFO010001949.1:0-396562 GCA_015342445.1 Digitaria exilis
CCGTTAAAAATCATACAAAAAAATCAGAAAAATGCACAAAAAATTACTTTTTGGATTTATGAGAGTCTAAATACAATCTCTATTAGACATGTTTATACTTTGACGAACTGTTTTTGAATTAAAATTCAAACTATGAAAATCTAAAGTTGTGCACCATTTCAAATCCAGAGCTACGCTAGGGTTGAGCTTTGGATATGTTGTTTTTTAGTGACTTTGGACAGCTTGTGTCGAAAGGGGACTTAAAAATATGAACTACAGCTCCTGTTATGAATTAAAATGGTTTTCTGTCTTTTTGCAGTGCAGAAATCATTAAAAATAATCTGGGCAGTGAAAAATCGCCATTTTGCTCCAGAGGACTAAAAACTTGTTAGCACACCTGTGAAAAGTGAGGAACTTAATTTTTGCTCTGTTTAGGATGGTAAATAATTAAATATGTGTTTTTGGATGGAAAATTATTGAGGACTACCCAAGGGTTATTTTGAGCCATCACTTGGCCAGAGCCCTCCTCATGCTTATGCCTAGCTTTGGTAGGAAAATCTCCTGAAATGGATGAATTTTCAATTTTATATGAATTAATTTCAATACTGCTGGCAGCAACTTGATATAATTTTTATAAATTATGTGTAGCTCAAAATTAGCTAAATTTTGGAGTGAGCTTAGCTCTTATACTCCAGTAGCTGTCATAAAGTTTATAGCTAAAATTGATAAACAGAAATGGAGGAACAAAAATGAGAAGGAATCTAGATGGAAATTGATTTATATAAAAGAATAAACCTTTTTGGTTAATTGGTTAATATAGAATGGATAGAATCTGAAATTCCAGAACAGCACCCAACCTTGAGAAGAAATAAAAAGAAATCTCTTATATATGTACACAATCACCATCGAAATCGATAAAACTTTTTCCACACCTACACTTGTTTTTGTGAAGAAAATAGAAATGCTTAAGCATGTCTAGGTGAATATGGCCTTCAAGGCCTTAATCTTAGCATCTGTAGGCTGCCGCCTTAAAATATGCATCTCATGTAGACGGCGCTATCCCGGACGGCGACTACACCCTCATCCCGCAGACGAGGAAGGAGTCCTGGAGCACGGTGCCGGTACAGAAGTGACCAACCCGGAGGCTAACTCTCAATTCAAGCAAGAAGGCAAGCCCCGGAGCATAACCTAACTTTACCAAATTATGCACTTTGAATTCTCTATGTTTGTGCATTTACGTTCAAGGAGTTGATTGAATACCTTAAGCTGCACATTTCCTAGTACCTATGACTTGCAATACTAGTTTTGAAAGGGATCGATAGTGCATTGCTATAGGTCCGTTACAAGTCGAGTGATTTCCTGTCACTCGCGAGACATAGGGATTGCTTGTCTTTACTTATGTTGGAATCATAAGGATTGACGGGCGGGATGATAGATGTAGATCTCCCGTCCGTGTATGATAATTGGTTAAGGTCGAAATGTGTGGTAGAGTGTGTCAATTTTTGAACGTACCACATGCATACCGGTATATGGGAGCCGGTAGCCCGGTACCAGATTGAAGCAGCTAGGGCCGATAGCCATCTCTCCTTGGAAACTTTTTCCCCTGCCGTACACTTGTGGATATATGCGTGATGCTGTGAGTGAAGCAGTAAACCTTTATCCTAAGGAAATGGACCCGGTTCCGAATTGTGGATCGATGGGAAAGGTTGGGAAATGCTTGTACCTTTTATAGCAGGCAGAGTATCCGTGGTGTGTTGGGTTTTCCCTGGCCAGGTAGCACAAATTCGGTTCGAACTGTCCGCTTCTTCGCGGTTAATGAGACTGCTTGACCGCCTTGCTACATTGAGTAATAAGTGGAATTATGAGATTATGAATTTGTTCTATGAATTAATTTGTATTGCTCCACTTGCATGCTTAGAGAGGATGCTAATCTAGAATGGTTAAATAAACTAGAAACTGATGCTAAACTTGAAAGCAAGGATCTACCTTTAGTTGCTTTTTGGCAAACAAACCACCAGCCAAAGCCTCTCATTGTCTAGATGTCGGTGATGTAGTTTTCACCAGACGGGTAAGCCTTGCTGAGTATTAGTATACTCAGCCTTGCTTGTGGCAATATTTTTCAGGTATACCTTTGGATGTGGATGCTTTGTCTTGGCCTGCCCAGGTTCCACCTGGCTGGCACATCGAATGGGTTCCGTCCTCTGGCGAGGATCGGGAGGAGTAGCTTCGTGGCAGGCTTCAGCACGGAGTTATTTTGTATCGTCGTTAGATTGTTTTACTTCCGCTGCAATGAACCTCTAAATTCAGTTGTTATGACTTTTTAAATTCCGCTGTAATGAACTTTTATTTCCGCTGCAAGACTTGTACTCTGATTTAAATTTGAACCTGGTTTGTAATAACTTGTTATATCTATGTGTGTAAATTAATTTGTGGAATGTTGTAATCTCTGGAACTCACCTTCGTGTGGGCGTGCTGTTGTTTCGATCGAGAAAAGTACGTGGTTTAATCGGGTTTAATCCGACGGCGCTCCAGCTTATTCCGGATTAAGTGCCTGACTACGTGATTAGTGGTCCCTAGGTACTTAACTTGGAATAATTTTGGAGTGGTCCGCCACAGCTGGCATCAGAGCCGAAACAGCGCACCAGAGAGACCAACAACCTTAAATAAATATTTTTGGAATAAAATTTGCCAACTCGTACTTCCGCCGTGCTTTTCGGTGGAAGGTTGTTGTTAGGGACCGCTAAGGATGTTACCTAGAGCGTGAAGCCTATGTGGGTTAAGGGATCACGGTATGATAGGTGGCAAATAGTATATTATACTGACTTCCAGCACATTTCATTCTGTCATTTACTTTCCGCAATGGTGGGCGCAAGGTACGGCGATTGCTGTAACGTACCACGGCACTATATGAAAATATAGTGGCGGCACATAGTCAATACGCTGTGATGGCGTATGAAACTAGAATAGGATGGTGGGCGCAAGGTACGGCGATTGCTGTAGCGTACCACGGCATCATATGCAAATATGATGGCGGCACAAAGTCAATACGCTATTCCAATAGCGTATGAAACTGTCAATATGTTGCCTTGTGACATATGAACATTGCCCGTTCAATGTTAAACGATCGGGTGCCACCTCTATAGTGGGTGGTAATGAATGGAGATGCTTTCGTGAGTGCTGGCACGAAAGGTTGATTATACATGCTCTGGAATGGAATTTTCTGCAGGTACACTAACCGCGAATCCGTATGTTGAAACGGTTAGAGAAATTCGACTAGTTAATATAGGGAGAGACGGATATTGCCTAGCCACCGGCACTAACTTCGTAAGCCAAAGTTATTGGCATGTGTGTTGGTGAGAACGAATAGGCCGCTCCTGCATTGCATTCTCACTGAATTAATATCAATTTTAACCCTTGGCCAAATCAAACCGCCGTCAAAGAAATTGAAATTTACAACCCAAAAAAAATGCTGCTGAGAACAGTCTATTTGCAACCTTAAATCGAAACTGAAAACGTTGCCAAATGAAAAAGTGTTCAACATGAAAGTTGTCATAAATATTATGAAGTAAATGCTGGAGAAATTTCAACGAAAATGGTTCAGTAAAATTGGAGTTATGCTAAAAATGGTAACCCCCTGTCTGCTGGAAATTTCTGGGGACAGTGAGATAAAAATTGAATTTTTACACCATCTTAAAGACAGTTTATGCTCAAACCTCCAACATGAAACTTGTTAGGAATTATTTAAACAATGTCCTGGCCAAATTTGGGAATTTTTGAGCTTGTAGATTTCGAGTTTTGTAATTTTTACCACCCTGCACAGAATCTGTTTTTGCTCTTTGGCACTAACCGGTTCTCACCCTTGCCCCTTTTCCTTTTGGTTCAGATGGACGCCCTCGCTGACCTGGCTAGCCACCCCAACGACGTGTCTTTCTCTGATTGCTTGGGATGGGAAGGCTTCCCTAGCATCTTGTGGTCGGTTCTACAGGCACTTGGCTACCCTACACCGCCACAATATGAGAGAATCCTCATCCGAGACAGTGGTGTGACTCGTTCCCGTGTGCGTTTGGTGGTACACCGTCACCCGCCGTGTCCTAGTTCCCCCACCTGGACGGTGGAAGTTCATGGACACCACATGGAGACGACTTGCGTGCTAGCTGCTTTGAATGGCATCAGTTCTTTTTGTGCTCAGAACCAAAGCTTGGTAGAGCACCAGTTGCTTGGGCTGTTTCCTCCGACTCAGCCGAATGATCCCCACTGGATGAGGCGCTACCTTAGCTCTCCTTTGAGGATGGCGGAGAACCCCGTCGCAGCAGCCGCTTTGATGATGAGGTGGATACGGGCGTATCACCGTTTGCAGGCACTTCTTGGACGGTCGCAGAGCGAGATGCTCAACATTGCTATGGACATGTCCGCTCGCGCCCGTGACATAGGGGTTGAGAGGACCTCTTTGTCCATTGAGGTGACCACTAGAGATGCCATGATTGCTGACTTGGAGAGGCAATTGAATGACCTCCAGATTGCACACAACAACACCCAGAATGAGTTAGCACAAACTAGAGATGAGCTTGAGGAGGTACATGGTACCTTGGAGCATGCAAATGCTATGCTTGCCGCCCATGACGCTCAGCACCTTCTTGAGCAAGAAGGAGGGAATGGTGAAGGAGAGGCCCCCGATTCCGACATGGACACCGAGGATGACATGCCGCCCCTTCCAGCTCCACCTTCACCTATGGGCAGCGAGGCTACCGCTAACAACTTGGATGATTTTTAGAGTGGTAGTAGCAAGTTTACTCCTCCGCTAGGCCTAGATTTTGGCTTCATGTTATAATAGGCTAGATGGAGTTGAGCTCCTCCTATTTGGTGGCAATGTAAATTAATGGTGTGGTTGTGGTGTAAAACTTGATGATGTTGTTACAGCTGTGTTGAAAACATTCTGCAGCTGACCTTGTTTTAATTATTGATGGGTTTTCCATTCATTTCTGGGCTGTGATGTGAACTACAAAGTTGTTTGTAATTTGTCAAACAAAATGATCACCAAATTGCAACCCCATTGGTTAAGCGAAATAAAAATGGCAACCAAAACACTATAGCTCGGCCTGCTGAAAAACAGCAAATGCAGAGAGCTAAAGATTGAATTTTTCGGCTTAGTTCCAGTCCGAATTTGATTCCGAGCCCAACATGAAAGTTGTAGAGCATAAAATTTCCGAGCTACTGACCGAATGGGAGCATTTGACTTGTTTCCTGTCGGGAGATATGATTTTTCTTCCGAACTGCGTGCTGACTTGCCATTCTGCGCAGTACACTTTAATATATTGTCACGTTCCATCTTGTCATTCATTATGCAAGCTTATGGAATGTGGCTAATACAAGTACCTACTGCAGATGGCAATCACCCGCAGCGGTCACGACGCTAGTGGCTCCAACGCTAACCAGCAGGGGCCAGAGGGGCAGCAACAGCCACCGCCACCTCCTCCTCCGCAGCAACCTCCGACGTGGCAGCAGCTTTATGCCACGCAAACGGAGATTCTCCGGAACCTGCAGCATCAGCAGCAGATGATGCAGCAGCAGATGCTTCAGCAGGGAGGTCAACGGGCCCCTCAGCCTCAGGTGGCCAGATACGAAGATTTTCTGGCAACGCACCCGCCGATTTTCTCTCGAGCTGATGAGCCTTTGGAGGCCGACACCTGAATTCGAGCCATCGAGTCCAAGTTCACCATTTTGGCAACGCCTTGCACCTCCAACCGCAAGGTCGTGTTCGCGGCGCAGCAGCTCCGCGGCCCAGCTCTCCTTTGGTGGGAGAACTACCTGGCCCTGCAGCAGGAGGGTCATGTAGTTGAGTGGGATGAGTTCAAAGCTGCATTCAAAGCTCATCACATTCCGGCCGGTCTAGTAGAGCGAAAGCTGAATGAGTTTTTGGCGCTGACCCAGGGTACCCGCACAGTGCTCCAGTACTCCCAGGCCTTCAATGGTCTGTGCCCTTATGCGGGTCATCACGCCGACTCCGACGAGAAGAAGCTAGAGAGGTTCCGACGTGGCCTTAACACCAAGTTGAAGGCACAGTTGGCCACCACCCGTGCTGCCACGTACGGCGATCTCGTGAACCTTGCCATCACCCAGGAAGACGCCAATGTGGTGCACAAGGCGGAGAAGAAGAGGAAGACTCCCGCTGGACCGTCGAGCGCGCAGCCGCAGAGGTTCCGCTTGGTTCCCCCGGCTGCACCGCAGGGACAGTCCAGGGCACCTCAGGGAGGTGGATGGGTTGCTAGGCCGCCACAGCCTAACGCGCCTCGTTTCCCTCCACCGCCGCAGCAGCAGCAAGCACCAAGGCAAAATGCACAGCAGCCAGCTCGCCCTGGAGCCGGCTATCAGTGCTTCAAGTGTGGAAGCAAAGATCATTTTATCAAGGATTGCCCGCAGAACAAGCAGCAAAACCAGCGCCCGGGAAATCAGCAAGGCAAGGGCAAGCAGCAGCAGCGTGTGCAAGTTCGGCAAGGACGGCTCAACTACACCACCTTGGCCGACTTACCCGAGGGAGCCCCAGACATGACTGGTACCTTCCCTATCTGCACTCAACCTGCTGTGATATTGTTTGATTCCGGGGCAACACATAGTTTTATAAGCACAAGGTTTCATGTGAAATGCGGATTAAAATCTTACCATACCAAATCATCATATGTGATATCAACTGCGGGAGGTAAAATTGCATCCAACCAAGTCACCCACAAGGTTCCAATCAGGCTGGGAAGTAAAACATTTCCTACTGATTTGATTCTGCTTGGAATGGAAGGAATTGACATTGTGTTAGGAGCCAATTGGATGACTCAACATAAGGTTGTCCTAGATGTTGCGGAACGAGTTGTTGAGATAAACTCGCCTACGCAGGGCCCGAGTGTGCTATATCTGCCACAACGGACTCGCGTCGATGCGTGTGCTTACACAATGGTAGAAACCCAACTAAAGGACATTCCGGTGGTATGTGAGTATGCCGATGTATTTCCGGATGACTTACCTGGGATGCCGCCGGATAGAGACATTGAATTCGTGATTGAACTTCAACCTGGCACAGCACCTATATCAAAGAGACCATATAGAATGCCGCCTAATGAATTGGCTGAATTGAAAATTCAACTCCAAGAATTGCTAGATAAGGGTTTAATTCGTCCAAGTGTTTCACCTTGGGGATGTCCCGCTATCTTTGTGAAAAAGAAGGACCATTCCTTGAGGTTGTGTATTGATTACCGGTCTCTCAATGCGGTAACTATTAAGAACAAGTACCCACTCCCCCGTATTGACATCTTGTTTGACCAACTAGCTGGCGCCAGAGTGTTCTCCAAGATTGACCTTTCGCTCTGGCTATCACCAAATTAAAATCAGGCCATGTGACATTCCAAAGACTGCCTTTTCCACACGATATGGACTTTATGAATTCCTGGTTATGTCCTTTGGGCTCACGAATGCCCCAGCCTATTTCATGTACCTCATGAATTCGGTCTTCATGTCTGAACTAGACAAGTTTGTGGTGGTTTTCATTGATGACATTCTTATATATTCTAAGAATGAGGAAGAGCATGCCGAGCACCTTCGCATTGTTCTTCAGAGATTGAGAGATCACCAGCTCTATGCCAAGTTCTCCAAGTGTGAATTCTGGCTTGAGAGCGTGAAGTTTTTAGGTCACACGGTTTCCAAGGATGGTATATCCGTGGATCCAACCCAAGTGCAAGAGGTGCTAGATTGGCAACCACCTACCTCTGTCCACGAGATTCGGAGTTTTCTGGGTTTAGCCGGTTATTACCGTCGTTTTATTCCGGATTTCTCTCGGATAGCAAAGCCCATGACCGAACTCTTGAAGAAGGGAGTTAAATTTGAGTGGAATGACAAATGTGAGGAAGCCTTCCACACCTTGCGAAGACATTTAACTTCAGCCCCAGTTTTAGCTCAGCCCGATTGCACCAAGCCTTATGATGTCTATTGCGATGCATCAGGCACCGGTCTTGGCTGTGTTCTCATGCAAGAAAACCGAGTGATTGCTTATGCTTCTCGAGCACTTCGGCCTCATGAGCAAAACTACCCCACGCATGATCTTGAGTTAGCAGCGGTTATTCATGCTCTCAAGATGTGGAGACACTATTTTGATGGGTGTTCCCTGCAACATATACACAGACCACAAGAGCCTCAAATATGTTTTCACTCAGGCACATTTGAATATGAGGCAGCGAAGATGGTTGGAGTTAGCAAAGGACTATGACCTTAGTGTGCATTATCACCCCGGGAAGGCTAATGTAGTTGCGGATGCGCTAAGCCGCAAGGCTCGTTGTCATTGTCTTTCCGTGGAGTCCTATGCCGACACCCTGTGTCACGAAATGGCAAAGCTCAATTTAGAGATTGTTCCACACGGGTACTTCAACCATATTGCAGTGGAACCAACCTTGCACGATCAGATTGTTATAGCCCAATTAAATGACGCGAGCATTAAAATCCTTAGAAGGAAATTGTCTAAGGAGAAGGTAAAAGAGAAATACAAGTGTTTCCGATTGGATGGGCAGGGAGTGATGTGGTTTGGGCCTCGCCTCGTGGTGCCCAAAAACACGGAACTCCGGAGGAAGATTATGGATGAGGCACATCTCTCTAAATTTTCTATCCATCCCGGCAGCACCAAAATGTACCAAGATTTGAAACAAAACTTTTGGTGGACTCGAATGAAGCGAGAAATTGCCACGTATGTGTCGGAATGTGACACATGCCAGCGGGTTAAGGCCAGCCACTTGAAGGTAGCAGGCACGCTTCAACCTCTACCTATTCCCTCATGGAAGTGGGAAGATATAAGTATGGATTTTATTGTTGGACTTCCCCGGACCCCTCAGGGGCACGATTCTATTTGGGTGATTGTGGATCGCCTTACCAAGACCGCGCATTTCATTCCAGTCAATACCACTTATGCTGCTAAGAGGTACGCAGAAATTTATTTGGAGCGGATCGTTTGCCTACATGGGGTACCCAAGACGATAATTTCAGATCGTGGTGCTCTGTTCGTAGCCCGCTTTTGGGAGCAATTGCAATTGTCCCTAGGCACCAAACTGATCCGAAGTTCGGCATATCACCCACAGACCGATGGGCAGACGGAAAGGGTAAATCAAATACTTGAGGATATGCTTCGAGCTTG
Organism: Digitaria exilis; assembly: GCA_015342445.1. NCBI lineage: Eukaryota > Viridiplantae > Streptophyta > Magnoliopsida > Poales > Poaceae > Digitaria > Digitaria exilis. The sequence goes on from JACEFO010001949.1 coordinate 9,140, forward strand.
TGTTATCCATTATGGGAAGAATTGGGAGAAATGTTTGTCTCTGGCTGAATTCTCCTATAACAACAGCTACCAAGCGAGCCTTAAAATGGCACCTTTCGAAGCCTTATATGGTAGAAGATGTCGGACCCCGTTGTGTTGGTCCCAGGCAGGCGAGAGGTACACTTATGGCCCTGACCTTGTGATGGAAGCAGAAGAAAAGGTTAGGATCATTCGGGAGAATTTAATGACCGCCCAGTCACGGCAAAAGAGCTACTTCGATCAGCGGTGGAAGCCACTTCAGTTCGAAGTTGGTGATCACGTGTATCTTAAAGTTTCCCCGACCAAGGGTGTACAAAGATTTGGACTCAAAGGAAAGCTTGCACCTCGCTTTATCGGCCCGTATGAAGTTACTCAGCAATGTGGGCCGGTAGCTTATCAAGTGAAGCTTCCCGAGAAACTTTCAGCGGTACACAATGTATTTCATGTTTCTCAACTCAAGAGGTGTCTTCGTGTTCCGACCGAGGTTGTTGAACAAGAGGAACTCTCGGTTGAACCGGATCTCTCTTATGATGAGCATCCCGTTAAGATCCTCGACGAGAAAGAGCGACAAACACGAAGGAAGGGAGTTAAAATGTACAAAGTTCAGTGGAGTCATCACTCCGAAGATGAAGCCACGTGGGAAACCGAGGACTATCTTAGGAAGAATTTCTCCGACATACTTTCATAAGCCGAGGTATTTCTTTTCCCCTCTCTATCTCTAGGTTTAATCGAATCTCGGGACGAGATTCCTCTTAAGGGGGGTAGGCTGTGACATCTCTGATGTCAAAAGAATTAAAAAGTGCAATTAAAATCAATGCAACAGGGAATTGGGTTGAAATTCAAAAATTTGTCAAAAATTCAATTATAATTCAAAAACAAGGGTTGTTTGGAGACCCAACTGAAATCTCAAGACTTGGGTGCTGAACTTAAAAATCTCGGACCAAAAGAGTAGTTGTCATCACCTACAGCCCTTCGCGACAACCTCGCCACGGCGTTCGTTCCGCTCGATAACCCTCGAGCGGGGATGTCCGTGACGATCGAGCCTAGTCAGTATTGTCCGTGACGATCGAGCTATGTCCGTGACGATCGAGCTATGTCCGTCACGATCGAGCCTAGCCAGTAGTTTCCGTCACGATTCGAGGCCGCACGATAGGACCCTCGAGGCCCCGACGTTCCGGCACGCTCGAGGCTCCGCAGCCAAGCTCGAGGGGGGCACTTACCCTCGAGCGACGTTCCGTCACCCTCGAGGCTCCGCAGCCAAGCTCGAGCACTTACCCTCGAGCGACGTTCTGTCACGCTCGAGGCTCCGCAGCCAAGCTCGAGGGGGCACTTACCCTCGAGCGACGTTCCGTCACGCTCGAGGCTTCGCAGCCAAGCTCGAGGGGGGCACTCACCCTCGAGTGGCGTTTCCGACCATTCGAGGCTTGGCAAGCTCGAGCTTGCGGTTCAAGCTCGAAGCGCCGTAGCGCCTGGTCGAAGTGCCTGGTCCAAGCTTGAAAGTTGTGTCCCACACCTCAGACCCCAACTTTTAATTTTACCCGTTTCGAAGTTCAGTTCGAATTTTTGGAGAAAATTCGAATTTGGAAATCGGAGCTCCACGGGCATGCTACAGTGCCCCTGGCGCGCGCAGCGCTGGCCGGAGCTCGGCCGCCACGTGGCCGGCGAGCGGCGCAGGCGGCGCTGAGCTGGCCAAGCCGCGGCGGACACCGGCGCTTGTCGCCTAGCTCTTGTCCGGCCACTCCCGAGCCATCACTTCGCCGCTGTCGCCTCGCCTCGCCTCGCGCCGCGGAGCGCCATCATACGGTCGCGCGCCGCCGTGGCCGCACGCGCGCTCGCGCCGCGCCGAGCGCACTGCAGGCGGTAGAGTCCATTCGCGTCGCGACAAAGCCTCTGCTGAGGATCTCCACTTCATCACGCGATGATCTTTGACGCCCAACCGCGCGTGTGCGCTCTGTTCGAGCTCGCGCGCCATCAATGGCGACCGCGACAGCCACCCACGCGCTCGCACGCTCCCGAGGCCGCACAGTGCCTCCCTTGCGTGCTCAATCACTCCACCAAGCACTCACACCCCTCCTCTCACTCACTCACTTGGCCATTTCCACTTCCCCGCGCTCGCTCGGTCTTCTTCTTCCTCGCGCCGCGCGAACCGAGCCGAGCTTCTCCGAGAAATTCACCCTCCACACTCCACCATTCCCAAGTTCGTCCCGCACAAAGCTAGCCCTCTACTCCAGCTCCATTTTCCCCCATGTTCCCCAAGCTATTGTCCCTTCTCCGGCGAGAATTCGTGAATTTCCCCAAATCGCGATTTTCGGCCGCCGGAGCACCCGCACGTCGAGACCCTACTCCGAGCCGTCCCCGAGCTTCCTCGAGCACGCCATTAGCTTCCCCAAGCTCTGCTGGTGCTCAAGGACCTCTCCCCCCCTCCGCAACGACCCCGAGCTCGCCGGCGTAGAAGCCGCGGCGGCCGCGCTGCCACCTCCTCGTCGCCGGCACAACTCCGACCTCCCCCAGCCTCCAAACCGTCCTCAAACGACTCGTGGTGAGCCCAGGATCATTTCCCCCCACTTCCCCGTGCCTAGTTCGCCGTAGTTTGCCCGGCGCAACTCCAGCGAGGTCCCAGGGACCTTTCTTCATCGTCTACCTTTGTTTAGGGGCCTCTGTGCAAAAGTGCAGGACTGGTTCGCGAAGTTTTGAAAGATCTAGGGTTCTCTGCGTAAAAAGATTCTTAAGTCTAGGTTTGATTTTTTCCCGAATCTTGTAAAATCCGTTAAAAATCATACAAAAATCAGAAAAATGCACAAAAATACTTTTTGGATTTATGAGAGTCTAAAATACAATCTCTATTAGACATGTTTATACTTTTGACGAACTGTTTTTGAATTAAAATTCAAACTATGAAAATCTAAAGTTGTGCACCATTTCAAATCCAGAGCTACGCTAGGGTTGAGCTTTGGATATGTTGTTTTTAGTGACTTTGGACAGCTTGTGTCCAAAGGGGACTTAAAAATATGAACTACAGCTCCTGTTATGAATTAAAATAGGTTTTCTGTCTTTTTGCAGTGCAGAAATCATTAAAAATAATCTGGGCAGTGAAAAATCGCCATTTTGCTCCAGAGGACTAAAAACTTGTTAGCACACCTGTGAAAAGTGAGGAACTTAATTTTTGCTCTGTTTAGGATGGTAAATAATTAAATATGTGTTTTTGGATGGAAAATTATTGAGGACTACCCAAGGGTTATTTTGAGCCATCACTTGGCCAGAGCCCTCCTCATGCTTATGCCTAGCTTTGGTAGGAAAATCTCCTGAAATGGATGAATTTTCAATTTTATATGAATTAATTTCAATACTGCTGGCAGCAACTTGATATAATTTTTATAAATTATGTGTAGCTCAAAATTAGCTAAATTTTGGAGTGAGCTTAGCTCTTATACTCCAGTAGCTGTCATAAAGTTTATAGCTAAAATTGATAAACAGAAATGGAGGAACAAAAATGAGAAGGAATCTAGATGGAAATTGATTTATATAAAAGAATAAACCTTTTTGGTTAATTGGTTAATATAGAATGGATAGAATCTGAAATTCCAGAACAGCACCCAACCTTGAGAAGAAATAAAAAGAAATCTCTTATATATGTACACAATCACCATCGAAATCGATAAAACTTTTTCCACACCTACACTTGTTTTTGTGAAGAAAATAGAAATGCTTAAGCATGTCTAGGTGAATATGGCCTTCAAGGCCTTAATCTTAGCATCTGTAGGCTGCCGCCTTAAAATATGCATCTCATGTAGACGGCGCTATCCCGGACGGCGACTACACCCTCATCCCCGCAGACGAGGAAGGAGTCCCGGAGCACGGTGCCGGTACAGAAGTGACCAACCCAGAGGCTAACTCTCAATTCAAGCAAGAAGGCAAGCCCCGGAGCATAACCTAACTTTACCAAATTATGCACTTTGAATTCTCTATGTTTGTGCATTTACGTTCAAGGAGTTGATTGAATACCTTAGCTGCACATTTCCTAGTACCTATGACTTGCAATACTAGTTTGAAAGGGATCGATAGTGCATTGCTATAGGTCCGTTACAAGTCGAGTGATTTCCTGTCACTCGCGAGACATAGGGATTGCTTGTCTTTACTTATGTTGGAATCATAAGGATTGACGGGCGGGATGATAGATGTAGATCTCCCGTCCGTGTATGATAATTGGTTAAGGTCGAAATGTGTGGTAGAGTGTGTCAAGTTTTTGAACGTACCACATGCATACCGGTATATGGGAGCCGGTAAGCCCGGTACCAGATTGAAGCAGCTAGGGCCGATAGCCATCTCTCCTTGGAAACTTGTTTCCCCTGCCGTACACTTGTGGATATATGCGTGATGCTGTGAGTGAAGCAGTAAACCTTTATCCTAAGGAAATGGACCCGGTTCCGAATTGTGGATCGATGGGAAAGGTTGGGAAATGCTTGTACCTTTTATAGCAGGCAGAGTATCCGTGTGTGTTGGGTTTTCCCTGGCCAGGTAGCACAAATTCGGTTCGAACTGTCCGCTTCTCGCGGTTAATGAGACTGCTTGACCGCCTTGCTACATTGAGTAATAAGTGGAATTATGAGATTATGAATTTGTTCTATGAATTAATTTGTATTGCTCCACTTGCATGCTTAGAGAGGACGCTAATCTAGAATGGTTAAATAAACTAGAAACTGATGCTAAAACTTGAAAGCAAGGATCTACCTTTAGTTGCTTTTTGGCAAACAAACCCACCAGCCAAAAGCCTCTCATTGTCTAGATGTCGGTGATGTAGTTTTCACCAGACGGGTAAGCCTTGCTGAGTATTAGTATACTCAGCCTTGCTTGTGGCAATATTTTTCAGGTATACCTTTGGATGTGGATGCTTTGTCTTGGCCTGCCCAGGTTCCACCTGGCTGGCACATCGAATGGGTTCCGTCCTCTGGCGAGGATCGGGAGGAGTAGCTTCGTGGCAGGCTTCAGCACGGAGTTATTTTGTATCGTCGTTAGATTGTTTTACTTCCGCTGCAATGAACCTCTAAATTCAGTTGTTATGACTTTTTAAATTCCGCTGTAATGAACTTTTATTTCCGCTGCAAGACTTGTACTCTGATTTAAATTTGAACCTGGTTTGTAATAACTTGTTATATCTATGTGTGTAAATTAATTTGTGGAATGTTGTAATCTCTGGAACTCACCTTCGTGTGGGCGTGCTGTTGTTTCGATCGAGAAAAGTACGTGGTTTAATCGGGTTTAATCCGACGGCGCTCCAGCTTATTCCGGATTAAGTGCCTGACTACGTGATTAGTGGTCCCTAGGTACTTAACTTGGAATAATTTTGGAGTGGTCCGCCACAAACCAGTGCGGGGGAAGTGGGGGGAAACGACGAGGGGCTCACCGCGAGTCGGTTGGGGTAGCTCTCGTGGCCGGAGGTGAAGCGGCGCGGCTCGTCGACGGTGAGCGGCGGAGCGGCTTGCTCCGGCAACGTCGATAGCCGGCTACGGTGGTCGAGACGAGGCGCGGAGAAGCGTGTGAGATTCACAGGACGATGGCGGAGACGGGGATGGCCAGAGTATGGAGCTCGACGTGGAGGTAGTGTTCACGGCGGAAATGGCCGAGCGATGCGGAAAAGCTTCGATTCCCGGCGTGTGCGGCTCGATTCGAGCTGGGGAGTGTTCGAGCGGCTAGCTGGGTGAGTGAGTGAGCTTCACGTGCGGGCGATTGGGAAATCGTGGAGGGAAACGCGGTTGATTTCGGTTTGCGGCGCGAGAGCTCGGGCTCTGCTCTACGCGGCCGGAGGTTGAAGAAGGTGGGAGCGAACGCGGGGAGAAGGGAAATGGCTGGGTGCTAGCTGGGGGAAGGAATTAGGTGTTCGGTGGAGTGTTTGGGCGGGCTAGAGGGCACCGAGTTGCCTCGGAAGCGTGCGCACGCGCGCTCGGGCCGTCGGGGTCACCATTGATGGCGCTGACAGCTCGGGCAGCGGCGCGAGCGCCGGTTGGGGAGTGGAGATCGTGGCGTGGGCGCTGGGGGATCCTCCACAGTGCTCCTTGGCGTGTAGTGGGGGGGAATCCGCTGTGGGACGGCGCAGCTCGACGCGCGCGCTCGGGCCGAGAGCGGAGCTCCGCCCGCCATGATGGCCTGACCGCGCGGCGAGGCTCGCCCAGGCGCTGTAGCGCGGGACGCGACTCGACAGTGTGTCAGGAGCCCGTGCGATGACAAAAGGAACCCGCCGCCATGGCTTGGCCGGCCTGGCATGGTCTCAGCCGCACGCCGGCCACGTGGCGGCCGGACTCCGGCCAGAGCAGAGCGCGCCAGGGGTGAGCTGGCAGCACCCGTGGAGCTCCTTTGCCTTTTTCGAATTTTCTCCAAAAATTTGAACTGAACATTGAAATGTGCAAAAATAAAAGTTGGAGTTTGAGATGTGGGACACAACTTTCTTTTGGTGTGAACCTGAAATTTCGAATTTTTCTAGCTCAAACAAGCCAAATTCAAAAAGGCGTTCAGCACATTTTTTCGAGTTTTTGAGGGGCTAAACTGCAAAATTTGAGAAAGTTCCCAACAGTGACTAGGCCATATTTGTGATGACAAACAACTTTTATGTTTGGAGATTTTCAAGTTTAGTACAAATTTCTTGAGATTTCAGTTGTGTGTCAAAAAGGCCTTTCTTTTGAATTTAATTTGGATTTTTGGTCAAATTTTGTGTTCAAACACCATTGTTCCCCTTTTTAACCTGTTTTAAATGGTTTTCATTGTATTCTCATCAGGGATGTCACAGACGCCAGGCGACGACACCGTGACAGCCGCGTGGTCCGGAGCTGTCTCCCTGAGGCGAGCCAGCTCTGGTTGCGCACACACGGAGGGGGCATCCTCTGCGACGGAGGGTGGAGCGACCTCCTCGACCGTGGAAGGACCCGGGCTGGAGCCACTCGGCTCTCCCGACCCGCTCTGCTCCGACAGCGGGAGGGAACCTAGGGCGGCGGCCGACTGCGGCTCCGATGAGTCAGAAGACCCACGGGCTGTGCGTCCCGGTGAAGGCGCTTCACCAGGGTCGAGCTAGGGCGTGCGTTGCCCCCGAGCCGCATATACCAAAACGAAAGGCTAAAGGCATTCTGCGTGGAAAAGAGAAGGAAAGAACAATGGAAAAACATCAACTAACCTGTCCACCGAACCGGGGCGACGGACTGAGAACAGACGCGCGCCTGACGAGGTCGCCCCCGCGGGTGGAGCTTCTAGAGGTGGAGGAGGAAGCTCCTCCACAATGATGGATGCCAACTGGGACTGGCCCCAGGAGACAAAGCTTGCCATGGGAGGGTCGTCAAGGAGGGGGGCAGTGGCCGCCGATGTTCCCCTCATCATCAGTCGTGGACTCGAGGTCCGACCCAACCTCCTCTCCCTTGTGCTCCTGATGCTCCCGCTCCTGTCTCCGCTCTCCCTTGCGGTGGTGCTCTTTGGTCTCCTCCCTCTTCCTATTGCGGTCGGCCTCCCCAGCCTGGTGGTTGCTCTACCGGGCCTTGTCAAGGAAGGCTTGCTCCTCCGGCAATGTCCCCTGAGAAACGTTGAGACCATCGAGGGTGTCGATGGACTGTGGCAAGGGAATCATGGAACGATTGAAACCCAGCACCTTGAAGAAGCAGGGGGGGATTAGAGAAGACGACAGACTTACGAGGTCCACCGACCCTGGGTCGGGGAGCATCAAAGGCTGGGCCCACGAGCTCCGCGAGCTGGGCCCGGATCTCCTGCTCGGAGGGGATCGTGCGCGACACGAGGCAGGGACGCAATTCCGCCTCAGGGACCACCGGGCCCATTTCGAAGAGGAGCAATGGCCTGGCCATGAGTGGGGCGACAAGGCAATGGTGGTAGGCCTTGGCGATGCCCACGCCGGTGAGGCCGCACGACAGCAGCCTGGCAAGGCAGTCAAGATGCAGCCTCAGCCTCTTCTGGGCGTCGGCCTCTGGGCCCCATGGTCGGTGCGCCGGCTCTATCGAGGGGAGCATGCGCGTGGGGATCGAAGTGGGGAAGTGGAGCCTTGGGATAGTTCTTCAGATAGAACAATCCCTTGTTCCAATCCTTGTTGGAGCCATGGAGCTCCACGCGGGGGTACAAGTCCGCACGGGACTGCTTGTAACACCCAGATTTCCAAGAAATCCAAATGCTTCCATATGTGTGCCCAGGATGTCCACAGAACACATATAGATTACAAATATTGAATCACAGAGAACACAATGCTCGAATAAAATAGTTTATATCAGAGTTTAACACAGGACATAGTCTTAAACAAATAACACAGCGGAAGTCTTAATACTATTAAACGTCTTAACTACGTAGAGCCTCAAATCCACAGGGACACCGACTGGTTGAACACAGCTTAGAAGTACGGCAGATCCTCCGGAAACTCAGCAAACGACTGATCATTCATTGCTCCATCTGTTACCCATCCGGGATTTTGTTGAATAGTTGCAAGTGTAAGTAAATCATCTTACTTAACAAGTATAACACGGGTTATGCAAGGACAAAAGGCTGGACACGGTTAAACTGCAGTAGCACTTTTAGTTGTTTCATTTTATTATCATCCAAATTACTATCAATGAGTAGATCCCAAGTATAAACCCATTAATAAGGTATAAGTGATTAAGGAACAAACCAACATCAACCACTAATATCATCTTCTAATCAAAAAGGATCCAGGCCGCTCGTATCCGTGAGCACGGCTATCATGATAGATCAACACTCTGCAGAGGTTTCGCCCTTTACCCGCCGGTCACATAAATCCAAAAGAACTTATGTTACGAGGACTTTCACAAAACACCCTAACAAGCACAGTAGCCGTTTTGGTTCAACATAGGCAGCATAACCCGAGGCATCAAGATTGACATACGCTCAGGGCGCAACGTGAGGGGGTCAATGGCGTCCAGAGCGAGAGCGCAATCATCGCAACGTGTGAAGCTGCCGTACCTCGGGCGCTTACATCACGGGACTTTGCCTAACGGGGCATAGCCAACGGATAAAACCGTCCTCGATGGATCAAACTATACTCTCACCCATGCACCCCACATACGCCTTTCAGTAACCACTGGCGAGCTAGAGACGTACAAGCTAATTATCCAAGACCAGAGCCATTATAGTTCCAACGGCGGCGAACAGGTTCCTGGGTTGCCGCTTTAAGAACCGGACCTTATGGAGAGACATTAGAACAAAGCACAAAGCACATGCTCTAATTCCCTAGATCAAACCTTATAGAGACACTAGAACAAAGCACACAGCACATGCTCTAGTTCCCCGAACCATGTTGCTAAAAAGCATCTTTTAACCATCATTGAAGTGAACCATTAGTTCAGTATTAACATAAAAATAAATGTTGGTTGCAGCGCGTAGCATAGACTAACCATAATGCATAAAACCCTGGGTAACAAGGAATAGGGTAAAGACTAGGAACATCCTTAGTGGCTAACAGTATTAGACACATGCATATGATTTATGTGATTAATCGGTGTATAGGTAACAAGGATGGTCCGTGTTATACTTGCCTTCCTCAGTGAACTGCTGCTGCACTTGATCTTCGAGAACGGGATCGTCGGCGAACTCGAACGGCTCGGCAACTACTCATATAGATCACCACACAAGCATCCACACATACATGCAAACAAGATATTTAATTAGAACAGTACACCAAACATAAACAAAAGATGAAAAGAAGGCTTTAGAACTACTCTACGCTTCACTACGAACACGTGAGCGCGAAAATCACTCAAATCGGAGTTAAAACGGAGAAACTACGCTAAAAACGGGCTCTAGGGGCTTGCTGGTAAAGATTTTAGACTTCCAGGGGTGTTTTTGAAAGAAACCAGGGACCTAAAACGTAATTTCGTATAAAAACTCGAGGGCTGCGGCGTAAAAACGACTCTTAGGACGGCGGGCACTATTTTTCAAAAGCGCAGGGGCTAAACCGAAAGAAAAAGGACTTGGTTGTAAATACTTTTGAACTGTGATGGACCGCGGGTTGATTTTCAAAAACTGCAGGGGCTCTTTTGCAAAACAGGCGTGGCGGCTGCTGGTTGCTGACGTGGGCTGACGTCATGGTCTACTGTGCCATGGACCGGCCGTAGACCGCGGTCCACGGGTCCACGGTGGACCGGGTTCGGATCGGATCTGAGCCGTCGGTTTTGGATCGAGCGGCTCAGAACGGATCGGGCTCGCAGCTCACCGGAGCACGGCGGCTCGCGGCGGCGCGCGGCGGCGACCTCGCCGGAGTTGGCTCGGCTGGGGGTTAGGGATTGCGGAGAGGGGGTAGCGGCGACTTATAAAGGGGCGGTGGAGACCTCGGCGTGCGCTCTGTAACACCCTAAAAATGGCCCTATTTAAAAATTAGTAATTAATTGGTTTTTATATTGAAGTGCTCATAATTAATATAGGGAAATAAAAATTTTGAATAAATAAAAGCAAATATAGGAAATAGAAACATTATTGTTGCATTCATGCTGGTGCATTTATTTTTGATTGTTGAATTCAAATTTGAATTTGAATTCAAGTGAGTGTTTGAATAAAAGAAAAACCTTTTCTTTTTCTCTCTCTTTTTCCTTCTCTCTTTTCAGCCCAGCCGGCCCACTCCTCCTCCTCTCTTTCTTTTCTTTTTCGCGCGGCCCATTTTTTTTCTTCGCGCGGCCCAGCAGAGCCAGCCCAGCGCGCAGCCCGGCCCAGTTGTCCGTTTTTCCCCTCCCCTCTCTCTCCCGCTGCGGCTGACAGCGTGACCCCACCTGTCGGCCTCTCTCTTCCCTCCGCAGCGCGCGCCTCCTCTCTCTTCCGCCGTCGCTGACAAGCGGGGCCCACTTGTCATCTTTGCCTCCCTCCTCTCGCCGTGAGCGAGCAGAGCTCCTCACCACCGCGCCGCGCCGCCGTGTCGAGCTTGGTCTCCTCGCGACTTGGAGCGCACGCCGAGGTCTCCAACGCCCCTATAAAGGTCGCCGCCAACCCCTCTCTTTAGCCCCTGCATCTCGAACCCTAGCCGCCGCCGCCTTGACCTAGCCCCGAGCGCCGCCGTCGTCTCGAGCTCAACTCGCCGCCGCCTAGCCGCCAAGAGGTTGCCCCGAAGCTTCTCCGTGTGGTAAGCAACACGCCGAGGCCCTAAACCCCGTTCCTCTCGCTCTCCCGCGCTTGCTCGAGCTCGACGGAGTTCTCGCTCCGCCGCCGTGCGTCGCCAGCCGCCCTCACTGCTCAAACCTCGTCCACAACCCCCAAATCGAGTTCCCCGTTGTCTCCTCTCTCTCTAGGACCTTTCGCGGTGAGAAACCGAGCACCGTAGCCCCCAGCCGAGCTTACTCCGGCGAGGTCGCCGCCGCGCGCCGCCGCGAGCCGTCTTCCCCGGCGAGCTGAATGCCCAGATCTAATCCCAGCCGCTCGATCCAGAACCAACGGCCCAGATCTAAACCCGTTTTAAAACCCGGTCCGGTTCACCGTGGACCCGTGGACCGCGGTCTACGGCCGGTCCACGGCACAGTAGACGGTGACGTCAGCCGACGTCAGCATCCAGCCGCTGCCATGGCGATTTTGCAAAAGAGCCCCTCTGATTTTCAAAAATCAACCCGCGGTCCAGCGCAGTTCAAAAGTATTTACAACCAAGTCCTTTTTCTTTCGGTTTAACCCCTGTCCTTTTGAAAAATAGTGCCCGCCGTCCTAGAAGTCGTTTTTACGCCGCAGCCCCTGTGTTTTTATACAAAATTATGTTTTGGGTCCCTGGTTTCTTTCAAAAACACCCCTGGAAGCTTAAAATCTTTACCAGCAAGCCCCTAGAGCCCGTTTTTAGCGTAGTTTCTCCGTTTTAACTCCGATTTGAGTGATTTTCGCGCTCATGTGTTCGTAGTGAAGCATAGAGAAACTCTAAAACCTTCTTTTCATCTTTTGTTTATGTTTGGTGTACTGTTCTAATTAAATATCTTGTTTGCATGTATGTGTGGATGCTTGTGTGGTGATCGATGTGAGTAGTTGCCGAGCCGTTTGAGTTTGCCGACGATCCCGTTCTCGAAGACCAAGTGCAGCAACAGTTCTCTGAGGAAGGCAAGTATAACACGGACCATCCTTGTTACCTATACACCATTTAATCACCCAAACTCATGTGCATGTGTCTAATACTGTTAGCCACTAAGGATGTTCCTAGTCTTTACCCTATTCCTTGTTACCCAGGGTTTTATGCATTATGGTTAGTCTATGCTACGCGCTGCAACCAACATTTATTTTTATGTTAATACTGAACTAATGGTTCACTTCAATGATGGTTAAAAGATGCTTTCTAGCAACATGGTTCGGGGAACTAGAGCATGTGCTGTGTGCTTTGTTCTAGTGTCTTTATAAGGTTTGGTCTAGGGAATTAGAGCATGTGCTTTGTGCTTTGTTCTAATGTCTCTCCATAAGGTCCGGTTCTTAAAGCGACAACCCAGGAACCTGTTCGCCGCCGTTGGAACTATAATGGCTCTGGTCTTGGATAATTAACTTGTACGTCTCTAGCTTGCCAGTGGTTACCGAAAGGCGTATGTGGGGTGCATGGGTGAGAGTATAGTTTGATCCATCGAGGACGGTTTTATCCGTTGGCTATGCCCCGTTAGGCAAAGTCCCGTGATGTAAGCGCCCGATGTACGGCAGCTTCACACGTTGCGATGATTGCGCTCTCGCTCTGGACGCCATTGACCCCCTCACGTTGCGCCCTGAGCGTACGTCAATCTCGATGCCTTGGGTTATGCTGCCTATGTTGAACCAAAACGGCTACTGTGCTTGTTAGGGTGTTTTGTGAAAGTCCTCGTAACATAAGTTCTTTTGGATTTATGTGACCGGCGGGTAAAGGGCGAAACCTCTGCAGAGTGTTGATCTATCATGATAGCCGTGCTCACGGATACGAGCGGCCTGGATCCTTTTTGATTAGAAGATGATATTAGTGGTTGATTTTGGTTTGTTCTATTATCACTTATACCTTATTAATGGGTTTATACTTGGGTTCTACTCATTTGTAGTAAGTTGGATGATAATAAAATGAATCAACTAAAAGTGCTACTGCAGTTTAACCGTGTCAAGCCTTTTGTCCTTGCATAACCCGTGTTATACTTGTTAAGTAAGATGGTTTACTTACACTTGCAACTATTCAACAAAATCCCGGATGGGTAACAGATGGAGCAATGAATGATCAGTCGCTTGCTGAGTTTCCGGAGGATCTGCCGTACTTCTAAGCTGTGTTCAACCAGTCGGTGTCCCTGTGGATTTGAGGCTCTACCTAGTTAAGACGTTTATTAGTATTAAGACTTCCGCTGTGTTATTTGTTTAAGACTATGTCTTGTGTTAAACTCTGATATAAACTATTTTATTCGAGCATTGTGTTCTCTGTGATTCAATATTTGTAATCTATATGTGTTCTGTGGACATCCTGGGCACACATATGGAAGCATTCGGATTTCTTGGAAATCTGGGTGTTACAAAGTTGGTATCAGAGCCATGCTGACTGTAGGATCACAGCCTAGATAGAACGGTCGATCAGAACTTGCTTAATTCTTGCTCTAAAAATTATTTTACATCCTAGAGTTGAGTCTCTGTTGAAAAATGGTGTTCTATTCTACCTCTGTTCTTTTTGAAAACTTTCTAAGCTTTAAAACTAAGGCCCTCCTCTAGCTTTCACTTCCATAGATGGCTCGACAGAGATAGATAGTCCGTAGGAGCACTGATGGCTACCTTCCACCCCGCATCAATGAGTACCCGTTGGAGGCACGCAACCTGGACGCCTACAAGGAGCTTCTTAGGCAGGAGGCCGAAGAAGGGAACCCCGAGGAGATGCAGCACCCTAGCTCGCCGCACCACCATCGACCCTAAATGCTAATAGAGATCAAATAGAACGTTTTTGAGTCAAAACTAGTCTAAGAGTGCCGAGTCTTGTGTGAACCTTGTCTTTGAATGCTTGAATGAATTGTCATTATGCTTATGTGTGATTTGGATCTTTTGTAATGATTGTGATGAGCGCAGATGGAAGTCTGTAATCATCTAGTATTGGACTAAGGTATAAGGATTTTAATGAATAGATAGTTGGGTTCCTTATCTCTTGTGCACCATCTACCACTTCCTCTGTTCTCTGGGTTCCTTATCCTGTCAGTTCAGTGGACCTTTATCAGTTTATCAGGACTAGCTCTGAGTTTTTGTGAGGAGTATGGCAGGGACCATAAGGGGGGTAGACTTGTAGCACATCCAATAGTTCTCAGTTCCATTGGAAAGGATCCAATCTGATCTTGGGAATGAGCTGGCTAGCAAAATACGAAGCAGTCATACAGTGTTCTAAGCGTGCAGTTCAGTTAGTGGCTCCATGAGGAGAGAAGATTGAGTATCAGGCAATTAAGTCCTCAGAGACTGGTCAAGGTTTTGGAGGAATCAGAGAGGGTCACCAGGAACAAGGTGATACGCATGTGCAAGGTTCAGTGGAAACGTCACTTAGAAGGTGAAGCAATTTGAGAAAGAAAGGATGGCCTCAAGGCAGAATATCCATATCTCTTCCAATCCACGTCCGAATCTCGGGGACGAGATTCATTTTAAGGGGGGTAGAATTGTAACACCCTAAAAATGGCCCTATTTAAAAATTAGTAATTAATTGGTTTTTATATTGAAGTGCTCATAATTAATATAGGGAAATAAAAATTTTGAATAAATAAAAGCAAATATAGGAAATAGAAACATTATTGTTGCATTCATGCTGGTGCATTTATTTTTGATTGTTGAATTCAAATTTGAATTTGAATTCAAGTGAGTGTTTGAATAAAAGAAAAACCTTTTCTTTTTCTCTCTCTTTTTCCTTCTCTCTTTTCAGCCCAGCCGGCCCACTCCTCCTCCTCTCTTTCTTTTCTTTTTCGCGCGGCCCATTTTTTTTCTTCGCGCGGCCCAGCAGAGCCAGCCCAGCGCGCAGCCCGGCCCAGTTGTCCGTTTTTCCCCTCCCCTCTCTCTCCCGCTGCGGCTGACAGCGTGACCCCACCTGTCGGCCTCTCTCTTCCCTCCGCAGCGCGCGCCTCCTCTCTCTTCCGCCGTCGCTGACAAGCGGGGCCCACTTGTCATCTTTGCCTCCCTCCTCTCGCCGTGAGCGAGCAGAGCTCCTCACCACCGCGCCGCGCCGCCGTGTCGAGCTTGGTCTCCTCGCGACTTGGAGCGCACGCCGAGGTCTCCAACGCCCCTATAAAGGTCGCCGCCAACCCCTCTCTTTAGCCCCTGCATCTCGAACCCTAGCCGCCGCCGCCTTGACCTAGCCCCGAGCGCCGCCGTCGTCTCGAGCTCAACTCGCCGCCGCCTAGCCGCCAAGAGGTTGCCCCGAAGCTTCTCCGTGTGGTAAGCAACACGCCGAGGCCCTAAACCCCGTTCCTCTCGCTCTCCCGCGCTTGCTCGAGCTCGACGGAGTTCTCGCTCCGCCGCCGTGCGTCGCCAGCCGCCCTCACTGCTCAAACCTCGTCCACAACCCCCAAATCGAGTTCCCCGTTGTCTCCTCTCTCTCTAGGACCTTTCGCGGTGAGAAACCGAGCACCGTAGCCCCCAGCCGAGCTTACTCCGGCGAGGTCGCCGCCGCGCGCCGCCGCGAGCCGTCTTCCCCGGCGAGCTGAATGCCCAGATCTAATCCCAGCCGCTCGATCCAGAACCAACGGCCCAGATCTAAACCCGTTTTAAAACCCGGTCCGGTTCACCGTGGACCCGTGGACCGCGGTCTACGGCCGGTCCACGGCACAGTAGACGGTGACGTCAGCCGACGTCAGCATCCAGCCGCTGCCATGGCGATTTTGCAAAAGAGCCCCTCTGATTTTCAAAAATCAACCCGCGGTCCAGCGCAGTTCAAAAGTATTTACAACCAAGTCCTTTTTCTTTCGGTTTAACCCCTGTCCTTTTGAAAAATAGTGCCCGCCGTCCTAGAAGTCGTTTTTACGCCGCAGCCCCTGTGTTTTTATACAAAATTATGTTTTGGGTCCCTGGTTTCTTTCAAAAACACCCCTGGAAGCTTAAAATCTTTACCAGCAAGCCCCTAGAGCCCGTTTTTAGCTTAGTTTCTCCGTTTTAACTCCGATTTGAGTGATTTTCGCGCTCATGTGTTCGTAGTGAAGCGTAGAGAAACTCTAAAACCTTCTTTTCATCTTTTGTTTATGTTTGGTGTACTGTTCTAATTAAATATCTTGTTTGCATGTATGTGTGGATGCTTGTGTGGTGATCGATGTGAGTAGTTGCCGAGCCGTTTGAGTTTGCCGACGATCCCGTTCTCGAAGACCAAGTGCAGCAACAGTTCTCTGAGGAAGGCAAGTATAACACGGACCATCCTTGTTACCTATACACCATTTAATCACCCAAACTCATGTGCATGTGTCTAATACTGTTAGCCACTAAGGATGTTCCTAGTCTTTACCCTATTCCTTGTTACCCAGGGTTTTATGCATTATGGTTAGTCTATGCTACGCGCTGCAACCAACATTTATTTTTATGTTAATACTGAACTAATGGTTCACTTCAATGATGGTTAAAAGATGCTTTCTAGCAACATGGTTCGGGGAACTAGAGCATGTGCTGTGTGCTTTGTTCTAGTGTCTCTATAAGGTTTGGTCTAGGGAATTAGAGCATGTGCTTTGTGCTTTGTTCTAATGTCTCTCCATAAGGTCCGGTTCTTAAAGCGACAACCCAGGAACCTGTTCGCCGCCGTTGGAACTATAATGGCTCTGGTCTTGGATAATTAACTTGTACGTCTCTAGCTTGCCAGTGGTTACCGAAAGGCGTATGTGGGGTGCATGGGTGAGAGTATAGTTTGATCCATCGAGGACGGTTTTATCCGTTGGCTATGCCCCGTTAGGCAAAGTCCCGTGATGTAAGCGCCCGATGTACGGCAGCTTCACACGTTGCGATGATTGCGCTCTCGCTCTGGACGCCATTGACCCCCTCACGTTGCGCCCTGAGCGTACGTCAATCTCGATGCCTTGGGTTATGCTGCCTATGTTGAACCAAAACGGCTACTGTGCTTGTTAGGGTGTTTTGTGAAAGTCCTCGTAACATAAGTTCTTTTGGATTTATGTGACCGGCGGGTAAAGGGCGAAACCTCTGCAGAGTGTTGATCTATCATGATAGCCGTGCTCACGGATACGAGCGGCCTGGATCCTTTTTGATTAGAAGATGATATTAGTGGTTGATTTTGGTTTGTTCTATTATCACTTATACCTTATTAATGGGTTTATACTTGGGTTCTACTCATTTGTAGTAAGTTGGATGATAATAAAATGAATCAACTAAAAGTGCTACTGCAGTTTAACCGTGTCAAGCCTTTTGTCCTTGCATAACCCGTGTTATACTTGTTAAGTAAGATGGTTTACTTACACTTGCAACTATTCAACAAAATCCCGGATGGGTAACAGATGGAGCAATGAATGATCAGTCGCTTGCTGAGTTTCCGGAGGATCTGCCGTACTTCTAAGCTGTGTTCAACCAGTCGGTGTCCCTGTGGATTTGAGGCTCTACCTAGTTAAGACGTTTATTAGTATTAAGACTTCCGCTGTGTTATTTGTTTAAGACTATGTCTTGTGTTAAACTCTGATATAAACTATTTTATTCGAGCATTGTGTTCTCTGTGATTCAATATTTGTAATCTATATGTGTTCTGTGGACATCCTGGGCACACATATGGAAGCATTCGGATTTCTTGGAAATCTGGGTGTTACACGCTCCAAGCCGAGGAGTCCAAACACGGCACGGCGGCGCGGCGGTGAGGAGCTCTGCTCGCTCACGGCGAGAGGAGGGAGGAGAAGCTAACATGCGGGCCCGGGCCGTCAGCGGCTGCGGAAGAAGAAGAGCGTGGAGCGGGCTGGCGCGGTGGGCTGCGCAGTTGGGCCGGCCGAGCTGCTGCTGGTGGGCTGCGGGAAAAGAAGAAAGAGAAGGAAGAAGGAGATGGGCCGCGCAGGGAGAAAAGGAGAAAAGGGCTGCTGGGCTGGCGGGCTGAAAAGAAAAAGAGAAAAAGAGAGAAAAAGAAAAGGTTTTTCTTTTATTCAAACACTCATTTGAATTCAAATTCAAATTTGAATTCAACAAACAAAAATAAATGCACCAGCATGAATGCAACAATAATGTTTCTATTTCCTATATTTGATTTTAATTATTCAAAAATTTTATTTTCCTACATTATTTATGAGCACTCAAAAAGGAAAACCAATTAATTACTAATTTTTTTTTAAATAGGCATTTTCAGGGTGTTACAAACCTACCCCCCTTAAGATGAATCTCGTCCCCGAGATTCGGACGTGGATTGGAAGAGATGTGGATATTCTGCCTTGAGATCATCCTCCCGTTCCCAGGTTGCCTCATCCTCTGTATGCCGATTCCACTGAACCTTGCACATACGTATTACTTTGTTCCTGGTGACTCTCTCGGATTCCTCTAAGATCTTGACCGGATACTCCTCATAGGTAAGGTCCTCCTGCATATTCAATTCCTCTAACGGAATCTGTTCCTCTGGCACCCGTAAACACTTCTTTAGCTGAGACACATGGAACACATCATGCACCCCTGCCAGTTTCTCTGGTAACTCTAACTGATAAGCCACTTCACCTCTCCGTTCTAATATCTTGAATGGTCCAATGTAGCGAGGTGCTAGCTTGCCTTTAACATTGAATCTCTTCACACCTCTCATTGGTGACACCTTAAGGTATACAAAGTCACCAATCTCGAAGCTGAGGTCTCGTCGCCTCACGTCTGCATAACTTTTCTGCCGTGACTGAGCTGTTCTCAAATTCTGCCTAATGACCTGTACTTGTTCTTCTGCCCGCTTCAAGACCTCAGGTCCAAATACTTTACCTTCTCCGGTCTGATTCCAAAACAACGGTGTCCTGCACTTTCTTCCGTACAACACCTCAAATGGTGACATCCTGAGACTCTGCTGGTAGCTGTTGTTGTACGAGAACTCTGCATAGCACAAACTCTTATCCCAGCTACTTCCATACTGCAATGCACATGCTCGCAACATGTCCTCCAGTATCTGATTCGTCCTCTCGGTCTGACCGTCTATCTGCGGATGGTAAGCGGAACTGAAGTGAAGCTTAGTATCCATGGACTCATGTAACTTGCGCCAAAAGTGCGACGTAAACTGACTTCCTCGGTCTGATACTATCTTCTTAGGTACCCCATGCAAACATACAATCCGCTCCATATACAATTCTGCTAGTTTGGCACCGGAATATGTAGTCTTTACCGGAATAAAGTGAGCCACCTTCGTCAATCGGTCCACTATCACCCATATAGAGTCATAACCTTTCTGCGTGCGGGGCAATCCTGTTATAAAATCCATACCCACTTCTTCCCATTTCCACTCTGGTATCTTCATAGGCTGAAGCAAACCTTCCGGTCTCTGATGTTCGGCCTTAACTCTCTGGCATACGTCACAAAGAGCTACATGTGCTGCAACATCGCGCTTCAGACCATACCACCAGAATCTTTCCTTGAGATCCAAGTACATCTTGGTACTTCCCGGGTGAATGGAATATGCTGACTCGTGCGCTTCCCGTAAGATAACATCCTTGATATGCTGCTGATCTGGCACCACTATTCTGTTACCATACCACACTGTTCCTTGATCATCCAATCGGAATCCTGGCGCTTTATCTGTCCCAACCTTCTTAATCAATTCCCTGATTTCCTCATCCTCCAATTGACCTTTTCGGATCTCCTGTTCAAGAGTTGGCTCCACTTCTAGCTCGGTCACGTTGGCTACCATACCCAGGTTCAAACGTTCAAATTCCCGACTAAGCTCTTTCGGCAAATCCTGTCTCGTCAGCACATTTGCATAACTCTTTCTACTCAAAGCATCGGCCACTAAGTTAGCCTTCCCTGGATGGTAGTGAATCTCCAGTTCAAAGTCATTGATCTTCTCAAGCCAACGACGTTGCCTCATATTCAACTCGGACTGCGTGAACACATACTTAAGACTCTTGTGGTCGGTATAGATGTCACATTTGTGTCCAATCAAATAATGCCTCCAGATCTTCAATGCGTGTACCACGGCTGCCAATTCCAGATCATGTGTCGGATAGTTCAGCTCATGTCTCCTCAACTGTCTGGATGCATAAGCCACAACTCTACCCTCCTGCATGAGTACACATCCCAATCCTTGCCGAGACGCATCG
The DNA here is from genome assembly GCA_015342445.1 of Digitaria exilis. NCBI lineage: Eukaryota > Viridiplantae > Streptophyta > Magnoliopsida > Poales > Poaceae > Digitaria > Digitaria exilis. The sequence continues at coordinate 29,302 of JACEFO010001949.1, forward strand.
CAATACACTGAGAAACTCTTAGTAACATCTGGCAGTACCAATACTGGTGCAGTGGTCAGCCTTTTCTTCAACTCCTCAAAGCTAGCTTGACACTGCGGTGTCCACACAAACTTGGCATTCTTTTCTAGCAATGATGTCAAAGGCTTGGCAATCTTGGAGAATCCCTCAATAAAACGCCGATAGTAACCTGCCATTCCAAGAAAACTCCTGATCTCACTGACATTCTGCGGTGGAATCCAGTTGAGAACATCCCTAACCTTCTTCGGATCAACTGCGACACCTCTATTTGACAACACATGGCCCAAGAATGATACCTCCTTCAGCCAGAATTCACATTTGCTTAACTTAGCATACAACTGATGTTCTCGGAGTCTCTGCATCACTAGCCTCAAGTGTTCCTCATGCTCTTCCTCATTTTTAGAGAAAACCAGAATATCATCGATGAACACCACGACGAACTTGTCAAGATAATCCATGAACACGCTGTTCATCAAATACATGAAGTAGGCCGGTGCATTAGTCAATCCAAAGGACATAACTGTGAACTCATACAAACCATACCGGGTAGTGAAAGCTGTCTTAGGGATGTCTGTCACCCGGATTCTCATCTGATGATAGCCTGATCTTAGATCGATCTTCGAGAACACACAAGCTCCCCTCAATTGATCAAAAAGATCATCGATCCTTGGCAGTGGATACTTATTCTTGATGGTGACCTCATTGAGAGCTCGATAGTCTATGCACATCCTCTGTGTCCCGTCTTTCTTATCAACGAACAACACTGGAGCTCCCCAAGGCGAAGAACTAGGACGAATATACCCCTTAGCTAGTAAGGCCTTTAATTCTTCTTTAAGTTTCTTTAATTCTTTTACCCCCATTCTATATGGTCTTTTAGCTATGGGTGCTGTGCCAGGCATAAGTTCAATAACAAATTCAACTTCACGTTCTGGAGGCATACCTGGCAATTCATCTGGGAACACATCTGGATACTCGTTCACCACTCGAATGTCCTTCAACTCTGTGCCTTCAGCACGATTGACCTGACCGGGCTCTGTGGTTTTGGTTGCTTGATACTCAATCTTCTCCCCTGATGGAGCCACTAACTGAACTGCACGCTTGGAACATTGTATGACGGCATCGTACTTTGCTAGCCAGCTCATTCCCAAAATCAGATCCATCCCGATAGAGTTTAGGACTATAGGGTGTGCTAAAAAGTCTACCCCCCTTATGTTAACTGCTACATTAGGACAACGTAATGTGGCCCGAAGTTCTCCCCCCGGTGAGTTAACTAACATGGTGTTCCCCATAGGTTGCATAAGCATCAAGTTCTTTTTCACGAAATCAGCAGATATAAAAGCATGCGAAGCTCCAGAATCAAACAAAACTGTAGCAGGTTGTGAGTTGACCGAGAACGTACCGACTACCACATCTGTGGCCACTTCTGCAGTTTCTGCTCCCACATGGTTGAGCTTGCCCCTGGCGTAGTTCTACTGGCCACGGTTTCCCTGTGCCTGCTGCTGATTCCCATTCTGAGTTTGTTGTGGCCCTGCCTTCTGGTTGTTGTTCTGACCGGTGGAATTCTGGACCCTCCGGGGACAAAAGTTAGCATAATGTCCCTGTTCACCACAGTGATAGCATACCCTTGGGCCGACAGGAGTGGTGTTAGCCTGGGTAGTGCGTGAAGCCTGAGTGTTCTGCTGCACGTTCTGGTAGCGCTGCTGTTGCTGCTGGGGTGGTGCATACTGGGGACGTTGCTGGTTCTGGCTGCGGTTCTGAAGGCTTGATTGTCCCTGAGTGCGCTGCTGATTCACCTGCTGGGGGTTGTAGCGGGGGCGGACGTTGCTACCAGATTGCTGGTTCATGAACTTTCTCTTCTTGTCCTCAATCTCACGACGCTTGTGCTCCACCATCAGGGCACCATCAACCAAAGCACCGAAGGTTGGGAAGGTGATGCACATCAACTGTAGCTGCAAAACATCCTGGAGTCCATTCCGGAAGCGAGTTTGCCTCTTCTCGTCCGTCGACACCTCATCTGGTGCATAGCGGGCCAGCTCATGGAACTTGTCACGATAGGCAGTGACGCTCATTCCCTCCTGCGTCAGGGCTAGGAACTCCCTCTTCTTTAGGACCGTCAGTCCCTCAGGCACATGGTGAGCACGGAAGGCATCACTGAACTGCTGCCAAGTGATCTGGTTGCGATCGGGTTGCGCATATTGGTATGCTACCCACCAGTCGAGAGCGGCTCCTTCAAATTGTCCAGAGGCGTAGAGCACCTTCTCCCTGTCATCACACTGAGCAATGTCGAGCTGTCTCTCCACTGCCTTGATCCAGTCTTCTGCTTCCATTGGGTCCTTGGCGCGGGAGAACTTTGGCGGGCGCCCCTTCAAGAATTCTCCCCTCCTGTCCCTGATGGGCTGGGGAGGTGGCTGAACCGGTGGATTCTGCAGGTTCTGTTGCATCAAAGCTATGGCCTGAGTCAACTGCTGCATCGTCTGCGTCTGCAAGCGGACTAGATCCTCCATGGTGGGCGGCTGGTTCTGGTTCTGATTCGGGTTCTGGTTCTGGTTCTGGTTCTGGTTGCCACCACCCATCGATCCTCTTGTCCCAACCATCTGTCATAAAACAAAACCCCAACATTCATAATCACTGTCATGTCTGACCCAGTGTCAAGAATTGAAGCAATCCATTGACAAGATAAGGTACTCAGGCGATAGGAAAGATGATAGATGATATGCAAAGGAGAGATTAGGAACCCATCTATCTATCCACTAAATTCCTTATACCTTAATCCAATACTAGATGATTGCAGACTTTTATCTGCGCTCATCACAAGCATTACAAAGATCCAAATCACCCATAAGCATAATGACAATTCACTCAAGCATTCAAAGACATGGTTCACACAAGACTCGGCACTCTTAGACTAGTTTTGACTCAAAAACGTTCTATTTGATCTCTATTAGCATTTAGGGTCGATGGTGGTGCGGCGAGCTAGGGTGCTGCATCTCCTCGGGGTTCCCTCCTTCGGCCTCCTGCCTAAGAAGCTCCTTGTAGGCGTCCAGGTTGCGTGCCTCCAACGGGTACTCATTGATGCGGGGTGGAAGGTAGCCATCAGTGCTCCTACGGACTATCTATCTCTGTCGAGCCATCTATGGAAGTGAAAACTAGAGGAGGGCCTTAGTTTTAAAGCTTAGAAAGTTTTCAAAAAGAACAGAGGTAGAATAGAACACCATTTTTCAACAGAAACTCAACTCTAGGATGTAAAATAATTTTTAGAGCAAGGATTAAGCAAGTTCTAATCGACCGTTCTATCTAGGCTGTGATCCTATAGTCAGCACGGCTCTGATACCAACTTTGTAACACCCAGATTTCCAAGAAATCCGAATGCTTCCATATGTGTGCCCAGGATGTCCACAGAACACATATAGATTACAAATATTGAATCACAGAGAACACAATGCTCGAATAAAATAGTTTATATCAGAGTTTAACACAGGACATAGTCTTAAACAAATAACACAGCGGAAGTCTTAATACTATTAAACGTCTTAACTACGTAGAGCCTCAAATCCACAGGGACACCGACTGGTTGAACACAGCTTAGAAGTACGGCAGATCCTCCGGAAACTCAGCAAACGACTGATCATTCATTGCTCCATCTGTTACCCATCCGGGATTTTGTTGAATAGTTGCAAGTGTAAGTAAATCATCTTACTTAACAAGTATAACACGGGTTATGCAAGGACAAAAGGCTGGACACGGTTAAACTGCAGTAGCACTTTTAGTTGTTTCATTTTATTATCATCCAAATTACTATCAATGAGTAGATCCCAAGTATAAACCCATTAATAAGGTATAAGTGATTAAGGAACAAACCAACATCAACCACTAATATCATCTTCTAATCAAAAAGGATCCAGGCCGCTCGTATTCGTGAGCACGGCTATCATGATAGATCAACACTCTGCAGAGGTTTCGCCCTTTACCCGCCGGTCACATAAATCCAAAAGAACTTATGTTACGAGGACTTTCACTAAACACCCTAACAAGCACAGTAGCCGTTTTGGTTCAACATAGGCAGCATAACCCGAGGCATCAAGATTGACATACGCTCAGGGCGCAACGTGAGGGGGTCAATGGCGTCCAGAGCGAGAGCGCAATCATCGCAACGTGTGAAGCTGCCGTACCTCGGGCGCTTACATCACGGGACTTTGCCTAACGGGGCATAGCCAACGGATAAAACCGTCCTCGATGGATCAAACTATACTCTCACCCATGCACCCCACATACGCCTTTCGGTAACCACTGGCGAGCTAGAGACGTACAAGCTAATTATCCAAGACCAGAGCCATTATAGTTCCAACGGCGGCGAACAGGTTCCTGGGTTGCCGCTTTAAGAACCGGACCTTATGGAGAGACATTAGAACAAAGCACAAAGCACATGCTCTAATTCCCTAGATCAAACCTTATAGAGACACTAGAACAAAGCACACAGCACATGCTCTAGTTCCCCGAACCATGTTGCTAAAAAGCATCTTTTAACCATCATTGAAGTGAACCATTAGTTCAGTATTAACATAAAAATAAATGTTGGTTGCAGCGCGTAGCATAGACTAACCATAATGCATAAAACCCTGGGTAACAAGGAATAGGGTAAAGACTAGGAACATCCTTAGTGGCTAACAGTATTAGACACATGCATATGATTTATGTGATTAATCGGTGTATAGGTAACAAGGATGGTCCGTGTTATACTTGCCTTCCTCAGTGAACTGCTGCTGCACTTGATCTTCGAGAACGGGATCGTCGGCGAACTCGAACGGCTCGGCAACTACTCATATAGATCACCACACAAGCATCCACACATACATGCAAACAAGATATTTAATTAGAACAGTACACCAAACATAAACAAAAGATGAAAAGAAAGCTTTAGAACTACTCTACGCTTCACTACGAACACGTGAGCGCGAAAATCACTCAAATCGGAGTTAAAACGGAGAAACTACGCTAAAAACGGGCTCTAGGGGCTTGCTGGTAAAGATTTTAGACTTCCAGGGGTGTTTTTGAAAGAAACCAGGGACCTAAAACGTAATTTCGTATAAAAACTCGAGGGCTGCGGCGTAAAAACGACTCTTAGGACGGCGGGCACTATTTTTCAAAAGCGCAGGGGCTAAACCGAAAGAAAAAGGACTTGGTTGTAAATACTTTTGAACTGTGATGGACCGCGGGTTGATTTTCAAAAACTGCAGGGGCTCTTTTGCAAAACAGGCGTGGCGGCTGCTGGTTGCTGACGTGGGCTGACGTCATGGTCTACTGTGCCATGGACCGGCCGTAGACCGCGGTCCACGGGTCCACGGTGGACCGGGTTCGGATCGGATCTGAGCCGTCGGTTTTGGATCGAGCGGCTCAGAACGGATCGGGCTCGCAGCTCACCGGAGCACGGCGGCTCGCGGCGGCGCGCGGCGGCGACCTCGCCGGAGTTGGCTCGGCTGGGGGTTAGGGATTGCGGAGAGGGGGTAGCGGCGACTTATAAAGGGGCGGTGGAGACCTCGGCGTGCGCTCCAAGCCGAGGAGTCCAAACACGGCACGGCGGCGCGGCGGTGAGGAGCTCTGCTCGCTCACGGCGAGAGGAGGGAGGAGAAGCTGACATGCGGGCCCGGGCCGTCAGCGGCTGCGGAAGAAGAAGAGCGTGGAGCGGGCTGGCGCGGTGGGCTGCGCAGTTGGGCCGGCCGAGCTGCTGCTGGTGGGCTGCGGGAAAAGAAGAAAGAGAAGGAAGAAGGAGATGGGCCGCGCAGGGAGAAAAGGAGAAAAGGGCTGCTGGGCTGGCGGGCTGAAAAGAAAAAGAGAAAAAGAGAGAAAAAGAAAAGGTTTTTCTTTTATTCAAACACTCATTTGAATTCAAATTCAAATTTGAATTCAACAAACAAAAATAAATGCACCAGCATGAATGCAACAATAATGTTTCTATTTCCTATATTTGATTTTAATTATTCAAAAATTTTATTTTCCTACATTATTTATGAGCACTCAAAAAGGAAAACCAATTAATTACTAATTTTTTTTTAAATAGGCATTTTCAGGGTGTTACACTGCTTAATCTGCAATGAGCAGTACCCCCATGAGGCGTGACCCGCGCGCGACCAAACCAGCGGCACCTTGAAGAAGAGGAGGAAGATCCATTCCTTGTCCGAGGTGCGGTGGCGAAGGAGCCCGTGAGCAATGAGCGACTCCAACGCCACGGACGATGCATTCGAGTGCTCCCACGGGCGTAGCTGCGTCGACGAAGAAGAAGCCCGCAACGTCATGGCGGCGGTGGCAAACGCGGAAGACGGAGACGACGGAGATTGAGGCGCGAGCAGATGGCGGCGGTAAAGGCAGCCAAAGCGCCTGCGAGCATGAGAAAGAAGATGAAGATGGAAGCAAGGAACCGCACCCGCTGTGCCCGCGTTTCTTTATATAGGGACGGCAGGACGGCATGCGGCCAACCCAAGGAGGCGCACAACCGGGGCACAAGGGCCCTAGATTCACATCCAACGGCTCCAAGTCCGCTCGTCGTGCATGCAAGGAACAAGGCAAGGTGATGGGGCCTTAACTGCCCTTCAAATCCCTGTGGCCAAGCGGGCCCACCACGACCTCAACGTCAGTTAAGAGTTCGACCGCCGCGTCACTTCGCGTTCAACGGGTCGGTCCGCCCCCATCAGCGACCAGTCAAGTCGCTGCGGCCAGTGGGGTCCACCATGCGCCCACGACCAGCCCGGAAAAGACAAAGAACATGGGCCATGACACCGAGCCGCGGCCCATGCCCGAGGTTCGAAGTGTGACATCTCTGATGTCAAAAGAATTAAAAAGTGCAATTAAAATCAATGCAACAGGGAATTGGGTTGAAATTCAAAAATTCGTCAAAAATCAATTATAATTCAAAAACAAGGGTTGTTTGGCACCCAACTGAAATCTAAAAATCTCGGACCAAAAGAGTAGTTGTCATCACCAACAGCCCTTCGCGACAACCTCGACACGGCGTTCGTTCCGCTCGATGACCCTCGAGCGGGGATGTCCGTCACGATCGAGCTTAGCCAGTATTGTCCGTGACGATCGAGCTATGTCCGTGACGATCGAGCCTAGCCAGTAGTTTCCGTCACGATTCGAGGCCGCACGATAGGACCCTCGAGGCTCCGCAGCCAAGCTCGAGGGGGCACTTACCCTCGAGCGACGTTCCGTCACGCTCGAGGCTTCGCAGCCAAGCTCGAGGGGGGCACTCACCCTCGAGCGGCGTTTCCGACCGTTCGAGGCTCGGCAAGCTCGAGCTTGCGGCTCAAGCTCGAAGCGCCGTAGCGCCTGGTCTAAGTGCCTGGTCCAAGCTCGAAGGTTGTGTCCCACACCTTAAACCCCAACTTTTAATTTTACACGTTTCGAAGTTCAGTTCGAATTTTTGGAGAAAGTTCAAAAGGGGCAAAGGAGCTCCACGGGGCTGCCAGCTCGCCCCTGGCGCGCTCTGCTCTGGCCGGAGTCCGGCCGCCACGTGGCCGGCGTGTGGCGGAGACCGCGTCGGGTCGGCCAAGCCGTGGCGGCAGCTAGCTTTTGTCCTCGCGCGTTTGTCCCAAGCCTTCCGTACCGTCACTTCGCGGGCGACGGCGCACTGCTGCCTCGCGCCGCGGAGCGCCATCATGACGAGCTCGCTCGGCACTGGTCGCAGCCGCGCAGCGCCGCCCCGCAGTCGCGATGCTCGCTCGCTACGCGCCAAGGAGCACTGTGGAGGATCCCCAGCGATCACGCCACAATCTTCCTCGCCCAATCGTGTCGCGCGCGCTCTGTTCGAGCTCGGGCATGCATCAATGGCGCGTCACGTCGGCCTTTACTCCGCGCGCACGCTCCCGAGCCATCACTTCGCCGCCGTCGCCACGCCTCGCCTCGCGCCGCGCCGAGCGCACTGCAGGCGGTAGAGTCCGTTCGCGTCGCGCCAAAGCCTCTGCGGAGGATCTCCACTTCATCACGCGATGATCTTTGATGCCCAACCGCGCGTGTGCGCTCTGTTCGAGCTCGCCGCGCCATCTATGGCGACCGCGACAGCTACCCACGCGCTCGCACGCTCCCGAGGCAACACTGTGCCACTCTTGCGTGCCCAATCACTCCACCAAGCACTCACACCCCTCCTCTCACTCGCTCACTTGGCCATTTCCACTTCCTCGTGCTCGCTCCGTCGTCTTCTTCTTCACGCCGCACGGACCGAGCCGAGCTTCGCCGAGAATTTCGCCCTCCACTTTCCACCATTCCCAAATTCGTCGCGCACGAAGCTAGACCTCTACCCTAGCTCCATTTCCCCCCCCCACTTCCCCCGAGCTATTGTCGCTCTCCGGCGAGAAATCGGATTTTCCCCAAGTCCGCATTTCCGGCCGCCGGAGCACGCGCACGACGAGCCCCTACTTCGAGCTCTCCCCGAGGTCTACCGAACACGCCAATAGCTTCCCCGAGTCCTACGGGTGCTAACGGACCCCTTCATTACCGGCGACAGCGTCCAACTTCGCCGACATCGAGCCCGTGGCGACCGCACTGCCACCGCACGTCGCCGGCGATTTACGAGCCTCTTCCGGCCTCCCAACCGTCATCGTTCGACTCGTGGTAAGCCACTGGTTCTTTTCCCCACATCTCCGACCTCCTTTCACCGCCGTTCGTCGGCGCAGTGATAGCCAGTAGTGGGCAGGGTTCTTCCTCGTTGAGAGCCCAGTTTCGAGCCAGGGTTCTTTCTCGATAAGAACCCAGCCAACGAGAGCCAGTAGAGTTCTTTTTCTATTCGAACAGGGTTCTTTCTCGATAAGAACTCAGTTTCGAGCTTCAGGGTTCTTTTTCCGATAAGAACCCAGACTGCGGGAACCAGCAGAGTTCTTTCTGTCGAGAAGAACTCGGTCCTCGAGACCAACCGAGTTCTTTTCCTCGAAAGCAGGAGCTTAGAAGAGAAAAGACAAACTTTGTTAAAATGTTAAGATAAAAATCACCTAGTGCAGTAACCTCGAATCATGTTTTGGCAGAACGCTTAACTTGTGCATCTCATGTAGAAGGCGCACTCGTTGACGGCTTCTACGACCTCGTCCCCGTCGACGGAGAGGAGAACCTCGAAGGCGGCCGAGCCAGCGTCGACGTAGACAGCCCGGAGCGTAGCAGTCAGCTAGCCCAAGAAGGCAAGCCCCGGAGCATGACCTAACCTTTACCAAATTATGCACTTTGAATTCTCTATGTTTGTGCATTTACGTTTCAAGGAATTGATTGAATACCTTAGCTGCACATTTCCTAGTACCTATGACTTGCAACACTAGTATGAAAGGATCGATAGGGCATTGCTTTAGGTCCGTTACAAGTCGAGTGATTTCCTGTCACTCGCGAGACATAGGAATTGCTTGTCTTTACTTATGTTGGAATCATAAGGATTGACGGGGGGGATGATAGATGTAGATCTCCCGTCCGTGTATGATAATTGATTAAGGTCGAAATGTGTGGAAAGAGCTGTCAAGTTTTTGAACGTACCACATGCATGCCGATGTATGGGGATCGGTAAGCCCGGTACCAGATTGAAGCAGCTAGGGCCGATAGCCATCTCTCCTTGGAAACTTTGTTTTCCCCTGCCGTACACTTGTGGATATATGCGTGAGACTGTGAGTGAAGCAGTAAACCTTTATCCTAAGGAAATGGACCCGGTTCCGAATTGTGGATCGATGGGAAAGGTTGGGAAATGCTTGTACCTTTTATAGCAAGCAGAGTATCCGTGTGTGTTGGGTTTCCCCTGGCCAGGTAGCAAAATTCGGTTCGAACTGTCCGCTTCTCGCGGTTAATGAGACTGCTTGACCGCCTGGCTACATTGAGTAACAAGTGGAACTTTGAGATTGATAAACTTGTTGTATGAATTAAATTGTATTGCACCACTTGTATGATTAGACAGGATGCTAATCTAGAATGGTTAAATCTACTAGAATATGATGCTAAAACTTGAAAGCAAGGACCTACTCTTAGTTGCTTTTTGGCAAACAAACCCACCAGCCAAAAGCCTCTCATGGTCTAGATGTCGGTGATGTAGTTTTCACCCGACGGGTAAGCCTTGCTGAGTATTAGTATACTCAGCCTTGCTTGTAGCAATGATTTATAGGTACACCTTTGGATGTCGATGCTTTGTCTTGGCCTACCCAGGTTCCACCTGGCTGGCACATCGAATGGGTTCCGTCCTCTGCCGAGGATCAGGAGGAGTAGCACCGTGGCAGGCTTCAGCATGTTGTTATTTGTATCGTCGTTAGTTTATTTACTTCCGCTGCAATGAACTATTTTATTTCCGCTGCAAGACTTTGATACTCTGATTTCATTTCAAACTTGGTTTGTAATAACTTTGAGATACTATTTGTGTATGTTAATTTGTGGAATGTTGTAATCTCTGGAACTCACCTTCGTGTGGGCGTGCTGTTGTTTCGATCGAGAAAAGAACGTGGTTTATCGGGTTTAATCCGACGGCGCTCCAGCTTATTCCGGATTAAGTGCCTGACTACTCGGTTAGTGGTCCCGGGGTACTTAACTTGGAATAATTTCGGAGTGGTCCGCCACAGCTGGCATCAGAGCCGAAACAGCGCACCGGAGAGAGCAACAAACCTTTAATGAACATTTTTGAATAAAATTTGCCAACTCGTACTTCCGACGCGTTTTGCGAAGGAAGGTTATCTTAGGACCGCTAAGGATGTTACCTAGAACGTGAAGCCTATGTGGGTTAAGGGATCACGATATGATAGGTGGCAAATAGTATATTATACTGACTTCCAGCACATTTCATTCTGTCATTTACTTTACGCAATGGTGGGCGCAAGGTACGGCGATTGCTGTAACGTACCACGGCACTATATGAAAATATAGTGGCGGCACATAGTCAATACGCCATCACGGCGTATGAAAATAGAATAGGATGGTGGGCGCAAGGTACGGCGATTGCTGTAGCGTACCACGGCATCATATGCAAATATGATGGCGGCACAAAGTCAATACGCTATTTCAGTAGCGTATGAAACTGTCAATATGTTGCTCTGGTGACATATAAACATTGCCCGTTCAATGTTAAATGTTCGGGTGCCACCTCTATAGTGGGTGGTAATGAATGGAGGCGCTTTCGTGAGTGCTGGCACGAAAGGTTGATTATACATGCTCTGGAATGGAATTTTCTGCAGGTACACTAACCGCGAATCCGTATGTTGAAACGGTTAGAGAAGTTCGACTAGTTAATATAGGGAGAGACGAATATTGCCTAGCCACCGGCACTAACTTCATAAGCCAAAAGTTTATTGGCATGTGTGTTGGAGAGAACGAATAGGCCGCTCATGCATTGCATCTCGCTGAATTAATATCGACTTTTAACACATGACCAAATTGAACCGCCGTCAAAGAAATTGAAATCACAACCCAAAAATCCTGCTGAGAACAATCTGTTTGCACCCTTAATTCGAAACTGAAAACGTTGTCAAACGAAAAAGTGTTCAAAATGAAAGTTGTCATAAATATTATGAAGTAAATGCTGGAGAAATTTCAACGAAAATGGTTCAGTAAAATTGGAGTTATGCTAAAAATGGTAACCCCCTATCTGCTGGAAATTTCTGGGGACAGTGAGATAAAAATTTAATTTTTACACCATCTTAACGACAGTTTCTGCTCAAACCTCCAACATGAAACTTGTTAGGAATTACTTAAACAATGTTCTGGCCAAATTTGGGAATTTTTGAGCTTGTACATTTCTAGTTTTGTAATTTTTACCACCCTGCACAGAATCTGTTCTTATTCTTTGGCGCTACCCGGTGCTCACCCTTGCCCCTTTTTTTCTTTTGGTTCAGATGGACGCCCTCGCTGACCTGGCTAGCCACCCCAACGACGTGTCTTTCTCTGATTGCTTGGGATGGGAAGGTTTCCCTAGCATCTTGTGGTCGGTTCTACAGGCACTTGGCTACCCTACACCGCCGCAGTATGAGAGGACTATTATCCGCGACCGAGGTGAGGTTCGTTCCCGTGTGCGGTTGATGGTACACCGTCACCCGCCGTGTCCTAGTTCCCCCACCTGGACGGTGGAAGTTCACGGGCACCACATGGAGACGACGTGCGAGCTAGCTGCCTTGAATGGCATCAGTTCTTTTTGTGCTCAGAACCAGAGCTTGGTAGAGCACCAGTTGCTTGGGCTGTTTCCACCGACTCAGCCGGATGATCCCCACTGGATGAGGCGCTACCTTAGCTCTCCTTTGAGGATGGCGGAGAACCCCGTCGCTGCAGCCGCTTTGATGATGAGGTGGATACGGGCGTATCACCGTTTGCAGGCACTTCTTGGACGGTCGCAGAGCGAGATGCTCAACATTGCTATGGACATGTCCGCTCGCGCCCGTGACATAGGGGTTGAGAGGACCTCCTTGTCCATTGAGGTGACCACTAGAGATGCCATGATTGCTGACTTGGAGAGGCAATTGAATGACCTCCAGATTGCACACAACAACACCCAGAATGAGTTAGCACAAACTAGAGAGGAGCTTGAGGAGGTACATGGTACCTTGGAGCATGCAAATGCTATGCTTGCCACCCATGACGCTCAGCACCTTCTTGAGCAAGAAGGAGGGAATGGTGAAGGAGAGGCCCCCGATTCCGACATGGACACCGAGGATGACATGCCGCCCCTTCCAGCTCCACCTTCACCTATGGGCAGCGAGGCTACCGCTAACAATTTGGATGATTTTTAGAGTGGTAGTAGCAAGTACTCCTCCGCTAGGCCTAAGTTTTGGCTTCATGTTGTAATAGGCTAGATGGAGTTGAGCTCCTCCTTTTTTTTTATCTTTTGGTGGCAGTGTAAATTAATGATGTGGTTGTGGGATCAAAACTTGATGATGTTGTTACAGCTGTGTTGAAAACATTCTGCAGCTGACCTTGTTTAATTATTGATGGGTTTTCCAATCCTTTCTGGGCTGTGATGTGAACTACAAAGTTGTTTGGAATTTGTCAAACAAAATGATCACCAAATTGCAACCCCATTGGTTAAGCGAAATAAAAATGGCAACCAAAACACTACAGCTCGGCTTGCTGAAAAACAGCAAATGCAGAGAGCTAAAGATTGAATTTTTCGGCTTAGTTCCAGTCCGAATTTGATTCCGAGCCCAACATGAAAGTTGTAGAGCATAAAATTTCCGAGCTACTAACCGAATGGGAGCATTTGACTTGTTTCCTGTCGGGAGATATGATTTTTCTCCCGAACTGTGTGCTGATTTGTCATTCTGCGCAGTACACTTAATATATTGTCACGTTCTATCTTGTCATCCATTATGCAAGCTTATGGAATGTGGCTAATACAAGTACCTACTGCAGGTGGCAATCACCCGCAGCGGTCACGACGCTAGTGGCTCCAACGCTAACCAGCAGGGGCCAGAGGGGCAGCAACAGCCACCGCCACCTCCTCCTCCGCAGCAACCTCCGACGTGGCAGCAGCTATATGCCACGCAAACGGAGATTCTCCGGAACCTGCAGCATCAGCAACAGATGATGCAGCAGCAGATGCTTCAGCAGGGAGGTCAACGGGCCCCTCAGCCTCAAGTGGCCAGATATGAAGATTTTCTGGCAACGCACCCACCGATTTTCTCTCGAGCTGATGAGCCTTTGGAGGCCGACACCTGGATTCGAGCCATCGAGTCCAAGTTCACCATCCTGGCGACGCCTTGCACCTCCAACCGCAAGGTCGTGTTCGCGGCGCAGCAGCTCCGCGGCCCAGCTCTCCTATGGTGGGAGAACTACCTGGCCCTGCAGCAGGAGGGTCATGTGGTTGAGTGGGATGAGTTCAAGGCTGCATTCAAGGCTCATCACATTCCGGCCGGTCTAGTAGAGCGGAAGTTGAATGAGTTTTTGGCGCTGACCCAGGGTACCCGCACAGTGCTCCAGTACGCCCAGGCCTTCAATGGTCTGTGCCCTTACGCGGGTCATCACGCCGACTCTGAGGAGAAGAAGCTAGAGAGGTTCCGACGTGGCCTTAACACCAAGTTAAAGGCACAGTTGGCCACCACCCGTGCTGCCACGTACGGCGATCTCGTGAACCTTGCCATCGCCCAGGAAGACGCCAATGTGGTGCACAAGGCGGAGAAGAAGAGGAAGACTCCCGCTGGACCGTCGAGCGCGCAGCCACAGAGGTTCCGCTTGGTTCCCCCGGCTGCACCGCAGGGACAGTCCAGGGCACCTCAGGGAGGTGGATGGGTTGCTAGGCCGCCACAGCCTAACGCGCCTCGTTTCCCTCCACCGCCGCAGCAGCAGCAAGCACCAAGGCAAAATGCACAGCAGCCAGCTCGCCCAGGAGCCGGCTATCAGTGTTTCAAGTGTGGAAGTAAAGATCATTTTATCAAGGATTGCCCGCAGAACAAGCAGCAAAACCAACGCTCGGGAACTCAGCAAGGCAAGGGCAAGCAGCAGCAGCGTGTGCAAGTTCGGCAAGGACGGCTCAACTACACCACGTTGGCCGACCTACCCGAGGGAGCCCCAGACATGACTAGTACCTTCCCTATCTGCACTCAACCTGCTGTGATATTGTTTGATTCCGGGGCAACACATAGTTTTATAAGCACAAGATTTCATGTGAAATGCGGATTAAAATCGTACCATACCAAATCATCTTATGTGATATCAACTGCGGGAGGTAAAATTGCATCCAACCAAGTCACCCACAAGGTTCCAATCAGGCTGGGAAGTAAAACCTTTCCTACTGATTTGATTCTGCTGGGTATGGAAGGAATTGACATTGTGTTAGGAGCCAATTGGATGACTCAACATAAGGTTGTCCTAGATGTTGCAGACCAAGTTGTTGAGATAAACTCGCCTACGCAGGGCCCGAGTGTGCTATATCTGCCACAACGGACTTGTGTCGATGCGTGTGCTTATGCAATGGTAGAAACCCAACTAAAGGACATTCCGGTGGTATGTGAGTATGCCGATGTATTTCCGGATGACTTACCTGGGATGCCGCCGGATAGAGACATTGAATTCGTGATTGAACTTCAACCTGGCACAGCACCTATATCAAAGAGACCATATAGAATGCCGCCCAATGAATTGGCTGAATTAAAAATTCAACTCCAAGAATTGCTAGATAAAGGTTTCATTCGTCCAAGTGTATCACCCTGGGGATGTCCCGCCATCTTTGTGAAGAAGAAGGACCATTCCTTGAGGTTGTGTATTGATTACCGGCCTCTCAATGCGGTAACTATTAAGAACAAGTACCCACTCCCCCGTATTGACATCTTGTTTGACCAACTAGCTGGCGCCAGAGTGTTCTCCAAGATTGACCTTCGCTCTGGCTATCACCAAATCAAAATCAGGCCTTGTGACATTCCAAAGACTGCCTTTACCACACGTTATGGACTTTATGAATTCTTGGTTATGTCTTTTGGACTCACCAATGCCCCGGCCTACTTCATGTACCTCATGAATTCGGTCTTCATGTCAGAGCTAGACAAGTTTGTGGTGGTTTTCATTGACGACATTCTTATATATTCTAAGAATGAGGAAGAGCATGCTGAGCACCTTCGCATTGTTCTTCAAAGATTGAGAGATCACCAGCTCTACGCCAAGTTCTCCAAGTGTGAATTCTGGCTAGAGAGCGTGAAGTTCTTAGGTCACACGGTTTCCAAGGATGGTATATCCGTGGATCCAACCAAAGTGCAAGAGGTGTTGGATTGGCAACCACCTACTTCTGTCCACGAGATTTGGAGTTTTCTGGGTTTAGCCGGTTATTACCGCTGTTTCATTCCGGACTTCTCTTGGATTGCGAAGCCCATGACCGAACTCTTAAAGAAGGGAGTCAAATTCGAGTGGAATGACAAATGTGATGAAGCTTTCCACACCTTGCGAAGACATTTGACTTCAGCCCCAGTTTTGGCTCAGCCCGATTACACCAAGCCCTATGATGTCTATTGCGATGCATCAGGCACCGGCCTTGGCTGTGTTCTCATGCAAGAGAACCGAGTCATTGCTTATGCTTCTCGAGCACTTCGGCCTCATGAGCAAAACTACCCCACGCATGATCTTGAGTTAGCAGCGGTTATTCATGCTCTCAAGATGTGGAGACACTATTTGATGGGTGTTCCCTGCAACATATACACAGACCACAAGGGCCTCAAATATGTTTTCACTCAGGCACATTTGAATATGAGACAGCGAAGATGGTTGGAGTTAGCAAAGGACTATGACCTCAGTGTGCATTATCACCCCGGGAAGGCTAATGTAGTTGCGGATGCACTAAGCCGCAAGGCTCATTGTCATTGTCTTTCCGTGGAGTCCTACGCTGACACCCTGTGTCATGAAATGGCAAAGCTCAATTTGGAGATTGTTCCACACGGGTACTTCAGCCATATTGCAGTGGAACCAACCTTGCACGATCAGATTGTTGTAGCCCAATTAAATGACGCGAGCATTAAAATCCTTAAAAGGAAATTGTCTAAGGAGAAGGTGAAAGGGAAGTACAAGTGTTTCCGGTTAGATGGGCAGGAAGTGATGTGGTTTGGACATCGCCTTGTGGTGCCCAAAAACACGGAACTCCGGAGGAAGATTATGGATGAGGCACATCTCTCTAAATTCTCTATCCATCCCGGCAGCACCAAAATGTACCAAGATTTGAAACAAAACTTTTGGTGGACTCGGATGAAGCGAGAAATTGCCACATATGTGTCGGAATGTGACACATGCCAGCGGGTTAAGGCCAGCCACTTGAAGGTAGCAGGCACGCTTCAACCTCTACCTATCCCCTCATGGAAATGGGAAGATATAAGCATGGATTTTATTGTTGGACTTCCCAGAACCCCTCAAGGACACGATTCCATTTGGGTAATTGTGGATCGCCTTACTAAGACTGCCCATTTTATTCCAGTCAATACCCTTTATGCTGCCTTACGCGGAGATTTATTTGGAGCGGATCGTTTGTCTACATGGGGTACCCAAGACGATAATTTCAGATCGCGGTGCTCCGTTCGTAGCACGCTTTTGGGAACAGTTGCAATTATCCCTAGGCACCAAACTGATCCGTAGTTCAGCATATCACCCACAAACCGATGGGCAGACGGAAAGGGTAAATCAAATACTTGAGGATATGCTTCGAACTTGTGTTATTCATTGTGGGAAGAATTGGGAGAAGTGTCTATCCCTGGCCGAATTCTCCTATAACAACAGCTACCAAGCGAGTCTTAAAATGGCACCTTTCGAAGCCTTGTATGGTAGAAGATGTCGGACCCCGTTGTGTTGGTCCCAGGCAGGCGAGAGATATACCTATGGCCCTGACCTTGTGAAGGAGGCAGAAGAAAAGGTTAGGATCATTCGGGAAAATTTGAAGACCGCCCAGTCACGGCAAAAGAGCTACTTTGATCAGCGGCGGAAGCCACTTCAGTTTGAAGTTGGTGATCACGTGTATCTTAAAGTCTCCCCGACCAAGGGTGTGCAAAGATTTGGACTAAAAGGAAAGCTTGCACCTCGTTATATCAGCCCGTATGAAATTACTCAGCAATATGGGCCGGTAGCCTATCAAGTGAAGCTTCCCGAAAAACTTTCAGCTGTACACAATGTGTTCCATGTTTCTCAACTCAAGAGGTGTCTTCGTGTTCCGACCGAGGTTGTTGAACAAGAGGAACTCTCGGTTGAACCGGATCTCTCTTATGATGAGCATCCCGTTAAGATCCTCGACGAGAAAGAGCGACAAACACGAAGGAAGGGAGTTAAAATGTACAAAGTTCAGTGGAGTCATCACTCCGAAGATGAAGCCACGTGGGAAACCGAGGACTATCTTAGGAAGAATTTCCCCTACATACTTTCATAAGCCGAGGTATTTCTTTTCCCCTCTCTATCTCTAGGTTTAATCGAATCTCGGGACGAGATTCCTTTTAAGGGGGGTAGGCTGTGACATCTCTGATGTCAAAAGAATTAAAAAGTGCAATTAAAATCAATGCAACAGGGAATTGGGTTGAAATTCAAAAATTCGTCAAAAATTCAATTATAATTCAAAAACAAGGGTTGTTTGGCACCCAACTGAAATCTAAAAATCTCGGACCAAAAGAGTAGTTGTCATCACCAACAGCCCTTCGCGACAACCTCGACACGGCGTTCGTTCCGCTCGATGACCCTCGAGCGGGGATGTCCGTCACGATCGAGCTTAGCCAGTATTGTCCGTGACGATCGAGCTATGTCCGTGACGATCGAGCCTAGCCAGTAGTTTCCGTCACGATTCGAGGCCGCACGATAGGACCCTCGAGGCTCCGCAGCCAAGCTCGAGGGGGCACTTACCCTCGAGCGACGTTCCATCACGCTCGAGGCTTCGCAGCCAAGCTCGAGGGGGGCACTCACCCTCGAGCGGCGTTTCCGACCGTTCGAGGCTCGGCAAGCTCGAGCTTGCGGCTCAAGCTCGAAGCGCCGTAGCGCCTGGTCTAAGTGCCTGGTCCAAGCTCGAAGGTTGTGTCCCACACCTTAAACCCCAACTTTTAATTTTACACGTTTCGAAGTTCAGTTCGAATTTTTGGAGAAAGTTCAAAAGGGGCAAAGGAGCTCCACGGGGCTGCCAGCTCGCCCCTGGCACGCTCTGCTCTGGCCGGAGTCCGGCCGCCACGTGGCCGGCGTGTGGCGGAGACCGCGTCGGGTCGGCCAAGCCGTGGCGGCAGCTAGCTTTTGTCCTCGCGCGTTTGTCCCAAGCCTTCCGTACCGTCACTTCGCGGGCGACGGCGCACTGCTGCCTCGCGCCGCGGAGCGCCATCATGACGAGCTCGCTCGGCCCTGGTCGCAGCCGCGCAGCGCCGCCCCGCAGTCGCGATGCTCGCTCGCTACGCGCCAAGGAGCACTGTGGAGGATCCCCAGCGATCACGCCACAATCTTCCTCGCCCAATCGTGTCGCGCGCGCTCTGTTCGAGCTCGGGCATGCATCAATGGCGCGTCACGTCGGCCTTTACTCCGCGCGCACGCTCCCGAGCCATCACTTCGCCGCCGTCGCCTCGCCTCGCCTCGCGCCGCGCCGAGCGCACTGCAGGCGGTAGAGTCCGTTCGCGTCGCGCCAAAGCCTCTGCGGAGGATCTCCACTTCATCACGCGATGATCTTTGACGCCCAACCGCGCGTGTGCGCTCTGTTCGAGCTCGCCGCGCCATCTATGGCGACCGCGACAGCTACCCACGCGCTCGCACGCTCACAAGGCAACACTGTGCCACTCTTGCGTGCCCAATCACTCCACCAAGCACTCACACCCCTCCTCTCACTCGCTCACTTGGCCATTTCCACTTCCTCGTGCTCGCTCCGTCGTCTTCTTCCTCACGCCGCACGGACCGAGCCGAGCTTCGCCGAGAATTTCGCCCTCCACTTTCCACCATTCCCAAATTCGTCGCGCACGAAGCTAGACCTCTACCCTAGCTCCATTTTTCCCCCCCACTTCCCCCGAGCTATTGTCACTCTCCGGCGAGAAATCGGATTTTCCCCAAGTCCGCATTTCCGGCCGCCGGAGCACGCGCACGACGAGCCCCTACTTCGAGCTCTCCCCGAGGTCAACCGAACACGCCAATAGCTTCCCCGAGTCCTACGGGTGCTAACGGACCCCTTCATTACCGGCGACAGCCTCCAACTTCGCCGACATCGAGCCCGTGGCGACCGCACTGCCACCGCACGTCGCCGGCGATTTACGAGCCTCTTCCGGCCTCCCAACCGTCATCGTTCGACTCGTGGTAAGCCACTGGTTCTTTTCCCCACCTCTCTGACCTCCTTTCACCGCCGTTTGTCGGCGCAGTGATAGCCAGTAGTGGGCAGGGTTCTTCCTCGTTGAGAGCCCAGTTTCGAGCCAGGGTTCTTTCTCGATAAGAACCCAGCCAACGAGAGCCAGTAGAGTTCTTTTTCTATTCGAACAGGGTTCTTTCTCGATAAGAACTCAGTTTCGAGCTTCAGGGTTCTTTTTCCGATAAGAACCCAGACTGCGGGAACCAGCAGAGTTCTTTCTGTCGAGAAGAACTCGGTCCTCGAGACCAACCGAGTTCTTTTCCTCGAAAGCAGGAGCTTAGAAGAGAAAAGACAAACTTTGTTAAAATGTTAAGATAAAAATCACCTAGTGCAGTAACCTCGAATCATGTTTTGGCAGAACGCTTAACTTGTGCATCTCATGTAGAAGGCGCACTCGTTGACGGCTTCTACGACCTCGTCCCCGTCGACGGAGAGGAGAACCTCGAAGGCGGCCGAGCCAGCGTCGATGCAGACAGCCCGGAGCGTAGCAGTCAGCTAGCCCAAGAAGGCAAGCCCCGGAGCATGACCTAACATTTACCAAATTATGCACTTTGAATTCTCTATGTTTGTGCATTTACGTTTCAAGGAATTGATTGAATACCTTAGCTGCACATTTCCTAGTACCTATGACTTGCAACACTAGTATGAAAGGATCGATAGGGCATTGCTTTAGGTCCGTTACAAGTCGAGTGATTTCCTGTCACTCGCGAGACATAGGAATTGCTTGTCTTTACTTATGTTGGAATCATAAGGATTGACGGGCGGGATGATAGATGTAGATCTCCCGTCCGTGTATGATAATTGATTAAGGTCGAAATGTGTGGAAAGAGCTGTCAAGTTTTTGAACGTACCACATGCATGCCGATGTATGGGGATCGGTAAGCCCGGTACCAGATTGAAGCAGCTAGGGCCGATAGCCATCTCTCCTTGGAAACTTTGTTTTCCCCTGCCGTACACTTGTGGATATATGCGTGAGACTGTGAGTGAAGCAGTAAACCTTTATCCTAAGGAAATGGACCCGGTTCCGAATTGTGGATCGATGGGAAAGGTTGGGAAATGCTTGTACCTTTTATAGCAAGCAGAGTATCCATGTGTGTTGGGTTTCCCCTGGCCAGGTAGCAAAATTCGGTTCGAACTGTCCGCTTCTCGCGGTTAATGAGACTGCTTGACCGCCTGGCTACATTGAGTAACAAGTGGAACTTTGAGATTGATAAACTTGTTGTATGAATTAAATTGTATTGCACCACTTGTATGATTAGACAGGATGCTAATCTAGAATGGTTAAATCTACTAGAATATGATGCTAAAACTTGAAAGCAAGGACCTACTCTTAGTTGCTTTTTGGCAAACAAACCCACCAGCCAAAAGCCTCTCATGGTCTAGATGTCGGTGATGTAGTTTTCACCCGACGGGTAAGCCTTGCTGAGTATTAGTATACTCAGCCTTGCTTGTGGCAATGATTTACAGGTACACCTTTGGATGTCGATGCTTTGTCTTGGCCTACCCAGGTTCCACCTGGCTGGCACATCGAATGGGTTCCGTCCTCTGCCGAGGATCAGGAGGAGTAGCACCGTGGCAGGCTTCAGCATGGTGCTATTTGTATCGTCGTTAGTTTATTTACTTCCGCTGCAATGAACTATTTTATTTCCGCTGCAAGACTTTGATACTCTGATTTCATTTCAAACTTGGTTTGTAATAACTTTGAGATACTATTTGTGTATGTTAATTTGTGGAATGTTGTAATCTCTGGAACTCACCTTCGTGTGGGCGTGCTGTTGTTTCGATCGAGAAAAGAACGTGGTTTATCGGGTTTAATCCGACGGCGCTCCAGCTTATTCTGGATTAAGTGCCTGACTACTCGGTTAGTGGTCCCGGGGTACTTAACTTGGAATAATTTCGGAGTGGTCCGCCACACGAAGGCCGGCCCACGAAGCATGCGAACAGCCACCTCGACAACATAAGAGTGAGGGGCGGGGCCCGGCCGCACGGTTGGGAGTGTGACCCAGGCAGAGGCAGCTGGCCCCGCGTCTGACCCCTGAAGTGCGACGGCGCGGGGTGTAACCTAGTAGTGGCAACGTAGCAAGGCAACGGGCCCTCAGGTCCCATCGATCGGGCCCGAGAACTACGTAGGAGACATCGACTCAAGGACAACAAGGCTGGGCACGCAGACCTCCAGCCATCTCATCACGAAGAAAGTTGGGGCCTTGATTAGACATCCTGCCAGCAGCTCACCAGGCACCAAGGATCGGCCGTCGAGTCATTCTCTTGGTCGCGCCCAAACCCCGAACCCCACCAAGAAGCCCCTCAACATCCATCTCCCCCTTAGAGCGGATATGACCTCGCAGACGAGTCCCTGACTCCTTCACAAGGTCGGGGGCTACTGTGGGGGTCATGGATCAGGGGGCCCTACCGACACGACGCCGGCTAACGGTGAGCGAACGACGAGGAAGCCTGACACTGGACAGGAGCGGCCCATTCTGCCGTAGGTCGGATGCCTCTGCCTCACCTGACCCCCTAAAGGGTCGGAGGACGCAGGGGTCAAAGACTTCCATCCCGCCCGACCCCTGGTCCGCCAGGCCATGGGGACTGACCTTGCGGCAAGACCCCTTTGCCGCCCGACCCGGCACAAGATATAGAAAGAAGGAAGGCCCGAGAGCGGGCCTGGAGCCGGGCTGAACTCACGAGGGGAAGAGGCGTGTAGCCTATGCATTCTCCCGACCGTCACCCGATAGCATGTTCAGGCCTGCCACCTGAGAAAGCTGTTCTGCAGCCCTGCGTCAGAGATAAAGGTGGTTGCATGTGCTCTATTTCACTAGATGCCAAGGAAGAAGCTACCCAGAAGCTGCCTGGCGGTAAGCCAGGGAGACGTGGCGACCGATATGGGGGTCGCCCAGACGCACCAAGCCGACAACGAGCAACCACCGGGGGCAGCCAGTATTCGGGGATAGATATGTAAAACGCCACTGTACAAAGATCTCCCCTTGATCTATAAAAGGGGACGTCTCCCTCCAGCGGGAGAGGATCCAATTTTTTCTATAGACTTTCGGTTCCTAGAGCACTTAGTCCCCTACACGCATCATACACCCAAGGCTTGAATCGGCCTTTGTTGTAATACGCCGCCAAGAGAGCAATACAGCCACGGGTCGACTCAACTGGACGTAGGGATTCTTCCCGAACCAGTATAAACTTCTTGTCTTTTGTCTCTTGAACCATTCTCCACTGTGACATGCGTGTTCTGTGATCGACGCTCGCCGACGTGAGGTACCCCGTGTGCCACCTGTGACATCTCTGATGTCAAAAGACTTAAAAAGTGCAATTAAATCAACGCAACAGGGAATTGGGTTGAAATTCAAAAATTCGTCAAAAATTCAATTATAATTCAAAAACAAGGGTTGTTTGGCACCCAACTGAAATCTAAAAATCTCGGACCAAAAGAGTAGTTGTCATCACCAACAGCCCTTCGCGACAACCTCGCCACGGCGTTCGTTCCGCTCGATGACTCTCGAGCGGGGATGTCCGTCACGATCGAGCTTAGCCCGGATGTCCGTCACGATCGAGCTTAGCCGTATATCCGTCCCGATCGAGCTATGTCCGTGACGATCGAGCCTAGCCAGTAGTTTCCGTCACGATTCGAGGCCGCACGATAGGACCCTCGAGGCCCCGCCGTCCGTCACGCTCGAGGCTCCACAGCCAAGCTCGAGGGGGCACTTACCCTCGAGCGACGTTCCGGCACCCTCGAGGCTCCGCAGCCAAGCTCGAGGACTTACCCTCGAGCGACGTTTCGGCACGCTCGAGGCTTCGCAGCCAAGCTCGAGGGGGGCACTCACCCTCGAGTGGCGTTTCCGACCATTCGAGGCTCGGCAAGCTCGAGCTTGCGGTTCAAGCTCGAAGCGCCGCAGCGCCTGGTCGAAGTGCCTGGTCCAAGCTCGAAAGTTGTGTCCCACACCTCAGACCCCAACTTTTAATTTTACCCGTTTCGAAGTTCAGTTCGAATTTTTGGAGAAAATTCGAATTTGAAATCGGAGCTCCACGGGCATGCTACAGTGCCCCTGGCGCGCGCTGCGCTGGCCGGAGCTCGGCCGCCACGTGGCCGGCGAGCGGCGCAGGCGGCGCTGAGCTGGCCAAGCCGCGGCGGACGCTGGCGCTTGTCGCCTAGCTCTTGTCCGGCCACTCCCGAGCCATCACTTCGCCGCTGTCGCCTCGCCTCGCCTCGCGCCGCGGAGCGCCATCATACGGTCGCGCGCCGCCGTGGCCGCACGCGCGCTCACGCCGCGCCGAGCGCACTGCAGGCGGTAGAGTCCATTCGCGTCGCGCCAAAGCCTCTGCTGAGGATCTCCACTTCATCACGCGATGATCTTTGACGCCCAACCGCGCGTGTGCGCTCTGTTCGAGTTCGCCGCGCCATCAATGGCGACCGCGACAGCCACCCACGCGCTCGCACGCTCCCGAGGCCGCACTGTGCCCCTCTCACGTGCCCAAGCACTCCACCGCGCACTCCCACCCCTCCTCTCACTCGCTCACTTGGCCATTTCCACTTCCCCGCGCTCGCTCGGTCTTCTTCTTCCTCGCGCCGCGCGAACCGAGCCGAGCTTCTCCGAGAAATTCACCCTCCACACTCCACCATTCCCAAGTTCGTCCCGCACAAAGCTAGCCCTCTACTCCAGCTCCATTTTCCCCCATTTTCCCCAAGCTATTGTCCCTTCTCCGGCGAGAATTCGTGAATTCCCCCAAATCGCGATTTTCGGCCATCGGAGCACCCGCACGTCGAGCCCCTACTCCGAGCCGTCCCCGAGGTCAACCGAGCACGCCATTGGCTTCCTCGAGCTCCACTGGTGCTCTAGGACCCCTCGAACCTCGGCGAACGACCCCGAGCTCACCGGCGTAGAAGCCGCGGCGGCCGCGCCGCCACCACCTCGTCGCCGGCGAAACTCCGACCACCCCCGGCCTCCAAATCGTCCCCAAACGACTCGTGGTGAGCCCAGGATCCTTTTCCCCCACTTCCTCGAGCCTAGTTCGCCGCCGTTTGGCCGGCGCAACTCCGGCGAGAGCCGAGGGCCTTCCTTCATCGTCTTCGTTTGTCTAGGGGTCTCTGCGCAAAAGTTCAGGGACTCGTTCGCGAAGTTTTGAAAGTTCTAGGGTTCCCTGCGAAAATAGATTCTTAAAACTAGATTTGTTTTTCCCGAATCTTGTAAAATCCATTAAAAATCGAAAAAAATCAGAAAAATGCACAAAAATACTCTCTGGATTCGTGAGAGTCTAAACTACAATCCCTATTAGACATGTTTATACTTTTGATGAACTGTTTTTGAGCTAAAATTCAAACTTTGAAAATGGAAAGTAGTTCACCATTTCAAATCCAGAGCTCCGCTAGGGTTGAGCTTTGGATATGTTGTGTGTAGTGACTTTGGACAGCTTGTGTCCAAAGGGGACCTAAAAAAATGAACTGTAGCTCCAGTTATAAATTAAAATGTGTTTTCTGTCTTTTTGCAGTGCAGAAATCTTTAAAAATAATCTGTGCAGTGAAAAATCGCCATTTTGCTCCAGAGGACTAAAAACTTGTTAGCACACCTGTGAAAAATGAAAAACTTAATTTTTGCTCTGTTTAGACTAGCAAATAAATAAATATGTGTTTTTGGATAGGAATTTATTGAGGACTACCCAAGGGTTATTTTGAGCCACCACTTGGCCAGAGCCCTCCTTGTACTTATGACTAGCTTTGGTAGGAAGATTTCCTGAATTGGATGTATTTCCAATTTTATATGAATTTATTTCATTTCTGCAGGCAGCAGATTGAATTAATTTTAATAAATTATGTGTAGCTCAGAATTAGCTAAATTTTGGAGTGAGCTAGGCTCTTATACTCCAGTAGCTGCCATAAAGTTTATAGCTAAAAATGATGAACAGAAATGGAGAAACAAAAATGAGAAGTAATCCAGGTGGAAATTGATTTATATAAAAAGATAAAACCTTTTGGTTAGTTAGTTAGAATAAAATAAGTGGAATCTGAAATTCCAGAACAGCCACCCTAAGTTATGCATCTCATGCAGAAGGCGCTATCCCGGACGGCGACTACCACCTCATCCCCGCAGACGAGGAAGAAGTCCCGGAGGAAGGTGCCGGTGCAGGATCGACCAACCCGGAGGCTAACCCCCTGTCCGAGCAAGAAGGCAAGCGGTAGACGTAGTAGGCTTGGCGAGCGGCATCAGTGATCCTTGCCTCTTGAGAATCCCGGTCAGTAATAGCAAAGTGAGCCGATATCTCGCGAGCTGCCCTCGCCCACTGATCGGTCACCCTCATATGCATCCGAGGCCCTCCAGAAGTTGCGGTAGAAGAGATGCATCCACCACCCACTGCGGTACTCGACTCCGACATTACCAAAGCCGTAGTGGTTACGAAGCCTGCGGTGGAAGAAGTTTTCGCCCCCATCTCGGACGAAGTCGTAGACAATCCACTGGGCCGCTCCTAGAGCTAACTGAGGTGGTGACTGGGGTGGGGAGTCCGGGGCTCTTCCCCGTCATCTGACAGATCTCCTGCGCTACTGTTGGCATCTTCCTCAGCGCCACCTCCTGCGACTTCCATCTGCTGGTCTGCTTGCTCCTCTTGCTGTTGCTCCGACTCCGAGGACTCGGGCTCTCGCTCCTCGGGATCCTCCTCTTCAGACTCCTACTGTCTCTGTAGCTCTTCTTCCTCGCGCTTGTCTCCCGAATCCTGGTAGGCATCCGGGTTGCGTGCCACAAACAGGTACTCAGTGATGCGGGGTGGAAGGTAGTCACATGTGTTCTTGTGGGGTGTCTGTTTCGTGCGAGCCATCTAATAGCATGAAGATGAAGGAGAACACAAAATCAAAGTTAGAAACTTTTTCACAATAGACAGAGGTGGATAGAACACCATTTTTCAACCAAAAACTCAACTCCAAGGTAGAAGATAATAACTGAGCAAGGATTAAGCAAAATCTAATCGACCGTTCCATCTAGGATGTGATCCTACAGTCAGCACGGCTCTGATACCAACTTTGTAACACCCGGATTTCCATGAAACCCGAATGTTTCCATATGTGTGCCCAGGAAGTCCACACAACACATATAGATTACAAATATAAATCACAGAAAACACAAATGCTCGAAGTAAAATAGTTTACATCAGAGTTTAGCACAAGACATAGTCTTAAACAAATAACACAGCGAAAGTCTTAATAATAATAAACGCTTCATAACTAGTAGAGCCTGAAGTCCACAGGGACAGCGACTGGTTGAACACAGCTAAAAGTACGGCAGATCCTCCGGAAACTCAGCAAGCGACTCATCATTCAATGCTCCATCTGTTACCCATCTGAGATTTTGTTGAATAGTTGCAAGTGTAAGTAAACCAGCCTACTTAACAAGTATAACACAGGTTATGCAAGAAAATAAAAGGCTTGACACGGTTAAACTGCATTAGCACTTTTAGTTGATTCCTTTTATTATCATCCAAATTACTAGAAATGAGTGAAGCCTGAATATAAACCCAATAATCATGTATAAGTAATCATAGAATATTCCAACATCAACCACTAACATCATCTTCTAATCAAAAAGGATCCAGGCCGCTCGTATCCGTGAGCACGGCTATCATGATAGATCAACACTCTGCAGAGGTTTCGCCCTTTACCCATTGGTCACATCAATCCAAAAGAACTTATGCTACGAGGACTTTCACAAAATACCCTAACAAGCACAGTAGTCGTTTTGGTTCAACATAGGCAGCATAACCCAAGGCATCGAGATTGACATCCGCTCGGGGTGCAACGTGAGGGGGTCAATGGCGTCCAGAGCGAGAGCACAATCATCGCAACGTGTGAAGCTGACGTACATCAGGCGCTTACATCATGAGACTTTGCCTAACGAGACATAGCCAACGGATAAATCCGTCCTCGATGGATCAAACTATACTCTCACGAATGTTCCCCACATACGCCTTTTGGTAACCACTGGCGAGCTAGAGACGTACAAGCTAATTATCCAAGACCAGAGCCATTATAGTTCCAACGTGTGAACAAGTTCCTGGGTTGCCGCTTTAAGAACTGGACCTTACAGAGAGACAATAGAACAAAGCACGAAGCACATGCTCTAATTCCCTAGACCAAACCTTATAGAGACACTAGAACAAAGCACGAAGCACATGCTCTAGTTCCCCGAACCATGTTGCTAAAAAGTATCTTTTAACCATCATTGAAGTGGACCATTAATTCAATATTAACAATTAAAAAGTATTGTACACATCATGTAGCAAGTACTAACCATAATGCATAATATAACCCGGGTTAACAAGGAATAAGATAAAGACTAGGAACAACCTTAATGTATAGCAATATTAGACACATGCATATGAACATATGATTAAATGGTGTATAGGTAACAAGAATTGTCCGTGTTATACTTTCCTTCCTCAACGAACTGCTCCTGCTGCACCTGCTCCTCGAGAATGGGATCGTTGGCGAACTCCAATGGCTCATCAACTACTCACATCGATCATCACACAAGCATCCACACATACATGCAGACAAGGCATTCATAATCCCAGGAAAAGCTCGAACGACCTTCAACAAAAGGGTACTTGTACCCAAAACCGACACAGGTGGGTAGGTAGAGAATACCTAGGGGCGCGAGATAACTCTCTTTAAGGAACTACCCGAAGCCCAAAAATCTATGAACTACCTCATGTTTGACTAGCCAATTAGATAACCAACCTTGCTGCATTATCTTGATCTCTCCCCCTTTGTATAAATATTTCACACTTTAAATGCAAGTTTGAAAGATTGCACTACTCTTTCTTTTTTTGCACAAAAGAACCCCTCCTAATTCACTAATTTAAACATAAACAAATGATGAAAAGAGGGCTTTAGAAATACTGTATGCTTTACTACGAACACGTCAGCGCAAAAATTACTCAAATCGGAGTTTAAACAAAGAAACTACGCTTAAAACGGGCTCTAGGGGCTTGCTGGTGAGAGTTTTAGGCTTCCAGGGGTGTTTTTAAAAGAAACCAGGGGCCTAAAACATAATTTCGTATAAAAACTCGAGGGCTAAAGAATAAAACAGCCAACCAGGATGGCAGGTTCTATTTTACAAAAACACAGGGGCTAAAACAAAAGAAAAAAGGACTAAACTGTAATTATTTTTGAATAGATCTAGACCGCGGGTTGATTTGTGAAAAAGACAGGGGCTCTTTTGCAAAAATACCAAGATGACCGGTACACGGCTGGGTTGACTCAATTGGGATCTAATCTAGGTCGTCGGGTTGCGATCGAACGACGGGGGTTTAGATCGGGGCGTTGGGGGTCGCCGGAGTTGACCGTTGCAGCATCGCTTCGCCGAAATTTCGCCAAAGACGGGCGAAAACAGGGCTAGGGTGCATCGTTTTGAGTGATTCAAAGCCCTAGAGAGAGAGAGGAGAAGATGGGGAGTCGATTTTTGGGGTCCTGGTCGAGGATTGAGCGACGGCGGAGGAGCGTGACGGCCAATGGCGGCTCGGCCACTCTAGCGAGCTCGCGCGTGCGGAAAACGAGGGAGAGAGCGAGCGCAGTTGGACAGGGAGCTTCCTCACCTCCTAGCGAAGCTCCAAGGTGAGAGCTTGGCAGCAATGGGGCAGCAAGGCAGTGGGGTGACGGCGGCGGCTCGGAGCTAGGGTTAATGGCGGCGCTTGATCTTGGGAGCTCTAGGGTTCGGGGTTTTGGGTGAAGGAGGGTCGCAGAGGTCTGGCGGCATGCTTATATAGAGAGGAGACTAGGTCTTGGCGTGCACGCCAAGAGAAGGGGCACGGCATAGCAGGGTCGGGCTCGGGCTCGGTCACGGTGGAGCAGAGCGGAAGGTGGGGGATGACAGGCGGGCCCGGGTCGTCAGCCGCAGGGGGAAGAGGGAAGGCGCGAGCGCAGGCTGGCACGGCTAGATGGGCGAAGCTAGGCCAGCTGCGCGAGGGAGAGCGGAGACTGGGCTGCGCGTAGGGAAAGAAGGAGCTGGGCTGGGCCGAGAAAAGAGAGAAAACGAGAGAGTTTTCTTTTATTATTTTTTTCAAAGACTCATTTAAATTCAAATTCAAATTTGAATTTGACAACAAAAAAGACATGCACCAGCATGAATGCAATAAAAAATGTTTCTATTCCTTATATTTTCTTTCAATTTTCTCAAAAGTTTTATTTTTCCTATATTAATTATGAACACTTTAATATAAAAAGCCATTTGTTTACTAATTTTTAGTAAGGGCATTTTTAGGGTGTTATACCGAACCTGTTGTTTTTTATTCTCGACGTCTTACCCATTACTCAATTAGATCTACACTGCTTGGACTACCCTCTCGCAGGATCGCCGGTCTAAAACACTGACACTCGTGCTACCGAAGGTTGTGTTATCTCGAGGAGGTTGGAGGTGATCATTCATCTCACACACATAATACATTCACATCCATCGCTCCACATGTTCAACTTATATGCAATATGTGCTTCATGCTAGGATTAGATCCGTTAAGCTAGATAGAAAACCATAGTAAGTTCGTTGTCGATCCACGGATTAATAAACCTTGGGGGAATACACTAAGGGAAGAGCTACAATCAACCCGTGCGCTTACGGTACATAAATGACGCGGCTAAGCGTAGTCAACGCGATCTTGCTAGGGGGTAGCCCAAGCAGTGTAGATCTCATTGAGAGTAGGGAAGTAGCCTAGGATGAAGAACAGGATGGCTACAGGGCGTACGATGTAGATAGGTTCGGGCCTCAAGGTGAGTAAAACCCTACATCCTGTATGAGGTTTTTGTGTATTATCTGGAGATGTGAGATGAGATGGAGGGGATCCCTACCGCCCCTTATATACACCGAGGGGGAGAAAGATAAGGATTGTTTTACAAGCAAAATCCTAACTTCTCTAAACCTTTAGGATCTTGTTGATCTTATCGCCGGATCTGATGGATCCTAATCTTGGGCTCTAAGTAATCACACCGTCTAGGAGGATGACCCAGTCGGTGTTTTTCCGGTGGTCCCAGGTAGGTAGGCCTTCTTAATGGTAGGCCTACCTTCCCGGGAAATCCGGACAGGGTTCTTGTACCTGTTAGGTAGTACACCCGACACCTAGTCGGTTACAAAGTAGGAGTCCTTACAGAAATAGGAAACCCTCGGGTATCGAGATATCTATACCCGACAAGCCCCCGAGCACTTCATTACCGGACACACAGCCTTGATGTGGATCTTGAACTATAGGCGAGTTGGACTTCTTTTGCATCGGCAGGACTTCTTTTGGAACAGTTGGCTTCTTTCTCGTCTTCAAGTATCCTCAGCTGGTTGTATTAAGGCTTTGATGTGCTCAAGAACTTTTGGAGAATCTCATTGGCGTACGCTGTGCAGGTGCACCCAATTGGGTAGCCCCGAGCCTCGTTTTGCTTGGAAGAAGGAATTCGAGGATCTTCAATAAATTTTGCCGAAGAGCTTCAATTTCGCATGAGTCGGGGTTCTTTTGAAACCCTAGCATAGCCCCCGAGATTTGTTTTGAGAATCGAAAAGTTTTCGGAGAACCTCTGGAGATATACCCACAGCCCCTGAGCCTTGATTCGGTTTGCTAAATCGAATTAAGGATCTGGACTTACGGTTTGGAGAAAACAGGCGAAGTTGTCCTGGTTGGAGTTGTCTCGGTGGAGTTGTTTCGGTTGGAGTTCTCTCGGCTGGAGAAAGAACCCCTACCTCTTTCGGTTGGAGTTCACTCAATTGGAGATAGAACCCCTATCGCATGACGTCGGAGTAGTTGTGTGATGTCCTTCAAGCCAACAACCAAATCCTTCTTCACTAGCTTCTTCATAGTTCCCATGCCAACATGTGCAAGTCTTCTATGTCACAACCAACCTTTGGATGCCTTGGAGAATAAGCAAATACAGAAGCTTGTTTCATTTGAAGAAGTCAACAAGATATAGATTATTATATCTAAAGCCCTTGAAGATTGTTTATCACTATCCTACATTGTCACAACCACACCCTCATCAGTGATTATGCACTTGTAGCCCAAATTACATAATTAACCCACGGACAATAAATTGAAGCTTAGAGTATCAAATAGAAGAACATTGGATATGGAGTGGTCATTGGAGATCTCAGTCTTGCCAATACCTTCAACTTTGCCCTTTGAGTTGTCACCAAATGTAATCTTCTCATGACATTTACTTTCTTCTACTGAGGTGAACATCCGGGGATCACCAGTCATATGTTGAGTACATACACTATCCATTACCCAATGGTGTCCATCGGTCTTGTAGTTCACCTACACCCACAAACCAAATCAAGCTTGAGATTTAGCCACCCAAACCTTTGAGCAAGTTTGAGGGTTAGAGGTTGAGGTTGATGCAACATTTGACTTGTGTGTTTCACTCAAGTTAGTAACAAGAATCTTGGGCATTGCTTAGGCCTAGTTGAGTCCTTAGGTCCAAAGAATCTCACTACCACCTTTCCACTGGATATCCTTGAAACACCATAATATGCATTGAATGCCTTAGGTCTCAAGTGATCTTGCATCTTAGGACGGGGTGGAGCCTTGCAATCATGAGCGAAATGACCTTCATGTTGACACTCGGTGCAATATCTTGTCTTGGGCTTTTATGGCTTGGGTGGAGGTATGTTGCTCTTTGCTTCAACCATCTTGGTGGACAAGTACCCAAGCCCTTGAGTGTTGTAGTTGA
Source organism: Digitaria exilis (assembly GCA_015342445.1). Lineage (NCBI taxonomy): Eukaryota > Viridiplantae > Streptophyta > Magnoliopsida > Poales > Poaceae > Digitaria > Digitaria exilis. The sequence goes on from JACEFO010001949.1 coordinate 61,752, forward strand.
TTGCTCTATCGGACATCATCTTGCTATAGAGTTGATTACCATTTGCAAGGGTGGTGTAGCCGGACTTGAGATCATTCACTTGTTGCTTGAGCCTTTGAACTCACCCATGGCTTGCTTGTCTTGTTTTGAAGGTCCAAATAATCCTTGCCAGGTATGCCATTTGGTGATTCACCCAACACAAACTTGCCCTTGCATGTTGCACAATTTTTCATTGGTGCGTCATCACTAGACACACTACAAGGAATCAGTGACTTTTTGACATCCTATTACGTCATAATATATGGAATTTATGTCACAATTCAGGTTTTATGACATCTAGGTGACAAAAATCTAAACGTCAAAAAATCACCGTCATAAATTTCAGTTGTGACGTCTGTGTACATTATGTCATAATTTTATGACATTAGTCTTTTTGTCACATAATTTTATGACATTAGATTTAGTGTCACAACATTTTAGATCTTGCCACGTAGACACATGCCACATAGGATCAAAAGCTGGCGTGGCGATGACATGGCGGAGGTAAAAAACGTCACAAAATGAAATTTAGCCTACTAAAGCCCACGTAGTATTTTGGGCTGTCAATGGCTGGCCCATTATTTCATTTTCAATTTTTTTGCCAATTTTGTTTGGGCTATTGCTGGCTGGCCAACCCATTGATTTTTTACCAATTCAATATTTTTTTACCCATACCAAATCACCTCAATTCAGCTTCAGTACACATTTGAATTTAGATTCAACATTTGGTTCCAATATCAAACATTCCACATTTATCATAATATGCAGTACCACCCATAATACACTGAATTTCAGCAAATTCCAGCCAATGCTACATGTTTTTCCTAGCTAAGCAAAAAGAAAGGTGCACAAACGAATCCAAACTTCCCCTAACTAACCAGTGAATCGATCCAACTACACCATGAACCAGCAAGGGATCTTCACTATTCCTTGTTGTAGCAAACCTTGACATGATCCTCCACATGAGATCATTGAGATAGACACCATTTCGTGATGCATCTGATACTCCACTACTCTTTTCTTCTTGCTGCAGTTTTACAATACAAAAAAAAAGGTTAAAAATCATGGTACCGTCTCTAGGCACAGAAAAAAAAATGCTACAGTACCACTATAACATTGTTCTTTATTTGCAATCACTCTGGTTGAAATTAACTTATATTTTGGAAAATCTTAGATTACCAGTAGTGTCCACTCTGGTAGAAAAGAGCACCAACCACAAGTGTTCACTCAATTGTACTTGTACAATGAAATAGTATGAACATATTGAGCTCTGAGTTACAGAAACAAAATCAGAAGAAAAGTGAAATTATGTCCATCCAGAATACTTACAAGATCTGTAGCATTCCCCGTACAGGCCAGAACAGATCACAGATTAGTACTACCCAAACCTGAAAAACTGTCTCTGATGCTAAACACAACAGCCTAAATTTAAGTGAAACATTGTGAGTCACAAGGGCCCCATTTTCAGTGCTCTCTGATTGGAAGTGGAAAAAGAACCGATCATTAATTAAGTCAAACATTATAAGAGATAGCCAACAATTAAACATGGCGATAGTATCTGAAATTATACCTTCATGCTCACTTAACAAACATATGGTCTAATTTGAAGTTCACATAAATCGCTTGTGTATTGTGTTGTGCAATGATATATGAATCATGAGTTTTTCTAAATAAACTATGCATTTAATCAGCAATGTCAAGCACTAGCTAATAAGCGAAGAACAACAGGTACAGATAACTAGAATTCTTAGAATGCCCATACAACATTTGAGTTGTTGAGATTTGCAGGAAACCAAAGTACGCTTCTAAACAGCTACCCAAACAACACATTCGCAAGAAACTCAACTATAAATGACCTAATATTTGTGTACGCACAAATCCCAATTGCAATATAGCAGTCAGGTTAATTAACCAAGTCGCAGATTTGTAATCACTGCAGCTAAAGCTCATTAATCTATTAGATCAAACCCCCATAATCGAAGCTTAAACAACCCTAAAATCTACATCATGGAAGCGGCCCTAAAAACCGTAAGCCTAACAGATCTCCACAGTAAAGATAAAGCATTAACCTCGGAGAGGTGGAGATCCGCGCGGCAATCTGCTGCGCGCGCTGCATAGAGAGCTGGATCTCGTCGGGGGGCGGCGGCACGCTGTTGTACGATGGGGCGCCGCAATGGTCATCCGCCGGCCGCCGCACATGGCCGCTCCAAGCAGCTGCACGCCTCGTCCGCTCCTCGATGTGGGGGGAAGGGAGAGGTGCTGGCCGCTGCCCTGTGCTTTGCCGCCTCCCGTCGGGCAGCCGCCGCTGCTGCCACGCAGCCCATAGCCAGCAAAGCCTCCGACGCCGCCGGCCAGCGGAGCTACAGCGGGGCCGAATCCCGCAGGTCAGGAAGCAGGGGAGGCTCACGAAGCAGTAGCAGAGAGAGCTCACGGTGGTGCAGAAAGAGATAAGCCAGGGAGGAAGAGGGAGGTGGCGGCCACAGAGGGGAGTAGTGTTAGGGTTTATACGAGGAGATTATATACTAGTGAGGTGTAATTTCGACCATCGGATCGCTGTGTAGGCACCGGCCCAGATCTAGGTTTTTGTCCTGTTTGGTATTATTTTTCTATTTTCAACTAATAAACCATGAAATAGACTACCCAGATTCTGTTGTATAGGATTTTCTTAAATTTTTTAACCTATTTACTATTTTCTATCATTTAAAAGAATTTTTATATGGTTATCTAATTAGTTTCAAATTGAACTACAGGTGTCCCTAATAAAATATGAAAAAATACAAAAAAATCCTTTATTTATCATCATATGTTCCATTCTAGTCTATTTGAGAGAGATAGATGAAAAAAGCAATTATCTTCTATGGAAAATTCGAACTCCTTTCAACAAATTAACAAGTAATAATTACAATAATATCTAAATATGGTCAAAAAATTCTGAAAATTATCATGACAATATAATTTTTGTCCATAAGCTTTCCATAAAAAACTTAGATAGTTTTCTTAATGTGAAGATGTACCATCGTTCACAAAAGGATACATCTCTCAGAATTTCCTATAACTCAAAGCAAACTTTGGGATTTGAACACCTCTTAATATTTTTTTACCTTCAATGCACCTCAAATTTGGACACAACCATATATTTAGGATAATATTAGAAAACATGAAGTTAAATTACAAATAATTTTTAAAGAAATGCATTTTTACTATATACTAAATTGTATTAAAACAAGATATATAAAACCGATACAAGAAATAGCAATTAATATACAAAGAAAACCCTGAAAAGAAACATATGAATTTTAGAAAATTTGTGCAAAAAGAATCATCAAATTTGGAATTTCTAGGAGGAAGAAATACCAATTACAAATTTTCATTCTGGATTAAAAAGAAAAACGTCAACTATCAGTTCCTCACTTCTGTTGCCACATGGCGGGATAGGATTGGTCATTCAGCAAATCGCGGGTCAGAAAAAAACGTGCCGCCTACTCTAGTTAAAATCTATTAAATAAGAGAGATAGTCATGAAACAGGAGGTTGGTTGCTGGTGGATTGTTCTTCTCTAAACTCAACGCCCAGGGTTCGAATCCCTTGTCTGCTTTGTTTTCTTTGCTATTTTGAAAAAAAAATGGGTTGGCATGCTTGTATTGGGCTTGGTGGCCTGGTGACCTGGAGTAGTCCGTTGGGTTTTTTAAAAGCCCAAGTAGCTGCTTAGAATGCTATGTAATAATAAATTAACACATCCGGCTGCAAACTACCAAGTGGCCTGATGGTTGGCGTCAACTTCTCTAGGAACTGTGGGCACGGTTCGAATCTCCTCACCTGAAACTCTTATATAGAGTATACGTTACCCCCAATAAGCACAATCACATGCATAGCTCCGAGGGTCCTCCCTCCGTTCCTAAATAACTGTTTGTCACGAAACAACTTTGATCAATTATGTATAAAAATATATTCAAGTTTATGGTACAAGTTAAATATCATTATCTAACTTTGATCAATTATGTATAAAAATATATTTAAGTTTATGGTACAAGTTAAATATCATTAGATAGATAATCTAGTTTTTAATAAAATTTATTTGGAAATTTAAATGTTGCACGTATTTGCTACAAATCTAGTCAAACTTGTGTCACGAATACCCAAAACAACACTTAATAAGGGACGGAGGAAGTAGGTCACAATTAATACCAAACAAGAGGTTGTGTGTTCAAGTTCTGCCCTTGAACTAGTTTTTTGGATTTTGCCATATGAAAGTATGGATGCTAATATTTCTAAAGAAATAAATAAAATATTTTTTGTATTTTGCCATATGGAAGTAGGGATGCTAATGTTTCTAAAGAAATAAATAAAATATTTTTTGTGACATATAGAAATACATCTTATGACATAGCAATTATCGTCATTGAGTGATACTGGAGTACAAGTATGACATATGTTATGACATACGGTTTTTTATTGTCATTAAATCAAAATGGGTAATACATAATGTCATAAAATGATTGATATAGTGACATAATGCTCTTTTGTCATACTAAATACGTCACAAAGTCACACATTTCTTGTAGTGACATATCATCTTGAGTGGAATTGCTTGCCTCCATTGGCGGATTAGGCAAATTATGAGCCAATTCATCAACTTTAGCTTCTTCATTTGACTTCATTGGGGGTTAGGCATAATCTCAAGGAGATCATCACATTGAATTCCACACTCAACTATCACTACCTTCTCTCTCATTCAACTTGTTCATCAAACTTTTCTTCAAGCAACTTGTGGTTGGTATTGATCACTTGGAACTTTATTTTCAAATCTTTATGATCACTAGTAAGCTTAACATGCTCAAGTTTTATCTCTTTGTTCTTAGCTTCTAGATCATCACATTTACAAACAAGTTTTGCTTTCCTATACTCAAGCTTATCAATTTTCTCATTTGATTCCCTAATGATGCTAGTATATTATTTGAGATAAGCAACTAGATCATCATAAGAGGGTTCATCATCATCATCATCATCGCTATCATCACTATCACTAGCATCTTCATCATGATTTAGCTTTCTCACCTTGCTATCAACTTTTGCCATGAGGCAAGAGAAGCACTTGGTTTGATTGGAATTCTTGGTCTTGGAAGATTAAGGATTCTCTTTAGTGCTTGAGAGTAGCAAGTGTGCATCCATCTAACTTTAGTCTTGCCTAGGTCAAGCTACCAACCCTTAGCCCCCCTTCATAGTACGGTCAAAGGAAAACAAAGACCTAAACTACTCTAAGTATCTCTCATCATCCAAACGGCACTTAGAACTAGCTTATCCGTAATCTTCGAGCATATCCTTTGCACCACTATGATCATTCTCAAATGATGGGGGCCAAGAATACCATGAAAGCCCATCATTGCACTAATTTGATTGTTTTCTCTACAAAATACTTGTTAGTTACAATGATTATGTCGTCATTAATTACCAAAACCAAATTAGGGGCATAAATGCTCTTTCACACCGGTTGCATGCCGGTAACGACAGATTTGCCGTGAGCCCTAATGGCAGGGCACACTGCAAAAGCACCCAAATTTTATCATGATCCATGGAAAAAAACCCATGGCAAAAGTGTTTTTCAGAAAATAGAAAATTCAAATGTTTGTCGTGAGCCTTGGTGGGGCTCACGACATACTCTTTTTCCAGACACTAGAAAATTCAAATGTTTGTCGTGAGTTCCAACAAGGCTCAGTTAGGCCTAATGTCTTGGTTGTGTTGGGCTCCAATAGACCTAGGTGTGACATCTCTGGTGTCAAAGGAATTAAAAGTACACTTAAAACCAATGCAAAAGGGAATTATGGGTTGAAACTCAAAAATCCATCAAAAAAAATTCAAATGGAAATTCAAAAACAAGGGTTGTTTGACACCCAACTGAAATCTCAAAAATTTTGTACTAAACAAGAAAATCTCCAAAAATAAAAGTTGTTTTTCATCATAAATAAGGCCTAGTCACTGTTTGGAACTTTTGAAAATTTTGCAGTTTAGTCCCTCAAAAACTCAAAATACAGTTCTGGGCACCTTTTTGTATTTGGGTTGTTTGAGCCCGAAAAATTTGAAATTTCAGGTTTATCCCAAAAAGAAAGTTGTGTCCCACCTCTCAAACTCCAACTTTTATTTTCACACTTTTTCATGTTCAGTTCAAATTTTTGGAGAAAATTCAAATGGGGCACAGAAGCTCCACGGGCGCCAACAGTGGCCCTGGCGCGCCCCTGCTCCGGCCGGGAGCCGGCCGCCACGTGGCCGGCGAGCGGCGGAGGCCGCGCCGATGTGGCGGTTCTACTCCGAAATTATTCCAAGTTAAGTACCTCGGGACCACTAATCAAGTAGTCAGGCACTTAATCCGGAATAAGCTGGAGCGCCGTCGGATTAAACCCGATTAACCACGTTCTTTTCTCGATCGAAACAACAGCACGCCCACACGAAGGTGAGTTCCAGAGATACAACATTCCACAAATTAACTTACACAAATAGGTATCACAAGTTATTACAAACCAAGTTCAAATTTAAATCAGAGTACAAAGTCTTGCAGCGGAAATAAAAGTTTCATTGCAGCGGAAGATAATCTAACGACGATACAATAACACCGTGCTGAAGCCTGCCACGATGCTACTCCTCCCGATCCTCGGCAGAGGACGGAACCCATTCGATGTGCCAGCCAGGTGGAACCTGGGCAGGCCAAGACAAAGCATCGACATCCAACGGTGTACCTGTAAATTAATGCCACAAGCAAGGCTGAGTATACTAATACTCAGCAAGGCTTACCCGTCGGGTGAAAACTACATCACCGACATCTAGACATGAGAGGCTTTTGGCTGGTGGGTTTGTTTGCCAAAAAGCAACTAAAATAGGTCCTTGCTTTCAAGTTTTAGCATCATATTCTAGTAAATTTAACCATTCTAGATTAGCATCCTCTCTAAGCATACAAGTGGTGCAATACAAATTAATTCATACAACAAGTTTATCAATCTCAAAGTTTCACTTGTTACTCAATGTAGCCAGGCGGTCAAGCAGTCTCATTAACCGCGAGAAGCGGACAGTTCGAACCGAATTTTGCTACCTGGCCAGGGGAAACCCAACACACACGGATACTCTGCTTGCTATAAAAGGTACAAGCATTTCCCAGCCTTTCCCATCGATCCACAATTCGGAACCGGGTCCATTTCCTTAGGATAAAGGTTTACTGCTTCACTCACAGTCTCACGCATATATCCACAAGTGTACGGCAGGGGAAAACAAAGTTTCCAAGGAGAGACGGCTATCGGCCCTAGCTGCTTCAATCTGGTACCGGGCTTACCGATCCCCATACATCGGCATGCATGTGGTACGTTCAAAAACTTGACAGCTCTTTCTACACATTTCGACCTTAAATCAATTATCATACACGGACGGGAGATCTACATCTATCATCCCGCCCGTCAATCCTTATGATTCCAACATAAGTAAAGACAAGCAATTCCTATGTCTCGCGAGTGACAGGAAATCACTCGACTTGTAACGGACCTAAAGCAATGCCCTATCGATCCTTTCATACTAGTATTGCAAGTCATAGGTACTAGGAAATGTGCAGCTAAGGTATTCAATCAACTCCTTGAACGTAAATGCACAAACATAGAAAATTCAAAGTGCATAATTTGGTAAAGGTTAGGTCATGCTCCGGGGCTTGCCTTCTTGCTCGGACTGGGGGTTAGCCTCCGGGTTGGTCGATCCTGCACCGGCACCTTCCTCCGGGACTTCTTCCTCGTCTGCGGGGATGAGGTGGTAGTCGCCGTCCGGGATAGCGCCTTCTACATGAGATGCATAACTTAGGGTGGCTGTTCTGGAATTTCAGATTCCACTTATTTTATTCTAACTAACTAACCAAAAGGTTTTATCTTTTTATATAAATCAATTTCCACCTGGATTACTTCTCATTTTTGTTTCTCCATTTCTGTTCATCATTTTTAGCTATAAACTTTATGGCAGCTACTGGAGTATAAGAGCTAAGCTCACTCCAAAATTTAGCTAATTCTGAGCTACACATAATTTATTAAAAATATAACAAGCTGCTGCCAGCAGAAATGAATTTAAATCATATAAAATCGAAAATTCATCTAATTCAGGAGATTTTCCTACCAAAGCTAAGCATAAGCATGAGGAGGGCTCTGGCCAAGTGGTGGCTCAAAATAACCCTTGGGTAGTCCTCAATAAATCCCTATCCAAAAACACATATTTATTTATTTGCTAGCCTAAACAGAGCAAATATTTAGTTTTTCATTTTTAACAGGTGTGCTAACAAGTTTTTAGTCCTCTGGAGCAAAATGGTGATTTTTCACTGCACAGATTATTTTTAAAGATTTCTGCACTGCAAAAAGACAGAAAACACATTTTAATTTATAACTGGAGCTACAGTTCATATTTTTAGGTCCCCTTTGGACACAAGCTGTCCAAAGTCACTACACACAACATATCCAAAGCTCAACCCTAGCGGAGCTCTGGATTTAAAATGGTGCACTACTTTCCATTTTCATAGTTTGAATTTTAGCTCAAAAACAGTTCATCAAAAGTATAAACATGTCTAATAGAGATTGTAGTTTAGACTCTCACGAATCCAGAGAGTATTTTTGTGCATTTTTCTGATTTTTGTACGATTTTTAATGGATTTTACAAGATTCGGGAAAAACAAATCTAGTTTTAAGAATCTATTTTCGCAGGGAACCCTAGAACTTTCAAAACTTCGCGAACGAGTCCCTGGAATTTTGCACGGAGGCCCCTAGACAAACGAAGACGATGAAGGAAGGCCCTCGGCTCTCGCCGGAGTTGCGCCGGCCCAACGGCGGCGAACTAGGCTCGGGGAAGTGGGGGAAAAGCTTCCTGGGCTCACCACGAGTCGTTTGGGGACGGTTTGGAGGCCGGGGGTGGTCGGAGTTGCGCCGGCGACGAGGTGGTGGCGGCGCGGCCGCCGCGGCTTCGACGCCGGTGAGCTCGGGGTCGTTCGCCGAGGTTCGAGGGGTCCTAGAGCACCAATGGAGCTCGAGGAAGCCAATGGCGTGCTCGGTTGACCTCGGGGACGGCTCGGAGTAGGGGCTCGACGTGCGGGTGCTCCGGTGGCCGAAAATCGCGATTTGGGGGAATTCACGAATTCTCGCCGGAGAAGGGACAATAGCTTGGGGAAAATGGGGGAAAATGGAGCTGGAGTAGAGGGCTAGCTTCGTGCGGGACGAATTTGGGAATGGTGGAGTGTGGGAGGCGAATTTCTCGGAGGAGCTCGGCTCGGTTCGCGCGGCGCGAGGAAGAAGAAGACCGAGCGAGCGCGGGGAAGTGGAAATGGCCAAGTGAGCGAGTGAGAGGAGGGGTGGGAGTGCGCGGTGGAGTGCTTGGGCACGCGAGAGTGGCACAGTGCGGCCTCGGGAGCGTGCGAGCGCGTGGGTAGCTGTCGCGGTCGTCATTGATGGCGCGGCGAGCTCGAACAGAGCGCACACGCGCGGTTGGGCGTCAAAGATCATCGCGTGATGAAGTGGAGATCCTCAGCAGAGGATTTGGCGCGACGCGAACGGACTCTACCGCTTGCAGTGCGCTCGGCGCGGCGCGAGCGCGCGTGCGGCCACGGCGGCGCGCGACCGTATGATGGCGCTCCGCGGCGCGAGGCAGCAGTGCGCCGTCGCCCGCGACGTGACGGTACGGAAGGCTTGGACAAACGCGTGAGGACAAAAGCTAGCTGCCGCCGCGGCTCGGCCGACCCGACGCGGTCTCCGCCACACGCCGGCCACGTGGCGGCCGGACTCCGACCGGAGCAGAGCGCGCCAGGGGCGAGCTGGCAGCCCCGTGGAGCTCCTTTGCCCCTTTTGAACCTTCTCCAAAAATTTGAGCTGAACTTCGAAACGTGTAAAATTAAAAGTTGGAGTTTGAGGTGTGGGACACAACTTTCGAGCTTGGACCAGGCACTTAGACCAGGCGCTACGGCGCTTCGAGCTTGAACCGCAAGCTCGAGCTTGCCGAGCCTCGAACGGTCGGAAACGCCGCTCGAGGGTGAGTGCCCCCTCGAGCTTGGCTGCGAAGCCTCGAGCGTGCCGGAACGTCGCTCGAGGGTAAGTCCTCGAGCTTGGCTGCGGAGCCTCGAGCGTGACGGAACGTCGCTCGAGGGTAAGTGCCCCCTCGAGCTTGGCTGCGGAGCCTCGAGCGTCCTAACGTGCGGCCTCGAATCGTGACGGACTGCGGGGCCTCGAGGGTCCTATCGTGCGGCCTCGAATCGTGACGGAAACTACTGGCTAGGCTCGATCGTCACGGACATACTGGCTAGGCTCGATCATCACGGACATGCTCGATCGTCACGGACATACTGGGTAAGCTCGATCGTGACGGACATAGCTCGATCGTCACGGACAATACTTAGGGCTCGATCGTCACGGACATAGCTCGATCGTCACGGACAATACTGGTTCGAGGGTCATCAAGCGAAACAAACGCCGTGGCGAGGTTGTCGTGAAGGGCTGTTGGTGATGACAACTACTCTTATTGTCGGAGATTTTTAAGTTCAGTACCAAAATCTTGAGATTTCAGTTGGGTGTCACCAGACCCTTGTTTTTGAATTTCAGTTTGAATATTTGGTCAATTTCTGAATTCGAACCCCATTGTTTTGCCTTATCTTCCTTTTTATTAATTATTTTATTTAACCTCTCCCTCCTTTCTTAGACCCCTCAATAGTGTCACTAAACATCAGAGGTATGCTGCTCAAAGAGAGTTTTCAACTTAAAGTCCTACCTCCTTTTATTTTGAGAGTAAAAATCTTATTTTAACTTAAAGTTAAAACATGGACACATACATGGAGGTTAAAAGCTTATTTATTTTATATGCTCAACTTTTAATTATGTCGTTAACAACTTGACATATATTAAATATTAATTAATTTACATCCTTTGTATTTTATGAAAGCTCATATTGTGAACAAAATCTCATTTTATTATTAAAACCTCAAGATTGCCACATGTAGGCCATGATTAGATCTACAAGCTTTATTAGTCCAAGTGTTTAACCCTAACATTAAATCATTAACAATTATTTTACTAAAGAACATAAGGAGCACTCTAAATATTATTCTATTTATAGCCCAAGGTGAGCTCCTTTAAAAGGGTGTGTGACCGTGTGTTTTTCATCCCATGTTTAAGTTGGTCTTTCAAACTTGATTTCCTATGTTTGGTAGATTAAGCATCTGAGTTATACATAACTCACCAAGGTTGCAAATGACATTTTTAGATACACAACTTTCATTTGAGAAAGTGGTTTGGTTTTATAATTAGAACATACTTTCCCAAACCTTTCATATTGATCAGACGTTTGTGATGTGCACAACTCTTATTTAAAATTTTAAATTAGAACCTTGCCTTCTGAAGGTCATTAATATCGTTAGTTGGAATTATTTCATGTGTTGACTTCACATGAGCCATTAGTCCTTTAAGACCTTTAGGGCATAGAAGCATTTCTTAATTTGCCGTTAAATCCTGATTTCTTTTTAGGAAATTTTTATGCGTCGTCTCGAGAGTATGTATTTAGAGTTTTGTCGTGCAACTTGTAAGAGAAGATGTTTAGATTTGTACTAGAAAAGTTTTTGTTGGGTTCAAATTTCAAGAACCAAAGCACGAGTACAAACTTAACAATCCTCATGTATAATTCTCATTCCTACTAGTGATTTAGTTTCAGGGTTTATAGTTCCTTAGTTTGTTTAATCACTCTTACTTATACGCTTTAAACACCAGGGGTGTTACAGCCGAGCTGGCCGAGCCGCGGCGTCGGGTGGCGCGTGTCGTCTTGCGCTTGTCCAGCCCTTCCCGCACCGTCACATCGCCGTCGACGCGCCGTGTTGCCTCGCGGCGCGGAGCGCCATCATGGCGGTCGGGCGCCGCCGTGGCCGCGCGCGCACGCACGACGCGCGAAGGCTGCTCCGCGGCAGATTCTCCTCCACTCCGCGCCAAGACACTCTGCAGGAGATCTTCCACTGCTCCACGCCTGAATCTTCGACGCCCAACCCCGCGCTCGCGCTCTGTTCGAGCTCGACGCGCATCAATGGCGCGTCACGTCGGCCTTTACTCCTCACGCGCGCTCCCGAGGCTGCACGACCCTCTCTTGCATGCCCAAGCCTCCCACTGAGCCACTCTCACTCTCCACTAGCTCGCGCACTTCTCCAGTTCGTCTCCTCGCGCCTCGCTCCGTCGTCTTCCACCTCGCGCCGCACGGACCGAGTCGAGCTTCGAGACGAAATTCGCCCTACACTCTCCACCATTCCCAAATTCCTCGCGCACGAAGCTAGACCCCTCCACTAGCCTCCCATTCCCCCACTCCTCACGAGCTATCATCGCTTCTCCGGCGAGAAATCGAGATTTCCCCCAATCTCCATTTTTCGGCCGCCGGAGCACCCTCACGTCGAGACCCTACTCCGAGCCGTCCCCGAGGTCAACCGAGCACGCCAACAGCTTCCTCGAGCTCCACTGGTGCTCTAGGACCCCTTCAACCTCGGAGAACGCCCCCGACCTCACCGGCGTAGAAGCGGCGGCGACCGCGCCGCCCCTGCATCGCCGGCGGCCATCTTCCGAGCTTCCCCCGGCCTCCCAACCGCCACCAATCGACTCGTGGTGAGCCCCTGGTGCTTTTCCCCCACTTCCCCAACCCTATCTCGCCGTCGTTTGGCCGGCATAACTCCGGCGACGAGCCAAGGACCAAAGTTCATCGTCTTCGTTTTTCTAGGGTCCTCTGCGCAAAAGTCAGGGACTGGTTTGAAAGGTTTTGAAAGTTCTAGGGTCTCCAGCGTAAAAAGATTATTAAACCTAGATCTATTTTTCCCGAATCTTGTAAAATCCGTTAAAAATCGTACAAAAATCAGAAAAATGCGCAAAAATACTCCCTGGACTCGTGAGATTGTAAACTCCAATCTCCTTTAAGCAGGTATATACTTTTGGTGAACCATTTTTGAATTAAAATTCAAACTGTAAAATTTGAAACTTGTGCACCATTTCAAATCCAGAGCTCCGCTAGGGTTGATCTTTGGATATGTTGTTTGTAGTGACCTTGGGCACCTTGTGTCCAAAGGGGACCTAAAAATATGGACTGTAGCTTCAGTTATGAATTAAAATGTGTTTCCTATCTTTTTGTAGTCCAGAAATTGTTAAAAATAATCCATGCAGTGAAAAATCACCATTTTTTCTCCATAGGCCTAAAAACTTGTTAGCACATCTGTTAAAAATGCCAAACTTAATTTTTGCTCTGTTTAGACTAGCAAATAAATAGTTATGTGTTTTAGGATAGAAATTTAGTGAGGACTGTCCAAGGGTTATTTTGAGCCACCACTTGGCCAGAGCCCTCCTTATACTCATGACTAGCTTTGGTAGGAAAATTTCCTGATTTGGATGTATTTTCAATTTTATATAAATTTATTTCATTTCTGCAGGCAGTAGTTTGAATTATTTTTAATAAATTATGTGTAGCTCAGATTTAGCTAAATTTTGGAGTGAGCCTAGCTCTTATACTCCAGTAGCTATCATAAAGTTTATAGATAAAAAGGACGAACAGAAAATGAGAAACAAAAATGAGAAGGAATCAATGTGGAATTGAATTATATAAAAGAATAAACCTTTTTGTTAATTAGTTAAAATAAAATAAGGAAAGTCTAAAATTCCAAAGAATAGCACCTAAACTGCAAATAATAAATAGAAATTCTTTTATATATGTACACAATCACCATCAAAGATGAATAAAAATTTTCCACACCACTACTCTATTTTTGTGAAGGGAATAGTAGTACTTAAGCATGTCTAGGTGAATATGGCCTTCAAGGCCTTAGTCTTGGAATCATTAGGCAGCCACAATAAGTTATGCATCTCATGTAGAAGGCGCTATTCCGGACGGCACCTACCATCTCATCCCCGCCGACGGTGAAGGAATCCCGGAGGGAAGTGCCAGCGAAGCGGAAGTCAAATTGTATTGCACCACTTGTATGTTAGAGAGGATGCTAATCTAGAATGGTTAAATTTACTAGAATATGAAGCTAAAACTTGAAAGCAAGGATCTACTTTTAGTTGCTTTTTGGCAAACAAACCCACTAGCCAAAAGCCTCTCATGTCTAGATGTCGGTGATGTAGTTTTCACCCGACGGGTAAGCCTTGCTGAGTATTAGTATACTCAGCCTTGCTTGTGGCATTGATTTACAGGTACCATGTTGGACGTGGCAGTCGATGCTTTGACTTGGCCTACCCAGGTTCCCCCTGGATGGCACATCGAATGGGTTCCGTCCTCTGCCGAGGATCGGGAGGAGTAGCACCGTGGCAGGCTTCATCATGGTGTTGCTAGTATCGTCGTTAGTTTTTATTCCGCTGCAATGAACTACTTTTATTTCCACTGCAAGACTTTAATACTCTGATTTAAATTTGAACTCGGTTTGTAATAACTTTGAGATTCTATTTGTGTATGTTAAATTTGTGGAATGTTGTAATCTCTGGAACTCACCTTCGTGTGGGCGTGCTGTTGTTTCGATCGAGAAAAGTACGTGGTTAATCGGGTTTAATCCGACGGCGCTCCAGCTTATTCCGGATTAAGTGCCTGACTACTCGATTAGTGGTCCCGGGGTACTTAACTTGGAATAATTTCGGAGTGGTCCGCCACAGCTGGCATCAGAGCCGAAACAGCGCACCGGAGAGAGCAACAAACTTTAAATAAACATTTCTGAATAAAATTTGCCAACTCGTACTTCCACCGCGCTTTGCGAAGGAAGGTTATTCTTAGGACCGCTAAGGATGTTACCTAGAGCGTGAAGCCTATGTGGGTTAAGGGATCACGATATGATAGGTGGCAAATAGTATATTATACTGACTTCCAGCACATTTCATTCTGTCATTTACTTTACGTAATGGTGGGCGCAAGGTACGGCGATTGCTGTAACGTACCACGGCACTATATGAAAATATAGTGGCGGCACATAGTCAATACGCTGTGATGGCGTATGAAACTAGAATAGCATGGTGGGCGCAAGGTACGGCGATTGCTGTAGCGTACCACGGCATCATATGCAAATATGATGGCGGCACAAAGTCAATACGCTATCTCATGAGCGTATGAAACTGTCAATATGTTGCCTTGGTGACATATGAACATTGCTCGTTCAATGTTAAACGTTCGGGTGCCACCTCTATAGTGGGTGGTAATGTATGGAGACGCTTTCGTGAGTGCTGGCACGAAAGGTTGATTATACATGCTCTGGAATGGAATTTTCTGCAGGTACACTAACCGCGAATCCGTATGTTGAAACGGTTAGAGAAATTCGACTAGTTAATATAGGGAGAGACGGATATTGCCTAGCCACCGGCACTAACTTCGTATGCCAAAAGTTATTGGCATGTGTGTGTGGTGAGAACGAATAGGCCGCTCATGCATTGCATTTCACTGAAATAATATTGAACCTTAACACGTGGCCAAATCGAACCGCCGTCAAAATTCAAATCACAACCCAAAAATCCTGCTGAGACCAGTCTGATTGCACCAATGTTTCGAAACTGAAAACGTTGTCAAATGAAAAAGTGTTCAACATGAAAGTTGTCATAAATATTATGAAGTATATGCTGTAGAAATTTCAACGAAAATGGTTCAGTAGAACTGGAATTATGCTTAAAATGGTAACCCCCTGTCTGCTGGAAATTTCTGAGAACAGTGAGATAAACATTGAATTTGTACACCATCTTAATGACAGTTTCTGCTCAAACCTTCAACATGAAACTTGTTTGGAATTACTTAACCAATGTCCTGGCCAAATTTGGGAATTTTTGAGCTTGTAGATTTTGAGTTTTATAATTTTTACTACACTGTCCAGAATCTGCTTTGGTTTCCTGGCGCTAACCGGTTCTCACCCTTGCCTTTTCTTTTTGGTTCAGAATGGACGCTCACGCTGACCTGGCCAGCTACCCCAACGATGTGTCCTTTTCAGATTGCCTAGGATGGGAAGGCTTCCATAGCATTCTGTGGTCGGTTTTGCAGGCGCTCGACTACCCTACCCCGCCATAGTATGAGAGGACCCTCATCCGTGTGACATCTCTGATGTCAAAGGAATTAAAAGTGCACTCAGAACCAATGTAACAGGGAGTTATGGGTTGAAATTCACAAATCCATCAAAAATTCAAATTGAAATTCAAAAACAAGGGTTATTTGACACCCAACTGAAAACTCGAGATTTTTGTACTAAACCTGAAAATCTCCAAAAATAAAAGTTGTTTGTCATCACAAATAAGGCCTAGTCACTGTTTGTAACTTTTGAAAATTTTGCAGTTTAGACCCTCAAAAACTCGAAATACAGTTCTGGGCACCTTTTTGTATTTGGGTTGTTTGAGCTCGAAAAATTTGAAATTTCAGGTTCACCCCAAAAAGAAAGTTGTGTCCCATCTCTCAAACTCCAACTTTTATTCTCACACTTTTTCATGTTCAGTTCAAATTTTTGGAGAAAATTCGAAAAGGAAAACGGAGCTCCACGGGCGCCAACAGTGGCCCTGGCGCGCTCTGCGCCTGGCCGGCGCTCGGCCGCCACGTGGCCGGCGAGCGGCGCAGGCAGCGCCGAGCTGGCTGAGCCGCGGCGGACGCTGGCGCTTGTCGCCTTGTACTTGTCCCTTACCTTCCCGAGCCGTCGCATCGCCGTCGTCAAGCCGCTTCGCCTCGCGCCGCGCGAGCGCCATCATGCGGTCGGAGCGTCGCCGTGGCCGCGCGCGCGCGCGTCGCGCTGAGCCGCTCCGCAGGCCGCGATTCCGCCCCGCTACGCTCCAAGAGCCCTGTAGAGGATCCCCCGACGTCACTCAAGGATCTCTTCGCCCGGTCGAGTCGCTCGCGCGCTGCCCGAGCTCGCGCCGCATTCATGGCGGTCTGCTCGCGCCGCGCCGTGCGTGCGCACGCTCCCGAGGCAGCACAGTGCCTCCCTCGCGTGCCCAAGTGTAACACCCTAAAAATTGCCCTATTTTAAAATTAGTAATTAATTGTTTTTTATATTTGAGTGCTCATAAATAATGTAGGGAAAATAAAAATTTTGAATAAATAAAAGCAAATATAGGAAATAGAAACATTATTGTTGCATTCATGCTGGTGCATTTATTTTTGATTGTTGAATTCAAATTCAAATTTGAATTTAAATTCAAATGAGTGTTTGAATAAAAGAAAAACCTTTTCTTTTTCTCTCTTTTTCCTTCTCTCTTTTCAGCCCAGCCGGCCCACTCCTCCTCCTCTCTTTCTTTTCTTTTTCGCGCGGCCCATCTTTTTCTTCGCGCGGCCCAGCAGAGCCAGCCCAGCGCGCAGCCCGGCCCAGTTGTCCGTTTTTCCCCTCCCCTCTCTCTCCCGCTGCGGCTGACAGCGTGACCCCACCTGTCGGCCTCTCTCTTCCTTCCGCAGCTGCGCGTCTCCCTCTGCCACTGACACCCTGGCCCACTTGTCACCTTCGCCTCCCTCCTCTCGCCGTGAGCGAGCAGAGCTCTACTCCGAGCCGCGCCGCGCCGCCGTGCCGAGCTGGGACCCTCGCGACTTGGTGCGCACGCCAAGGAGCCTGAAGCCCCCATAAATAGCCGCCGCCGCCTTGACCTAGCCCCGAGCGCCGCCGTCGTCTCGAGCTCAACTCGCCGCCGCCTAGCCGCCAAGAGGTTGCCCCGAAGCTTCTCTGTGTGGTAAGGAGCATGCCGAGGCCAAAACCCCCCCCTTCTCTCCCTCTCCTCCGTGCGTACAACCTCGCCGTAGTAGCCGCACCGCCGCCGGTCGTCGCAAGCCGCCTCCACCGGCCAAACCCCGCTTCCGACCCACAAAAGCGAATCCCCTCTCTCTCCTCTCTCTCTAGGATCCATCGCGGCGAGTTTTGGACCACTCTAGCCTCGAGCCGAGCTGATTCCGGCGAAGCGCCGCCGCGACGGCTGAGCTCCGGCGACCCCTTGAGCCGATCTGTTTTCCGCCGTTCAGATCCAATCCGATGGCCAGATCTAAAAGCCGTTTTAAACCGAGCCAGTTCCCATAAACCGCGGTTCAAGCCGGTCCATGGTTCGGTCAATGGTGACGTCAGCCGACGTCAGCATCCAGCCGTTGCCGTGGCAATTTTGCAAAAGAGCCCCTCTGTTTTTCAAAAATCAACCCGCGGTCCAGCGCAGTTCAAAAGTATTTACAACCAAGTCCTTTTTCTTTCGGTTTAGCCCCTGCGCTTTTGAAAATTAATGCCCGCCGTCCTAGAAGTCGTTTTTACTCGTTAGCCCTCGTGTTTTTATACAAAATTATGTTTTAGGTCCCTGGTTTCTTTCAAAAACACCCCTGGAAGCCTAAAATCTTTACCAGCAAGCCCCTAGAGCCCGTTTTTAGCGTAGTTTCTTCGTTTTAACTCCGATTTGAGTGATTTTCGCGCTCACGTGTTCGTAGTGAAGCGTAGAGTAGTTCTAAAGCCTTCTTTTCATCTTTTGTTTATGTTTGGTGTACTGTTCTAATTAAATATCTTGATTGCATGTATGTGTGGATGCTTGTGTGATGATCGATGTGAGTAATTGCTGAGCCGTTCGAGTTCGCCGACGATCCCGTTCTCGAAGATCAAGTACAGCAGCAGTTCTCTGAGGAAGGCAAGTATAACACGGACCATCCTTGTTACCTATACACCGATTAATCACATAAATCATATGCATGTGTCTAATACTGTTAACCATTAAGGATGTTCCTAGTCTTTACCCTATTCCTTGATTACCCAGGGGTTATATGCATTATGGTTAGTTTATGCTACGCGCTGCAACCAACATTAATTTTTAATGTCAATATTGAATTAATGGTTCACTTCAATGATGACTAAAAGATGCTTTTTAGCAACATGGTTCGGGGAACTAGAGCATGTGCTGTGTGCTTTGTTCTAGTGTCTCTATAAGGTTTGATCTAGGGAATTAGAGCATGTGCTTTGTGCTTTGTTCTAATGTCTCTCCATAAGGTCCGGTTCTTAAAGCGACAACCCAGGAACCTGTTCGCCGCCGTTGGAACTATAATGGCTCTGGTCTTGGATAATTAACTTGTACGTCTCTAGCTCGCCAGTGGTTACCGAAAGGCGTATGTGGGGTGCATGGGTGAGAGTATAGTTTGATCCATCGAGGACGGTGTTATCCGTTGGCTATGCCCCGTTAGGCAAAGTCCCGTGATGTAAGCGCCCGATGTACGGCAGCTTCACACGTTGCGATGAATGCGCTCTCGCTCTGGACGCCATTGACCCCCTCACGTTGCGCCCTGAGCGTACGTCAATCTCGATGCCTCGGGTTATGCTGCCTATGTTGAACCAAAACGGCTACTGTGCTTGTTAGGGTGTTTTGTGAAAGTCCTCGTAACATAAGTTCTTTTGGATTTATGTGACCGGCGGGTAAAGGGCGAAACCTCTGCAGAGTGTTGATCTGTCATGATAGCCGTGCTCACGGATACGAGCGGCCTGGATCCTTTTTTATTAGAAGATGATATTAGTGGTTGATATTGGTTTATTCTATAATCACTTACACCTTATTAATGGGTTTATACTTGGGATTCTACTCATTGGTAGTAATTTGGATGATAATAAAATGAGACAACTAAAAGTGCTACTGCAGTTCAGCCGTGTCCAGCCTTTTGTTCCTGCATAACCCGTGTTATACTTGTTAAGTAAGATGGTTTACTTACACTTGCAACTATTCAACAAAATCCCGGATGGGTAACAGATGGAGCAATGAATGATCAGTCGCTTGCTGAGTTTCCGGAGGATCTGCCGTACTTCTAAGCTGTGTTCAACCAGTTGGTGTCCCTGTGGATTTGAGGCTCTACCTAGTTATGAAGCGTTTAATAGTATTAAGTCTTCCGCTGTGTTATTTGTTTAAGACTATGTCTTGTGTTAAACTCTGATATAAACTATTTTATTCGAGCATTGTGTTCTCTGTGATTCAATATTTGTAATCTATATGTGTTCTGTGGACATCCTGGGCACACATATGGAAGCATTCGGATTTCTTGGAAATCTGGGTGTTACACCAAGCACTCCACCGAGCACTCGCACCCTTTCCCCTCAGTTCGCACTTAGCCATTTGCACTTCCCCGCGCTCCCTCCGTCGTCTTCTTCCTTGCGCCGCACGGACCAAGCCGAGCTTCGCCGAGAAATTCGCCTTCCACTCTCCACCATTCCCAAATTCTTCGCGCACGAAGCTAGACCTCTACCCTAGCTCCAATTCCCCCCACTTCTCCCGAGCTATTGTCGCTTCTCCGGCGAGAAATCAAGATTTCCCCCAAATCGCGATTTTCGGCCGCCGGAGCACCCTCACGTCGAGACCCCACTCCGAGTCGTCCCCGAGGTCAACCGAGCACGCCATTAGCTTCCTCGAGCTCCACTGGTGCTCTAGGACCCTTCAAACCCCGACGAACGCCTCCGACCTCACCGGCGTAGCAGTCGCGGCGGCCGCACCGCCACCGCTCGTCGCCGGCGAAACCCCGAGCTTCCCCGGCCTCCCAACCGTCACCAACCGACTCGTGGTGAGCCCCTGGATCTTTTCCCCCACTTGCCCGACCCTAGCTCGCCGCCGTTTGGCCGGCGCAACTCCGGCGAGAGCCGAGGGCATAAGTTCATCGTCTTTGTTTTTCTAGGGTCCTCCGTGCAAAAGTCAGGGACTAGTTTGAAAGGTTTTGAAAGTTCTAGGGTCCCCGGCATAAAAAGATTCTTAAACCTAGATCTAATTTTCCCGAATCTTGTAAAATTCGTTAAAAATCGTACAAGAATCAAAAAAATGCACAAAAATACTCCCTGGATTTGTGAGATTGTAAACTCCAATCTCCTTTAGGCATGTGTATACTTTTGACGAACCATTTTTGAATTAAAATTCAAACTGTGGAAATTGAAACTTGTGCACCATTTCAAATCCAGAGCTCCGCTAGGGTTGATCTTTGGATATGTTGTTTGTAGTGACTTTGGACAGCTTGTGTCCAAACGGGACCTAGAAATATGAAGTGTAGCTTCAATTATGAATTAAAATGTGTTTCCTGTCTTTTTGCAGACCAGAAATTATTAAAAATAATCCATGCAGTGAAAAATCACCATTTTTCTCCAGAGGACTAAAAACTTGTTAGCACACCTGTTAAAAATGCAAAACTTAATTTTTGCTCTGTTCAGACTAGCAAATAAATAGATATGTGTTTTTGGATGGAAATTTATTGAGGACTGACCAAGGGTTATTTTGAGCCACCACTTGGCCAGAGCCCGCCTCATGCGTATGACTAGCTTTGGTAGGAAAATTTCCTGATTTGGATGTATTTTCAATTTATTATGAATTTATTTCATTTCTGCAGGCAGCAGATTGTATTAATTTTAATAAATTATGTGTAGCTCAGATTTTGCTAAATTTTGGAGTGAGCTTAGCTCTTATACTCCAGTAGCTGTCATAAAGTTTATAGATAAAAATGATGAGCAGAATAGGAGAAACAAAAATGAGAAGGAATCTAGGTGGAATTTGATTTATATAAAAGAATAAACCTTTTTGTTAGTTAGTTAGAATAAAATGAAGGGAATCTGAAATTCCAGAACAGCACCCTGAATTGTGAAGTAATAAATAGAATTCTTTTATATATGTACACAATCACCATCGAAGTCAAATAAAACCTCTCCACACCTCTACTCTGTTTTTGTGAAGAAAATAAGAGTACTTAAGCATGTCTAGGTGAATATGGCCTTCAAGGCCTTAATCTTAGAAGCAATAGGCAGCCACCTTAAGTTATGCATCTCATGTAGAAGGTGTTATTCCGGACGGCAACTACCACCTCATCCCCGCTGACGAGGAAGGAATCCCGGAGCACGGTGCCGGCGAAGGATCGACCAACCCGGAGGCTAACCCCCAGCTTGAGCAAGAAGGCAAGCCCCGGAGCATAACCTAACCTTTACAAATCATGCATTTATGAATTCCCTATGCTTGTGCATTTACGTTTCAAGGAGTTGATTGAATACCTTAGCTGCAGATTTCCTAGTACCTATGACTTGCAACACTAGTATGAAAGGATCGATAGGGCATTGCTTTAGGTCCGTTACAAGTCGAGTGATTTCCTGTCACTCGCGAGACATAGGAGTTGCTTGTCTTTACTTATGTTGGAATCATAAGGATTGACGGGCGGGGTGATAGATGTAGATCTCCCGTCCGTGTATGATAATGGACTTAAGGTCGAAACGTGTGGTTGAGTGTGTCAAGTTTTTGAACGTACCACATGCATGCCGATGTATGGGAATCGGTAAGCCCGGTACCAGATTGAAGCAGCTAGGGCCGATAGCCATCTCTCCTTGGAAACGTTTGTTTCCCCTGCCGTACACTTGTGGATATATGCGTGAGACTGTGAGTGAAGCAGTAAACCTTTATCCTAAGGAAGTGGACCCGGTTCCGAATTGTGGATCGATGGGAAAGGTTGGGAAGTGCTTGTACCTTTTATAGCAAGCATTATCCGTGTGTGTTGGGTTTCCCCTGGTCAGGTAGCAAAATTCGGTTCGAACTGTCCGCTTCTCGCGGTTAATGGGACTGCTTGACCGCCTTGCTGCATTGAGTAACAAGTGGAACTTTGAGATGGATGAACTTGTTGTATGAAAATAAATTGTATTGCACCACTTGTATGTTAGAGAGGATGCTAATCTAGAATGGTTAAATTTACTAGAATATGAAGCTAAAACTTGAAAGCAAGGATCTACTTTTAGTTGCTTTTTGGCAAACAAACCCACTAGCCAAAAGCCTCTCATGTCTAGATGTCGGTGATGTAGTTTTCACCCGACGGGTAAGCCTTGCTGAGTATTAGTATACTCAGCCTTGCTTGTGGCATTGATTTACAGGTACCATGTTGGACGTGGCAGTCGATGCTTTGACTTGGCCTACCCAGGTTCCCCCTGGATGGCACATCGAATGGGTTCCGTCCTCTGCCGAGGATCGGGAGGAGTAGCACCGTGGCAGGCTTCATCATGGTGTTGCTAGTATCGTCGTTAGTTTTTATTCCGCTGCAATGAACTACTTTTATTTCCACTGCAAGACTTTAATACTCTGATTTAAATTTGAACTCGGTTTGTAATAACTTTGAGATTCTATTTGTGTATGTTAAATTTGTGGAATGTTGTAATCTCTGGAACTCACCTTCGTGTGGGCGTGCTGTTGTTTCGATCGAGAAAAGTACGTGGTTAATCGGGTTTAATCCGACGGCGCTCCAGCTTATTCCGGATTAAGTGCCTGACTACTCGATTAGTGGTCCCGGGGTACTTAACTTGGAATAATTTCGGAGTGGTCCGCCACAGCTGGCATCAGAGCCGAAACAGCGCACCGGAGAGAGCAACAAACTTTAAATAAACATTTCTGAATAAAATTTGCCAACTCGTACTTCCACCGCGCTTTGCGAAGGAAGGTTATTCTTAGGACCGCTAAGGATGTTACCTAGAGCGTGAAGCCTATGTGGGTTAAGGGATCACGATATGATAGGTGGCAAATAGTATATTATACTGACTTCCAGCACATTTCATTCTGTCATTTACTTTACGTAATGGTGGGCGCAAGGTACGGCGATTGCTGTAACGTACCACGGCACTATATGAAAATATAGTGGCGGCACATAGTCAATACGCTGTGATGGCGTATGAAACTAGAATAGCATGGTGGGCGCAAGGTACGGCGATTGCTGTAGCGTACCACGGCATCATATGCAAATATGATGGCGGCACAAAGTCAATACGCTATCTCATGAGCGTATGAAACTGTCAATATGTTGCCTTGGTGACATATGAACATTGCTCGTTCAATGTTAAACGTTCGGGTGCCACCTCTATAGTGGGTGGTAATGTATGGAGACGCTTTCGTGAGTGCTGGCACGAAAGGTTGATTATACATGCTCTGGAATGGAATTTTCTGCAGGTACACTAACCGCGAATCCGTATGTTGAAACGGTTAGAGAAATTCGACTAGTTAATATAGGGAGAGACGGATATTGCCTAGCCACCGGCACTAACTTCGTATGCCAAAAGTTATTGGCATGTGTGTGTGGTGAGAACGAATAGGCCGCTCATGCATTGCATTTCACTGAAATAATATTGAACCTTAACACGTGGCCAAATCGAACCGCCGTCAAAATTCAAATCACAACCCAAAAATCCTGCTGAGACCAGTCTGATTGCACCAATGTTTCGAAACTGAAAACGTTGTCAAATGAAAAAGTGTTCAACATGAAAGTTTTCATAAATATTATGAAGTATATGCTGTAGAAATTTCAACGAAAATGGTTCAGTAAAACTGGAGTTATGATTAAAATGGTAACCCCCTGTCTGCTGGAAATTTCTGGGGACAGTGAGATAAAAATCGAATTTTCACACCATCTTAACGACAGATTCTGCTCAAACCTCCAACATGAAACTTGTTAGGAATTACTTAAAAAATGTCCTGGCCAAATTTGGGAATTTTTGAGCCTGTAGGTTTTGAGTTTTGCAATTTTTACTACATTGTCCAGAATCTGCTTTTGTTTTCCTTGGCGCTAACCGGTTCTCACCCTTGCCCTTTTTTTCTTTTGGTCCAGAATGGACGCTCACGCTGACTTGGCCAGCTACCCCAACGACGTGTCCTTCTCATATTGCTTGGGATGGAAAGGCTTCCCTAGCATTTTGTGGTCGGTTTTGCAGGCGCTTGACTACCCTACACCGCCACAGTACGAGAGGACTATCATCCGAGACCGCGGTGTGACCCGTTCCCGTGTGCGTTTGGTGGTATATCGCCACCCACCGTGTCCTAGCTGCCCCACTTGGACGGTGGAAGTGCATGGACACCACATGGAGACGACGTGTGAGCTAGCCGCCTTGAATGGCATTAGCTCTTTTGTTGCTCAGAACCAGGAGTTGGTAGAGCACCAGTTACTGGGGTTGTTTCCACCGACTCAGCCGGATGATCCCCATTGGATGAGACGCTACCTTAGCTCCCCTTTGAGGATGGCGGAGAACCCCGTCGCTGCAGCCGCATTGATGATGAGGTGGATCCGAGCCTATCACCGTTTGCAGGCCCTTCTTGGACGGTCGCAGAGCGAGATGCTCAACATTGCTATGGACATGTCCGCCCGTGCCCGTGACATAGGGGTTGAGAGGACCTCATTGTCCATTGAGGTGACCACCAGAGATGCCATGATTGCTGACTTGGAGAGGCAATTGAATGACCTCCACATTGCGCACAACAACACCCAAAATGAGTTAGCCCAAACTAGAGATGAGCTTGAGGAGGTACACGGTACCTTGGAGCATGCAAATGCTATGCTAGCCGCCCATGATGCTCAGCACCTTCTTGAGCAAGAAGGAGGGGATGGAGAAGGAGAGGCCCCCGATTCCGACATGGACACCGAGGATGACATGCCGCCCCTTCCAGCTCCACCTTCACCTATGGGCAGCGAGGCTACCGCTAACAACTTAGATGATTTCTAGAAGTGGTAGTAGCAAGTTACTCCTCCGCTAGGCCTAAATTTTGGCTTCATGTTGTAATAGGCTAGATGGAGTTGAGCTCCCCTTTTTTTTATCTTTTGTGGCAATGTAATTTAATGATGTGGTTGTGTGACCAAACTTGACGGAAGTTGTAATAGCTGTGTTGAAAACATTCTGCAGCTAACCTTGTTTTAATTATTGATGGGTTTTCCATTCATTTCTGGGCTGTGATGTGAACTACAAAGTTGTTTGTAATTTGTCAAACAAAATGATCACCAAATTGCAACCCCATTAGTTAAGCGAAATAAAAATGGCAACCAAAACACTACAGCTCGGCCTGCTGAAAAACAGCAAACGCAGAGAGCTAAAGATTGAATTTTTCGGCTTAGTTCCAGTCTGAATTTGAATCTGAGCCCAACATGAAAGCTGTAGAGCATGAAATTTTCGAGCTACTGACCGAATTGGAGCATTTGACTTGCTTCCTGTTGGGAGAACTACCTGGCCCTGCAGCAGGAGGGTCATGTGGTTGAATGGGATGAGTTCAAGGCTGCATTCAAGGCTCATCACATTCCGGCCGGTCTGGTAGAGCGGAAGTTGAATGAATTTTTGGCTCTGACCCAGGGTACCCGCACAGTGCTCCAGTACGCCCAGGCCTTCAATGGTCTGTGCCCATATGCGGGTCATCACGCCGACTCTGACGAGAAGAAGCTAGAGAGGTTCCGACGTGGCCTTAACACCAAGTTGAAAGCTCAATTGGCTACCACCCGTGCTGCCACATATGGCGACCTGGTGAACCTCGCCATTGCCCAGGAAGACGCCAACATGGTGCACAAGGCGAAAAAGAAAAGGAAGACTCCCGCTGGATCTTCGAGCACGCAGCCGCCGAGATTCCGTTTGGTTCCCCCGGCTGAACCGCAAGGACAGTCCAGGGCACCTCAGGGAGGTGGATGGGTTGCTAGGCCGCCACAGCCTAATGCGCCCCGTTTCCCTCCACCACCGCAGCAACAGCAAGCGCCAAGGCAGAATGCACAACAGCCAACTCGCCCTGGAGCCGGCTATCAGTGCTTCAAGTGTGGAAGTAAAGATCACTTTATCAAGGATTGCCCGCAGAACAAGCCGCAGAACCAGCGCCCGGGAAATCAGCAAAACAAGGGCAAACAGCAGCAGCGCGTGCAGGTTCGGCAAGGGCGGCTCAACTACACCACTTTGGCCGACCTACCCGAGGGAGCCCCAGACATGACTGGTACCTTCCCTATCTGCACTCAACCTGCTGTGATATTGTTTGATTCCGGGGCAACACATAGTTTTATAAGCACAAGATTTCATGTGAAATGTGGATTAAAATCGTACCATACCAAATCATCGTATGTGATATCAACTGCGGGAGGTAAAATTGCATCCAACCAAGTCACCCAAAAAGTCCCAATCAGGCTGGGAAGTAAAACATTTCCTACTGATTTAATTCTGCTTGGTATGGAAGGAATTGACATTGTGTTAGGAGCCAATTGGATGACTCAACATAAGGTTGTGCTAGATGTTGCGGAACGAGTTGTTGAAATAAACTCGCCTACGCATGGCCCTAGTGTGCTATATCTGCCACAACGGACTTGCGTCAATGCGTGTGCTTATACAATGGTAGAAACCCAACTAAAGGACATTCCGGTGGTACGTGAGTATGCCGATGTATTTCCGGATGACTTACCTGGGATGCCGCCGGATAGGGACATTGAATTTGTGATTGAACTTCAACCTGGCACAGCACCTATATCAAAGAGACCATATAGAATGCCACCCAATGAATTGGCTGAATTAAAAATTCAACTCCAAGAACTGCTAGACAAGGGTTTCATTCGTCCAAGTGTATCACCTTGGGGATGTCCCGCTATCTTTGTGAAGAAGAAGGACCATTCCTTGAGGTTGTGTATTGATTACCGGCCTCTCAATGCGGTAACTATTAAGAACAAGTACCCACTCCCCCGTATTGACATCCTGTTTGACCAACTAGCTGGCGCCAGAGTGTTCTCCAAGATTGACCTTCGCTCTGGCTATCACCAAATAAAAATCAGACCTTGTGACATTCCAAAGACTGCCTTTTCTACACGTTATGGACTTTATGAGTTCTTGGTTATGTCTTTTGGACTCACCAATGCCCCAGCCTACTTCATGTACCTCATGAATTCGGTATTCATGTCAGAACTAGACAAGTTTGTGGTGGTTTTCATTGACGACATTCTTATATATTCTAAGAATGAGGAAGAGCATGCCGAGCACCTTCGCATTGTTCTTCAAAGGTTGAGAGATCACCAGCTCTATGCCAAGTTCTCAAAGTGTGAATTCTGGCTAGAAAGTGTAAAATTCTTAGGTCACACGGTTTCCAAGGATGGTATATCCGTGGATCCAACCAAAGTGCAAGAGGTGCTAGATTGGCAACCACCTACCTCTGTTCACGAGATTCGGAGTTTTCTGGGTTTAGCCGGTTATTATCGCCGCTTTATTCCGGACTTCTCTCGGATTGCGAAGCCCATGACCGAACTCTTAAAGAAGGGAGTCAAATTTGAGTGGAATGACAAATGTGATGAAGCTATCCACACCTTACGAAGACATTTAACTTCAGCCCCAGTTTTAGCTCAGCCCAATTGCACCAAGCCCTATGATGTCTATTGCGATGCATCAGGCACCGGACTTGGCTGTGTCCTCATGCAAGAGAACCGAGTCATTGCTTATGCTTCTCGAGCACTTCGGCCTCATGAGCAAAACTACCCCACGCATGATCTTGAGTTAGCAGCGGTTATTCATGCTCTCAAGATGTGGAGACACTACTTGATGGGTGTTCCATGCAACATATACACAGACCACAAGAGCCTCAAATATGTTTTCACTCAGGCACATTTGAATATGAGGCAGCGAAGATGGTTGGAGTTAGCAAAGGACTATGAGCTTAGTGTGCATTATCACCCCGGGAAGGCTAATGTAGTTGCGGATGCACTAAGCCGCAAGGCTCATTGTCATTGTCTTTCCGTGGAGTCCTACGCTGACACCCTGTGTCATAAAATGGCCAAGCTCAACTTAGAGATTGTTCCACACGGGTACTTCGACCATATTGCAGTTGAATCAACTTTGCACGACCAGATTGTTGTAGCCCAATTAAATGACGCGAGCATTAAAATTCTTAAAAGGAAATTGTCAAAGGAGAAGGTGAAAGAGAAGTACAAGTGTTTCCGGCTAGATGGGCAGGGAGTAATGTGGTTTGGACATCGCCTCGTGGTGCCCAAAAACACGGAACTCCGGAGGAAGATTATGGATGAGGCCCATCTCTCTAAATTTTCCATTCATCCTGGCAGCACCAAAATGTACCAAGATTTGAAACAAAACTTTTGGTGGACTCGAATGAAGCGAGAAATTGCCACGTATGTCTCGGAATGTGACACCTGCCAGTGGGTTAAGGCTAGCCACTTGAAGGTAGCAGGCACGCTTCAACCTCTACCTATTCCCTCATGGAAGTGGGAAGATATAAGCATGGATTTCATTGTTGGACTTCCCAGAACCCCTCAAGGGCATGACTCCATTTGGGTAATTGTGGATCGCCTTACCAAGACCGCACACTTCATTCCGGTCAATACCATTTACACCGCTAAGAAGTACGCGGAGATTTATTTGGAGCGGATCGTTTGTCTACATGGGGTACCCAAGAAGATAATTTCAGATCGTGGCACTCCGTTCGTAGCACGCTTTTGGGAACAATTGCAACTGTCCCTAGGCACAAAACTGATCCGTAGTTCAGCATATCACCCTCAAACCGATGGGCAGACGGAAAGGGTAAATCAAATACTTGAAATGGCACCTTTCGAAGCCTTGTATGGTAGAAGATGCCGGACCCCGTTGTGTTGGTCCCAGGCAGGCGAGAGGTATGCCTATGGCCCTGACCTTGTAAAGGAAGCAGAAGAAAAGGTTAGGATCATTCGTGAAAATTTGAGAACCGCCCAGTCACGACAAAAGAGCTACTTTGATCAACGGCGGAAACCACTTCAGTTTGAAGTTGGTGATCATGTGTATCTCAAGGTCTCCCCGACCAAGGGTGTGCAGAGATTTGGATTAAAAGGAAAGCTTGCACCTCGTTATATCGGCCCCTATGAAGTTACTCAACAGTGTGGACCAGTGGCCTATCGAGTGAAGCTTCCCGAGAAGCTCTCCGCCGTACATGATGTATTCCATGTTTCCCAACTCAAGAGGTGTCTTCGTGTTTCGACCGAAGCTATTAAACAAGAGGAACTCTCGGTAGAACCGGATCTCTCTTATGATGAGCATCCCGTTAAAATCCTCGACGAGAAAGAGAGACAAACCCGAAGGAAAGGAGTGAAAATGTACAAAATTCAGTGGAGTCATCACTCCGAAGATGAAGCTACGTGGGAAACCGAAGACTATCTTAAGAAAAATTACCCTGACATTCTTTCGTAAGCCAAGGTATTTCTTTCCCCTCTTTATTCCTAAGTTTAATCGAATCTCGGGACGAGATTCCTTTTAAGGGGGGTAGGCTGTGACATCTCTGATGTCAAAGGAATTAAAAGTGCACTTAGAACCAATGTAACAGGGAGTTATGGGTTGAAATTCACAAATCCATCAAAAATTCAAATTGAAATTCAAAAACAAGGGTTATTTGACAGACAACTAAAAACTCGAGATTTTTGTACTAAACTTGAAAATCTCCAAAAATAAAAGTTGTTTTTCATCACAAATAAGGCCTAGTCACTGTTTGAAACTTTTGAAAATTTTGCAGTTTAGACCCTCAAAAACTCGAAATACAGTTCTGGGCACCTTTTTGTATTTGGGTTGTTTGAGCTCGAAAAATTTGAAATTTCAGATTCACCCCAAAAAGAAAGTTGTGTCCCATCTCTCAAACTCCAACTTTTATTTTCACACTTTTTCAAGTTCAGTTCAAATTTTTGGAGAAAGTTCGAAAAGGAAAACGGAGCTCCACGGGCGCCAACAGTGGCCCTGGCGCGCTCTGCGCCTAGCCGGCGCTCGGCCGCCACGTGGCCGGCGAGCGGCGCAGGCAGCACCGAGCTGGCCGAGCCGCGGCGGACGCTGGCGCTTGTCGCCTTGTACTTGTCCCTCCCCTTCCCGAGCCGTCGCATCGCCGTCGTCAAGCCGCTTCGCCTCCCGCCGCGCGAGCGCCATCATGCGGTCGGAGCGCCGCCGTGGCCGCGCGCGCGCGCGTCGCGCTGAGCCGCTCCGCAGGCCACGATTCCGCCCCGCTACGCTCCAAGAGCCCTATAGAGGATCCCCCGACGTCACTCAAGGATCTCTTCGCCCGGTCGAGTCGCTCGCGCGCTGCCCGAGCTCGCGCCGCATTCATGGCGGTCTGCTCGCGCCGCGCTGTGCGTGCGCACGCTCCCGAGGCAGCACAGTGCCTCCCTCGCGTGCCCAAGCACTCCACCGAGCACTCGCACCCTTTCCCCTCAGTTCGCACTTAGCCATTTGCACTACCCCGCGCTCGCTTCGTCGTCTTCTTCCTCGCGCCGCACGGACCGAGCCGAGCTTCGCCGAGAAATTCGCCTTCCACTCTCCACCATTCCCAAATTCTTCGCGCACGAAGCTAGACCTCTACCCTAGCTCCAATTCCCCCCACTTCTCCCGAGCTATTGTCGCTTCTCCGGCGAGAAATCAAGATTTCCCTCAAATCGCGATTTTCGGCCGCCGGAGCACCCTCACGTCGAGACCCCACTCCGAGCCGTCCCCGAGGTCAACCGAGCACGCCATTAGCTTCCTCGAGCTCCACTGGTGCTCTAGGACCCTTCAAACCCCGACGAACGCCTCCGACCTCACCGGCGTAGCAGTCGCGGCGGCCGCACCGCCACCGCTCGTCGCCGGCGAAACCCCGAGCTTCCCCGGCCTCCCAACCGTCACCAACCGACTCGTGGTGAGCCCCTGGATCTTTTCCCCCACTTGCCCGACCCTAGCTCGCTGCCGTTTGGCCGGTGCAACTCCGGCGAGAGCCAAGGGCATAAGTTCATCGTCTTCGTTTTTCTAGGGTCCTCCGTGCAAAAGTCAGGGACTAGTTTGAAAGGTTTTGAAAGTTCTAGGGTCCCCGGCCTAAAAAGATTCTTAAACCTAGATCTAATTTTCCCGAATCTTGTAAAATCCGTTAAAAATCGTACAAGAATCAGAAAAATGCACAAAAATACTCTCTGGATTCGTGAGATTGTAAACTCCAATCTCCTTTAGGCATGTGTATACTTTTGACGAACCATTTTTGAATTAAAATTCAAACTGTGGAAATTAAAACTTGTGCACCATTTCAAATCCAAAGCTCCGCTAGGGTTGATCTTTGGATATGTTGTTTGTAGTGACTTTGGACAGCTTGCGTCCAAAGGGGACCTAAAAATATGAAGTGTAGCTTCAGTTATGAATTAAAATGTGTTTCCTGTCGTTTTGCAGACCAGAAATTATTAAAAGTAATCCATGCAGTGAAAAATCACCATTTTTCTCCAGAGGACTAAAAACTTGTTAGCACACCTGTTAAAAATGCAAAACTTAATTTTTGCTCTGTTCAGACTAGCAAATAAATAGATATGTGTTTTTGGATGGAAATTTATTGAGGACTGACCAAGGGTTATTTTGAGCCACCACTTGGCCAGAGCCCGCCTCATGCTTATGACTAGCTTTGGTAGGAAAATTTCCTGATTTGGATGTATTTTCAATTTATTATGAATTTATTTCATTTCTGCAGGCAGCAGATTGTATTAATTTTAATAAATTATGTGTAGCTCAGATTTTGCTAAATTTTGGAGTGAGCTTAGCTCTTATACTCCAGTAGCTGTCATAAAGTTTATAGATAAAAATGATGAGCAGAATAGGAGAAACAAAAATGAGAAGGAATCTAGGTGGAATTTGATTTATATAAAAGAATAAACCTTTTTGTTAGTTAGTTAGAATAAAATGAAGGGAATCTGGAATTCCAGAACAGCACCCTAATCTGTGAAGTAATAAATAGAATTCTTTTATATATGTACACATGTAACACCCAGATTTCCAAGAAATCCGAATGCTTCCATATGTGTGCCCAGGATGTCCACAGAACACATATAGATTACAAATATTGAATCACAGAGAACACAATGCTCGAATAAAATAGTTTATATCAGAGTTTAACACAAGACATAGTCTTAAACAAATAACACAGCGGAAGACTTAATACTAATAAACGCTTCATAACTAGGTAGAGCCTCAAATCCACAGGGACACCGACTGGTTGAACACAGCTTAGAAGTACGGCAGATCCTCCGGAAACTCAGCAAGCGACTGATCAGTCATTGCTCCATCTGTTACCCATCCGGGATTTTGTTGAATAGTTGCAAGTGTAAGTAAACCATCTTACTTAACAAGTATAACACGGGTTATGCAAGGACAAAAGGCTTGACATGGTTATACTGCATTAGCACTTTTAGTTGTTTCATTTTATTATCATCCAAACTTACAAATGAGCAGAATCCCAAATATAAACCCATTGATAAGGTATAAGTGATTATAGAACAAACCAATATCAACCACTAATATCATCTTCTAATCAAAAAGGATCCAGGCCGCTCGTATCCGTGAGCACGGCTATCATGATAGATCAACACTCTGCAGAGGTTTCGCCCTTTACCCGCCGGTCACATAAATCCAAAAGAACTTATGTTACGAGGACTTTCACAAAACACCCTAACAAGCACAGTAACCGTTTTGGTTCAACATAGGCAGCATAACCCGAGGCATCGAGATTGACGTACGCTCAGGGCGCAACGTGAGGGGGGTCAATGGCGTCCAGAGTGAGAGCGCAATCATCGCAACGTGTGAAGCTACCGTACATCGGGCGCTTACATCACGGGACTTTGCCTAACGGGGCATAGCCAACGGATAAAACCGTCCTCGATGGATCAAACTATACTCTCACCCATGCACCCCACATACGCCTTTCGGTAACCACTGGCGAGCTAGAGACGTACAAGCTAGTTATCCAAGACCAGAGCCATTATAGTTCCAACGGCGGCGAACAAGTTCCTGGGTTGCCGCTTTAAGAACCGGACCTTATGGAGAGACATTAGAACAAAGCACAAAGCACATGCTCTAATTCCCTAGATCAAACCTTACAGAGACACTAGAACAAAGCACACAGCACATGCTCTAGTTCCCCGAACCATGTTGCTAAAAAGCATCTTTTAACCATCATTGAAGTGAACCATTAATTCAATATTGACATTAAAAATAAATGTTGGTTGCAGCGCGTAGCATAATCTAACCATAATGCATAAAACCCCGGGTAACAAGGAATAGGGTAAAGACTAGGAACATCCTTAATGGTTAACAGTATTAGACACATGCATATGATGTATGTGATTAATCGGTGAATAGGTAACAAGGATGGTCCGTGTTATACTTGCCTTCCTCAGAGAACTGTTGCTGCACTTGGTCTTCGAGAACGGGATCGTCGGCGAACTCGAACGACTCGGCAACTACTCACATCAATCACCAACAAGCATCCACACATACATGCAATCAAGATATTTAATTAGAACAGTACACCAAACATAAACAAAAGATGAAAAGAAGGTTTTAGAACTAATCTACGCTTCACTACGAACACGTGAGCGCGAAAATCACTCAAATCGGAGTTAAAACGGAGAAACTACGCTTAAAACGGGTTCTAGGGGCTTGCTGGTAAAGATTTTAAGCTTCCAGGGGTGTTTTTGAAGGAAACCAGGGACCTAAAACATAATTTTGAATAAAAACACAAGGGCTGCGGCGTAAAAACAACTTTCAGGACGGCGGGCATGATTTTTCAAAAGGACAGGGGCTAAATCGAAAGAAAAAGGACTAAACTGTAAATACTTTTGAATAGAGGTGGACCGCGGGTTGATTTTTGAAAAACAGAGGGGCTCTTTTGCAAAAACGCCATGGCAGCGGGTGGACGCTGACGTGGGCTGACGTCATCGTTGACCGAACCGTGGACCGCCTTGAACCGCGGTTCACGAGAACCGGCCCGGTTTAAAACGGCTTTTAGATCTGGCCATCGGATCTAGATCTGACGGCTGTGGTGTGTTGGGGTTTCTGGATCGCCGGAGTGCGGCGGCGCCGCCCACGGCCGCGACGAGATCTCGCCGGAGTTGGGCCAACTCGAGGCTAGGGAGCTCCGTTTCGAGTGAATCAAAGCTTGGGAGCGAGAGGGGAAGATAAGCAATCGATTTGGGGGGTCGGACTCGAGTTTTGCGCAGTAGAGACGGCTTGCGACGGCCGGCGGCGGAGAGATTACTACGGCGAGGTCGTTCGCGCGGAGGAGAGGGAGAGAGAGGAAAAGAGGGGGCTCGGCATGATCCTCACCTCGCGGCGAAGCTTCGAGACGAGCTCTCGACGGCAGAGCGCGGCAGAGAGAGGGGGCTGGCGGCGGTGGCGGATGGAAGCTTGGCGGCGCTAGGGTTTGGGCTAGGGTTGCGGGTTCGAGGCCGAGGGGGTGGGCTGCGGCTTTATAGGGGCGGCGGAGACTCCTTGGCGTGCGCGCCAAGCCGGGGAAGGCGGCGTAAGCGGAGGGGAGTCCATGGCGGCGCGGCGCGGTGGAGTTCTGCTTGCTCACGACCGGAGGAAGGAGGAGAAGCTGACAGTGGGCCCGGCATGTCAGTCACAGCGGAAGCGCGCGGAGCTGGGCTGCGGAATGGGCTGGCGCAGTGGTGGGCTGGCCGAGCTGGGCCGTTGGGCTGCGCAGAGAAAAGAGAAGGGGTGGGCCGCGGGAAAAGAAGAAAGAGAAGGAAGAAGGAGATGGGCCGCGCAGGGAGAAAAGGAGAAAAGGGCTGCTGGGCTGGCGGGCTGAAAGGAGAAAGAGAAAAAGAGAGAAAAAGAAAAGGCTTTTCTTTTATTCAAACACTCATTTGAATTCAAATTCAAATTTGAATTCAACAAACAAAAATAAATGCACCAGCATGAATGCAACAATAATGTTTCTATTTCCTATATTTGATTTTAATTATTCAAAAATTTTATTTTCCTACATTATTTATGAGCACTCAAAAAGGAAAACCAATTAATTACTAATTTTTTTAAATAGGCATTTTCAGGGTGTTACAACACAATCACCATCGAAGTCAAATAAAACCTCTCCACACCTCTACTCTGTTTTTGTGAAGAAAATAAGAGTACTTAAGCATGTCTAGGTGAATATGGCCTTCAAGGCCTTAATCTTAGAAGCAATAGGCAGCCACCTTAAGTTATGCATCTCATGTAGAAGGCGTTATTCCGGACGGCAACTACCACCTCATCCCCGCTGACGAGGAAGGAATCCCGGAGCACGGTGCCGGCGAAGGATCGACCAACCCGGAGGCTAACCCCTAGCTTGAGCAAGAAGGCAAGCCCCGGAGCATAACCTAACCTTTACAAATCATGCATTTATGAATTCCCTATGCTTGTGCATTTACGTTTCAAGGAGTTGATTGAATACCTTAGCTGCACATTTCCTAGTACCTATGACTTGCAACACTAGTATGAAAGGATCAATAGGGCATTGCTTTAGGTCCGTTACAAGTCGAGTGATTTCCTGTCACTCGCGAGACATAGGAATTGCTTGTCTTTACTTATGTTGGAATCATAAGGATTGACGGGCGGGATGATAGATGTAGATCTCCCGTCCGTGTATGATAATTGATTTAAGATCGAAATGTGTGGTTGAGTGTGTCAAGTTTTTGAACGTACCACATGCATGCCGATATATGGGAGTCGGTAAGCCCGGTACCAGATTGAAGCAGCTAGGGCCGATAGCCATCTCTCCTTGGAAACTTGTTTTCCCCTGCCGTACACTTGTGGATATATGCGTGAGACTGTGAGTGAAGCAGTAAACCTTTATCCTAAGGAAATGGACCCGGTTCCGAATTGTGGATCGATGGGAAAGGTTGGGAAATGCTTGTACCTTTTATAACAAGCAGAGTATCCGTGTGTGTTGGGTTTCCCCTGGCCAGGTAGCAAAATTCGGTTCGAACTGTCCGCTTCTCGCGGTTAATGAGACTGCTTGACCGCCTTGCTGCATTGAGTAACAAGTGGAACTTTGAGATGGATGAACTTGTTGTATGAAAATAATTTGTATTGCACCACTTGTATGTTAGAGAGGATGCTAATCTAGAATGGTTAAATTTACTAGAATATGAAGCTAAAACTTGAAAGCAAGGATCTACTTTTAGTTGCTTTTTGGCAAACAAACCCACTAGCCAAAAGCCTCTCATGTCTAGATGTCGGTGATGTAGTTTTCACCCGACGGGTAAGCCTTGCTGAGTATTAGTATACTCAGCCTTGCTTGTGGCATTGATTTACAGGTACCATGTTGGACGTGGCAGTCGATGCTTTGACTTGGCCTACCCAGGTTCCCCCTGGATGGCACATCGAATGTGTTCCGTCCTCTGCCGAGGATCGGGATGAGTAGCACCGTGGCAGGCTTCATCATGGTGTTGCTAGTATCGTCGTTAGTTTTTATTCCGCTGCAATGAACTACTTTTATTTCCGCTGCAAGACTTTAATACTCTGATTTAAATTTGAACTCGGTTTGTAATAACTTTGAGATTCTATTTGTGTATGTTAAATTTGTGGAATGTTGTAATCTCTGGAACTCACCTTCGTGTGGGCGTGCTGTTGTTTCGATCGAGAAAAGTAAGTGGTTTAATCGGGTTTAATCCGACGGCGCTCCAGCTTATTCCGGATTAAGTGCCTGACTACTCGATTAGTGGTCCCGGGGTACTTAACTTGGAATAATTTTGGAGTGGTCCGCCACAATCCGAGACCGTGGTGTGACCCGTTCTCGTGTGCGTTTGGTGGTATATCGCCATCCACCATGTCCTAGCTCCCCCACTTGGAGTGTGGAAGTTCATAGACACCACATGGAGACGACGTGTGAGCTAGCTGCCTTGAATGGCATTAGTTCTTTTTGTGCTCAGAACCAGGATTTGGTAGAGCACCAGTTGCTTGGATTGTTTCCACCGACTCAGCCGGATGATCCCCATTGGATGAGACGCTACCTTAGCTCCCCTTTGAGGATGGCGGAGAACCCCGTCGCTGCAGCTGCACTGATGATGAGGTGGATCCGAGCTTACCACCGTTTGCAGGCACTCCTAGGACGGTCACAGAGCGAGATGCTCAACCTTACTATGGACATGTCCACCCGTGCCCGTGACATTGGGGTTGAGAGGACCTCATTGTCCATTGAGGTGACCACCAGAGATGCCATGATTGCTGATTTGGAGAGGCAATTGAATGACCTCCACCTCGCGCACAACAACGTCCAAAACGAGCTCGCCCAAACTAGAGAAGAACTTGAGGAAGTACATGGTACCTTGGAGCATGCTAATGCTATGCTAGCCGCCCATGATGCTCAGCACCTTCTTGAGCAAGAGGGAGAGCAAGGGGAAGGAGAGGCCCCCGATTCCGACATGGACACCGAGGATGACATGTCGCCCCTTCCAGCTCCTCCATCACCTATGGGCAGCGAGGCTACCGCTAACAACTTAGATGACTTCTAGAGTGGTAGTAGCAAGTTTACTCCTCCGCTAGGCCTAAATTTTTGGCTTCATGTTGTAATAGGCTAGCTGGAGTTGAGCTCCCCTTTAATCTTTTGAGGCAATGTAATTTAATGGTGTGGTTATGTGATTCCAAAACTTGATGAAGGTTGTAATGGCTGTGTAGGAAACAATCTGCAGCTAACTTTGTTTTTATTATTGATGGGTTTTCCATTTATTTCTGCGCTATGATGTGAACTACAAAGTTGTTTGGAATTTGTCAAACAAAATTATCACCAAATTGCAACGCCATTGGTTAAGCGAAATAAAAATGGCAACCAAAACACTACAGCTCGGCCTGCTGAAAAACAGCAAACGCAGAGAGCTAGAGATTGAATTTTTCGGCTTAGTTCCAGTCCGAATTT
This sequence comes from Digitaria exilis, assembly GCA_015342445.1. Classification (NCBI taxonomy): domain Eukaryota; kingdom Viridiplantae; phylum Streptophyta; class Magnoliopsida; order Poales; family Poaceae; genus Digitaria; species Digitaria exilis. The sequence goes on from JACEFO010001949.1 coordinate 100,132, forward strand.
GATTCTGAGCCCAACATGAAAGTTGTAGAGCATGAAATTTTCGAGCTACTGACCGAATTGGAGCATTTGACTTGCTTCCTGTTGGGAGATATGATTTTTCTTCCGAACTGCTTGTTGACATGTCATTTTTGCGCAGTAAACTTCAATATATTGTCACGTTCTATCTTGTCATCATTATGCAAGCTTATGAAATGTGGCTAATACAAGTACCTATTGCAGATGGCAATCACCCGCAGCGGTCATGACGCTAGTGGCTCCCATGCTAACCAGCAAGGGCCTGAGGGGCAGCAACAGCCGCCGCCACCTCCGCCACCGCAGCAACCTCCGACGTGGCAGCAGTTGTATGCTACGCAAATGGAGATTCTACGGAACCTACAGCATCAGCAACAAATGATGCAACAGCAGATGCTACAGCAGGAGGTCAACGGGCCCCTCAGCCTCAAGTGGCCCGATATGAGGATTTTCTGGCTACACACCCACCGATATTCTCAAGAGCCGATGAGCCCTTGGAGGCCGATACGTGGATTCGAGCCATCGAGTCCAAGTTCACCGTCCTGGCGACGCCTTGCACTTCCAACCGCAAGGTAGTGTTCGCGGCGCAGCAGCTCCGCGGCCCAGCTCTCCTATGGTGGGAGAACTACCTGGCCCTGCAGCAAGAGGGTCATGTGGTTGAATGGGATGAGTTCAAGGCTGCGTTCAAGGCTCATCATATTCCTGCCGGCTTGGTAGAGCGGAAGTTGAACGAATTTCTGGCTCTGACCCAGGGTACCCGCACAGTGCTCCAATACACCCAGGCCTTCAATGGTCTGTGCCCATATGCGGGTCATCACGCCGATTCTGACGAGAAGAAGTTGGAGAGGTTCCGACGTGGCCTCAATACCAAATTGAAGGCTCAGTTGGCCACCACCCGTGCTGCCACGTATGGCGATCTTGTGAACCTCGCCATCGCTCAAGAAGACGCTAATGTGGTGCACAAGGCGGAAAAGAAGAGGAAAGCTCCCGCTGGACCTTCGAGCGCGCAGCCGCAGAGATTCCGCTTGGTTCCCCCGGCTGCACCGCAAGGATAGTCCAGGGCACCTCAGGGAGGTGGATGGGTTACTAGGCCACCACAACCTAATGCGCCCCGTTTCCCTCCACCGCCGCAGCAGCAACCAGCGCCAAGGCAGAACGCACAACAGCCTGCTCGCCCTGGAGCCGGCTATCAGTGTTTCAAGTGCGGCAGTACCAGCCACTTTATCAAGGACTGCCCGCAGAACAAGCAGCAGAACCAGCGCCCGGGAAATCAGCAGAACAAGGGCAAACAGCAGCAGCGTGTGCAGGTCCGACAAGGACGGCTTAACTACACCACCTTGGCCGACCTACCCGAGGGAGCCCCAGACATGACTGGTACCTTCCCTATCTACACTCAACCTGCTGTGATATTGTTTGATTCCGGGGCAACACATAGTTTCATAAGCACAAGATTTCATGTGAAATGTGGATTAAAATCTTACCATACCAAATCATCATATGTGATATCCACTGCGGGAGGTAAAATTGCATCCAACCAAGTCTCCTGAAAAGTTCCAATCAGGCTGGGAAGTAAAACATTTCCTACTGATTTAATTCTGCTTGGTATGGAAGGGATTGACATTGTCTTGGGAGCTAATTGGATGACTCAACATAAGGTTGTGCTAGATACTGCGTAACGAGTTGTTGAAATAAACTCGCCTACGCATGGCCCTAGTGTGCTATATTTACCACAGCGGACTTGCGTCAATGCGTGTGCTTATACAATGGTAGAAACACAACTAAAGGACATTCCGGTGGTATGTGAGTATGCCGATGTTTTCCGGATGACTTACCTGGTATGCCGCCGGATAGGGACATTGAATTTGTTATTGAACTCCAACCTGGCACAGCACCTATATCAAAGAGACCATATAGAATGCCACCCAATGAATTGGCCGAATTAAAAATTCAACTCCAAGAACTGCTAGACAAGGGTTGCATTCGTCCAAGTGTGTCACCTTGGGGATGTCCCGCCCTCTTTGTGAAGAAGAAGGACCATTCTTTGAGGTTATGTATCGATTACCGGCCTCTCAATGCGGTGACTATTAAGAACAAGTACCCACTCCCCCGTATTGACATCCTGTTTGACCAACTAGCTGGCGCCAGAGTGTTCTCCAAGATTGACCTTCGCTCTGGCTATCACCAAATAAAAATCAGACCTTGTGACATTCCAAAGACTGCCTTTTCTACACGTTACGGGCTTTATGAGTTCTTGGTCATGTCTTTTGGACTCACCAATGCCCCAGCCTATTTCATGTACCTCATGAATTCGGTTTTCATGTCAGAACTAGACAAGTTTGTGGTGGTTTTCATTGACGACATTCTTATATATTCTAAGAATGAGTAAGAGCATGCCGAGCACCTTCGCATTGTTCTTCAAAGATTGAGAGATCACCAGCTCTACGCCAAGTTCTCCAAGTGCGAATTCTGGCTGGAGAGTGTGAAATTTTTAGGGCACACGGTTTCCAAGGATGGTATATCCGTGGATCCAACCAAAGTGCAAGAAGTGCTAGATTGGCAACCACCTACTTCTGTCCACGAGATTCGGAGTTTTCTGGGTTTAGCCGGTTATTATCGCCGTTTTATTCCGGACTTCTCTCGGATTGCGAAACCCATGACCGAACTCTTAAAGAAGGGAGTTAAATTTGAGTGGAATGACAAATGTGATGAAGCTTTCCACACTTTGCGAAGACATTTAACTTCAGCCCCAGTTTTAGCTCAACCCGATTGCACCAAGCCCTATGACGTCTATTGCGATGCATCAGGCACCGGACTTGGTTGCGTCCTCATGCAAGAGAACCGAGTCATTGCTTATGCTTCTCGAGCACTTCGGCCTCATGAGCAAAACTACCCCACGCATGATCTTGAGTTAGCAGCGGTTATTCATGCTCTCAAGATGTGGAGACACTATCTGATGGGTGTTCCATGCAACATATACACAGACCACAAGAGCCTCAAATATGTCTTCACTCAGGCACATTTGAATATGAGGCAGCGGAGATGGTTGGAGTTAGCAAAGGACTATGACTTTAGTGTCCATTATCACCCCGGCAAGGCTAATGTAGTTGCGGATGCACTAAGCCGCAAGGCTCATTGTCATTGTCTTTCTGTGGAGTCCTACGCTGACACCTTGTGCCATGAAATGGTAAAACTCAACTTAGAGATTGTTCCACACGGGTACTTCAACCACATTTCAGTTGAACCAACCTTGCACGATCAGATTGTTGTAGCCCAATTAAATGATGCAAAGATTAAAATCCTTACAAAGAAATTGTCAAAGGAGAAGGTGAAACAAAAATACAAGTGTTTCCGGCTAGATGGACAGGGAGTGATGTGGTTTGGACATCGCCTCGTGGTGCCCAAAAACACGGAACTCCGGAGGAAGATTATGGATGAGGCCCATCTCTCTAAATTTTCCATCCATCCCGGTAGCACCAAAATGTACCAAGATTTGAAACAAAACTTTTGGTGGACTCGGATGAAGCGAGAAATTGCCACGTATGTGTCAGAATGTGACACGTGCCAGCGGGTTAAGGCTAGCCACTTGAAGGTAGCAGGCACGCTTCAACCTCTACCTATTCCCTCATGGAAGTGGGAAGATATAAGCATGGATTTCATTGTTGGACTTCCCAGAACCCCTCAGGGGCATGACTCCATTTGGTAATTGTGCACCGCCTTACCAAGACCGCACATTTCATTCCGGTCAATACCATTTATACCGCTAAGAGGTACGCGGAGATTTATTTGGAACGGATCGTTTGTCTACATGGGGTACCCAAGACGATAATTTCAGATCGTGGTGCTCAGTTCGTAGCACGCTTTTGGGAACAATTGCAATTATCCCTAGGCACAAAACTGATCCGTAGTTCAGCATATCACCCTCAAACCGATGGGCAGACGGAAAGGGTAAATCAAATACTTGAGGATATGCTTCGAGCTTGTGTTATCCATTATGGGAAGAATTGGGAGAAATGTTTATCTCTAGCCGAATTCTCCTATAACAACAGCTACCAGGCGAGTCTTAAGATGGCACCTTTCAAAGCCTTATATGGTAGAAGATGTCGGACCCCGTTGTGTTGGTCCCAGGCAGGCGAGAGGTATACCTATGGCCCTGACCTTGTAAAGGAAGCAGAAGAAAAGGTTAGGATCGTTCGTGAAAATTTGAGAACCGCCCAGTCATGGCAAAAGAGTTACTTTGATCAACGGCGAAAGCCACTTCAATTTGAAGTCGGTGACCACGTGTATCTCAAGGTCTCCCCGACCAAAGGTGTGCAAAGATTTGGGTTAAAAGGAAAGCTTGCACCTCGTTACATCGTCCCATGGGAAATTACTCAACAATGTGGACCAGTAGCATACCGTGTGAAGCTTCCCGAAAAGCTCTCAGCCGTACATGATGTATTCCATGTTTCCCAACTCAAGAGGTGTCTTCGTGTTCCGACCGAAGTTGTTGAACAAGAGGAACTCTCGGTTGAACCGGATCTCTCTTATGATGAGCATCCCGTTAAAATCCTCGACGAGAAAGAGAGACAAACACGAAGGAAAGGAGTTAAAATGTACAAAATTCAGTGGAGTCATCACTCCGAAGATGAAGCCACGTGGGAAACCGAGGACTATCTTAAGAAGAATTACCCCGACATTCTTTCGTAAGCCAAGGTACTTTCCCCACTTTGTTCCTAAGTTTAATCGAATCTCGGGACAAGATTCCTTTTAAGGAGGGTAGGCTGTGACATCTCTGGTGTCAAAAGAATTAAAAGTACACTTAAAACCAATGCAAAAGGGAATTATGGGTTGAAACTCAAAAATCCATCAAAAATTCAAAAACAAGGGTTGTTTGACACCCAACTGAAATCTCAAAAATTTTGTACTAAACTTGAAAATCTCCAAAAACAAAAGTTGTTTTTCATCATAAATAAGGCCTAGTCACTGTTTGGAACTTTTGAAAATTTTCCAGTTTAATCCCTCAAAAACTCGAAATACATTTCTGGGCACCTTTTTGTATTTGGGTTGTTTGAGCCCGAAAAATTTGAAATTTCAGGTTTATCCCAAAAACGAAGTTGTGTCCCACCTCTCAAACTCCAACTTTTTTTTCACACTTTTTCATGTTCAGTTCAAATTTTTGGAGAAAATTCAAATGGGGCACAGAAGCTCCACGGGCGCCAACAGTGGCCCTGGCGCGCCCCTGCTCCGGCCGGGAGCCGGCCGCCACGTGGCCGGCGAGCGGCGGAGGCCGCGCCGAGCTGGCCGAGCCACGGCGTCGGGTGGCGCGTGTCGTCTTGCGCTTGTCCAGCCCTTCCTGCACCGTCACATCGCCGTCGACGCGCCGTGTTGCCTCGCGCCGCGGAGCGCCATCATGGCGGTCGGGCGCCGCCGTGGCCGCGCGCGCACACACGACGCGCGAAGGCCGCTCCGCGGCAGATTCTCCTCCGCTCCACACCAAGACACTCTGCAGGAGATCTTCCACTGCTCCACGCCTGAATCTTCGACGCCCAACCCCGCGCTCGCGCTCTGTTCGAGCTCGACGCGCATCAATGGCGCGTCACGTCGGCCTTTACTCCTCACGCGCACTCCCGAGGCTGCACGACCCTCTCTTGCGTGCCCAAGCCTCCCACTGAGCCACTCTCACTCTCCACTAGCTCGCGCACTTCTCCAGTTCGTCTCCTCGCGCCTCGCTCCGTCGTCTTCCACCTCGCGCCGCACGGACCGAGTCGAGCTTCGAGACGAAATTCGCCCTACACTCTCCACCATTCCCAAATTCCTCGCGCACGAAGCTAGACCCCTCCACTAGCCTCCCATTCCCCCACTCCTCACGAGCTATCATCGCTTCTCCGGCGAGAAATCGAGATTTCCCCCAATCTCCATTTTTCGGCCGCCGGAGCACCCTCACGTCGAGACCCTACTCCGAGCCGTCCCCGAGGTCAACTGAGCACGCCAACAGCTTCCTCGAGCTCCACTGGTGCTCTAGGACCCCTTCAACCTCGGAGAACGCCCCCGACCTCACCGGCGTAGAAGCCGCGACGACCGCGCCGCCACTGCATCGCCGCCGGCCATCTTCTGAGCTTCCCCCGGCCTCCCAACCGCCACCAATCGACTCGTGGTGAGCCCCTGGTGCTTTTCCCCCACTTCCCCGACCCTATCTCGCCGTCGTTTGGCCGGCATAACTCCGGCGACGAGCCAAGGACAAAAGTTCATCGTCTTCGTTTTTCTAGGGTCCTCTGCGCAAAAGTCAGGGACTGGTTTGAAAGGTTTTGAAAGTTCTAGGGTCTCCAGCGTAAAAAGATTCTTAAACCTAGATCTATTTTTCCTGAATCTTGTAAAATCCGTTAAAAATCGTACAAAAATCAGAAAAATGCGCAAAAATACTCCCTGGACTCGTGAGATTGTAAACTCCAATCTCCTTTAAGCAGGTATATACTTTTGGTGAACCTTTTTGAATTAAAATTCAAACTGTAAAATTTGAAACTTGTGCACCATTTCAAATCCAGAGCTCCACTAGGGTTGATCTTTGGATATGTTGTTTGTAGTGAATTTGGGCACCTTGTGTCCAAAGGGGACCTAAAAATATGGACTGTAGCTTCAGTTATGAATTAAAATGTGTTTCCTGTCTTTTTGTAGTCCAGAAATTGTTAAAAATAATCCATGCAGTGAAAAATCACCATTTTTTCTCCAGAGGCCTAAAACCTTGTTAGCACATCTGTTAAAAATGTCAAACTTAATTTTTGCTCTGTTTAGACTAGCAAATAAATAGTTATGTGTTTTAGGATAGAAATTTAGTGAAGACTGTCCAAGGGTTATTTTGAGCCATCACTTGGCCAGAGCCCTCCTTGTACTCATGACTAGCTTTGGTAGGAAAATTTCCTGATTTGGATGTATTTTCAATTTTCTATAAATTTATTTCATTTCTGCAGGCAGTAGTTTGAATTATTTTTAATAAATTATGTGTAGCTCAGATTTAGCTAAATTTTGGAGTGAGCCTAGCTCTTATACTCCAGTAGCTGTCATAAAGTTTATAGATAAAAAGGACGAACAGATAATGAGAAACAAAAATGAGAAGGAATCAATGTGGAATTGAATTATATAAAAGAATAAACCTTTTTGTTAATTAGTTAAAATGAAATAAGGAAAGTCTAAAATTCCAAAGAACAGCACCTAAACTGCAAATAATAAATAGAAATTCTTTTATATATGTACACAATCACCATCAAAGATGAATAAAAATTTTCCACACCACTACTCTATTTTTGTGAAGGGAATAGTAGTACTTAAGCATGTCTAGGTGAATGTGGCCTTCAAGGCCTTAGTCTTGGAATCATTAGGCAGCCGCAATAAGTTATGCATCTCATGTAGAAGGCGCTATTCCGGACGGCACCTACCATCTCATCCCCGCCGATGGTGAAGGAATCCCGGAGGGAAGTGCCAGCGAAGCGGAAGTCAACCCGGAGGCTAACCCCCAGCTAGAGCAAGAAGGCAAGCCCCGGAGCATAACCTACCCTTTCCAAATTAAGCATTTATGAATTCCCTATGCTTGTGCATTTACGTTTCAAGGAGTTGATTGAATACCTTAGCTGCACATTTCCTAGTACCTATGACTTGCAACACTAGTATGAAAGGATCGATAGGGCATTGCTTAGGGTCCGTTACAAGTCGAGTGATTTCCTGTCACTCGCGAGACATAGGAGTTGCTTGTCTTTACTTATGTTGGAATCATAAGGATTGACGGGCGGGGTGATAGATGTAGATCACCCGTCCGTGTATGATAATGGACTTAAGGTCGAAACGTGTGGTTGAGTGTGTCAAGTTTTTGAACGTACCACATGCATGCCGATATATGGGAATCGGTAAGCCCGGTACCAGATTGAAGCAGCTAGGGCCGATAGCCATGTCTCCTTGGAAACTTTTGTTTCCCCTGCCGTACACTTGTGGATATATGCGTGAGACTGTGAGTGAAGCAGTAAACCTTTATCCTAAGGAAGTGGACCCGGTTCTGAATTGTGGATCGATGGGAAAGGTTGGGAAGTGCTTGTACCTTTTATAGCAAGCATTATCCGTGTGTGTTGGGTTTCCCCTGGCCAGGTAGCAAAATTCGGTTCGAACTGTCCGCTTCTCGCGGTTAATGAGACTGCTTGACCGCCTTGCTGCATTGAGTAACAAGTGAAACTATGAGATTGATGAACTTGTTCTATGAAATAAATTGTATTGCACCACTTGTATGCTTAGAGAGGATGCTAATCTAGAATGGTTAAATCTACTAGAATATGATGCTAAAACATGAAAGCAAGGACCTACTCTTAGTTGCTTTTTGGCAAACAAACCCACCAGCCAAAAGTCTCTCATGTCTAGATGTCGGTGATGTAGTTTTCACCCGACGGGTAAGCCTTGCTGAGTATTAGTATACTTAGCCTTGCTTGTGGCATTGATTTACAGGTACAATGTTGGATGTGGCAGTCGATGCTTTGACTTGGCCTACCCAGGTTCCCCCTGGATGGCACATCGAGTGGGTTTCGTCCTCTGCCGAGGAACGGGAGGAGTAGCACCGTGGCAGGCTTCAGCATGGTGTTACTTGTATCGTCGTTAGTTTTTCTTCCGCTGCAATGAACCTTTAATTCCGCTGCAAGACTTTGATACTCTGATTTAAATTTCAAACTCGGTTTGTAATAACTCTATGTTACCCCTTTATGTATGTTAAATTTGTGGAATGTTGTAATCTCTGGAACTCACCTTCGTGTGGGCGTGCTGTTGTTTCGATCGAGAAAAGTACGTGGTTAATCGGTTTAATCCGACGGCGCTCCAGCTTATTCCGGATTAAGTGCCTGACTACTCGATTAGTGGTCCCGGGGTACTTAACTTGGAATAATTTCGGAGTGGTCCGCCACACTAGGCCTGTAGGGTGCCGACTCTGGGTATAGCGAGCGAGATAAAATTCTGCTACGCACTCTAACAAGTGGTATCATAGCCAGGTTCGTGAAAATCGGTAGTATCTCCGAGGTCACATGGTGACAGAAAAGCCCTTGAACGTCTCCGGAGGGTCACACGGGTTGTGTGTAACTGCAGAGTTGGACTCCAGGCCTGGGATAACATCTTCAGAAGGTCACACAGATGGTTGTGATGGAAGAGTTGGGCCTGATGTGTGATGATGATATCGTTAGATTTAGTCCCACATCGAAAGTTGATGGTTGGGGAGTATCATATAAGGTAGGGCAGCCCTTCTCTTGTTAAGCTAGTCTTTTGGATTGAGTTAGACCTGATGCCTTACTTGTGTTGAGCTCGATGGACCTAAGCCTGTGGGGCACCGGCTCATGGATATAGCGGGCCGGGTCGAATTATGTTGTGCACTCTAACATTAATAGATATATAGTTTGTATATGTTAGAGATAGAGGTGGTGAATGATGTGATAATACTAGATATCGATATCTTACACCTAATCCAATATTTATGATCATTCACCGCCCGTCTTTTCTTGCATTTTAGAAGTACTCTATTTATGTGTATGATATAGGATGCTCTTCTGAAGTTCTGATGGTATGGCTCGCAAAAGGTACAGAAGAAGTTGTCAATTACATTTGTTGGTTGCACTTGGGGCATATATATATATAGTGCCAAGTACTTGTTCTGTTACAGAATCTGCAATATGGTCCCAAGACTCGAGAGCGGATCAACACCACCGGGACTTATCAAAATATGCATTTAACATTAAATTAAGGACGGTGACAAATAAAATATTTAAGTGGCATGGTAGCAAATCCCATCATTTTGTTTGTACCGACGAGCTGAGAACCCTTTCTTTGGCCTTGATAGCCTAAATTTATAAAAGCAAACATCAGTCAAGCTGCACGGTAACACAATTCAGAGACCTTGTAGAAGAACTTTTGCTTACTTCAGTCTCCCAGTCTGTCCGCAGTGTAATCCACAGGAGCAACGCCAGCTTGCTGATACTTCCACACACAATGCCAAGCCAAAGGCCCTGTGAAGAAACAGGACAAATTCAGAGAAGGGTTTCAGTAGGAAAATCTTTTTATCGCAAATGCTTTACTTCAGTAAGAGAAAGTGGTTACAATAATTTGAGGTGGAGGTGAAATTAGGGTTCAAGAGACATTGTACCATTCCATTTAGACGGAAAACAAACGCAAGCAACACCCCAGTTGGAATGCCAACCAGGTAAAACGCGCTAAGATTAACGTGGGCACCAATCTTCTGCTTGCCACATCCTGTGATTACCCCTGGAAAGTTCCAAAATGTGTTCACCAAATAATATATACCTCTGAGAAGGTTTTGAATTGTGTAGCAAACTATATATAAAAGAATACTTCTGTTTGTAATCGCAGCATATTTTGCTTCCCTAGACAAAGATTTCACGAACAACTACGATATTAATACGTAATTTCATTACAGGAAACTATTATACAGTATTTTAATTAAAATATTTTACTTATGATTTCTATTTTGCATCACAAAAATGACGTACTAGCAAATAATGCTTATGATTTTATTTTGTACTACATATAAGTTGATGTATGTCTCAAAAGAGATCAAACACTTTCAGGCAGAACTTTAATTACCTGACAGGGAACCATTAAGGGCGTCAACGAAGAATGATACCGCAAGAACGGGAAGCATTCTAGCAATGTATGTCACCACTTCCTTCTCGGTACTGTATGCATATCCCCAAATGTTGCGCAGAAGAATCATGATCGTCACCAATACCACGCCTTGCGAAAAGGTCATACACACCACAACTCGTGCTGCTAGCCTTGCTGTGTGAGGCTGCCCAGCACCGAGTTCGTTGGAGACGCGTGTACTAGAGAAGAGAAACGCGCCAGTTAGCAAAAATGCAAAAGAAAAAACACGAGCGGTACCAAATGTGATAAGAGGATACTAACCTTGTAGAAGTGCCAAGGCCAAGTGGTACCATGTACAACAGAGTAGCAGTATTGATGCTACAAAACCCAGTTATATTCGGTAAATGCTCATATAGGGGGGAAAGAATCAAGAAATCTTTGAAGCATCCATCTGTTCCATTACCATATTGACAGGACTGAAGTCTCCAGTTTAGGATTGGGCAAAATCCCAGAGAGTAGCACGAGCAGCTCAAACGACCACCACTCGAGGCTGCAGAGAATGATCCACTCAATCAACAATTCAAAATCATCTTGAATTCCTGACCAAAACATTTGAAATCGTTCTTCCCCAGGAACCCAAATCGCCTTACCAGACCATCATCGCTGATGTCACGGCGAGCTTCGCAAACTCTCGCAGACCAGCGAAGGCTTCCCTGGAAAACCCCGTCCACGTCGTCTTGCAGACGCTCGACATCCTCACGTAGAGAGCAAGAATGGTGAGATTGGTGCTGTACGAGACGGCAGCACTCAGGGCAGCGCCTTTGCTCCCCATGCCCACCTTGTACACCAGCGCGTAGCACACAAAAATGTGCGTCAGCGCCGTGATACCGGAGCTCACCATGACCGGCACGACGATGCTCTGCGCCTGCAGGAATCTCGTGTGGCAGGTGAGCGGCACGAACGCAGCGAGTGACGGGATCAGCCACCGCGCGTAGGCGCCGGCCTCCGCGGCAATGTCCGCGTCCTGGCCGATAGCGAGGAGAATGCTCTCGGCGCACGCCCACACGAGCGCGATGGGGACGCACGCCACCGCGAGAACCACCATGGCGCGCTGCTTGTAGACGCCGAGCAGGCCGTACCGCCGTGCGCCGAAGGCCTGCCCGCACAGCGTGTCGAGCGCGCCCGCCATGCCAGCGAGGAAGCTGAATCCAGTGACGTTGGCCAGCGACGCGGCCAGGGAGGCGCCGGCGAGGGGGAGCTCGCCAAGGTGGCCGACGAACATGACGGACACCATCTGGACGGCGTTGCGAAGGATGAAGCTGACGACAAGCGGGCCTGCGAGCCGCAGCAGCTGCTTCGCCTCGGCCGCTTCCAACGCCAAGCCGCTAACGATGGGGCGTGGCACGAGCAGTGGTTCCTCTACGCTTGGCTCGTCCATGTCATTCGATCAACGATCGCCAATAGCTTCTTTTATTAGCTGAGTATTAGATTTCTTGCAAGGTGCGTGCATATGGGAGCGTAAGGTCAAGCTACTTATAAGGCGTTTGGTGGCCTGGAATGTGATTGGATTGGATGGATTCGATGGAAGAAAATTAGCTCGTGCTTAGTTATTCTTTTGTTTTGTTTAAGTCGGCCAAAACGTGGCTGCCAAGAATCACTATTATGTCAATGCAAGGTCTAGTTTGGTCAGCAGCGTCTCAGCAATTATAATATGATAGATCCAACAAGTCTCTGTGCCTTGGACTGCACGCCCAGACCCCAATGGTGACGTGAATGTCTTTGGCAAAGAATGGCTGGGGCCTTGCAACTTATCGGATTTTATTATGTGCTGATGCAATTCTTTTGTTTAGTTTGTCACCCTAAGAGCATGTTCTTTTTTTTATCAAATCAAGGTGGAATCAGGGGGGGTCATTTTAGAACCGAATCCCCCTCATTCGATCCCATTCCACCCTGTTTTTGATGAAAACCGAACAGCCCCTAAGCTGGCTAATAAGGAATGCAAGAGCAAAGTAGCGCATGCAGACTGGCAAAAGTGATATGAACTAGGAAATATTATTTTCCATGGTAAACACCAAGGAGGTGTTTGGTTCGTCGAGAGGGAACGCAAATGGAAACATAATCAGGTCATGTCGTATCTGCTGCCGTAACGACGTTAACGAGCTTTGTCTGGTTAGACTCCGTAATGGCGCTGCCACCGGCAACAACGAGGAGCCGCAACGCCGTATCTGATAACGTCAAGTTTGGAGCGGTATCCATGTTGTGAAGCGCCATGTCCGTTTACAGTGTAAATGATTACAAAAGTACCGAAACAAACATCTTGCAACGTGATTTGTTAACTTACGTAATCGGCTCCCGTTACATTCACCTGAAACAAACACCTGCCAAATTTCTACAGCTGATTTGTTGTGACCGGTAAATTCAGATGTGTTTCAAATATATCAAATGAAACAAAAGCGAAACAATGTCCCGCCAACCAAGATGTATTTTCTTTCATTTCAAATAACGTGTGATCTTGAAATTTGAATATTGTGCTTAAATAAAACAGAAACGGAACATTTTTATTTTTCGCATAGAACATTTTTCTAAAATACGTTTATTTGTCCGGATCAGTTTCAATTTTGACTGAAATATTTTTTATCACGGACCAGCTCTTTTTTTCTGACCAAGAGTCCCCCTATGAACTTTCTTTTGTTGCGTTTGTTTATGAATTGTCTCACATATTTTGTGAATAAAAAATATTGACCGCAGGTGGGATCCCTATCCTGACGGCTCCACCCTTCCCAGCAGTTGCCACGCGCGACGGCGCGACGAGCACGAGCACGGGCCGAGGCAGCGCCGGGCAGAGCGAAGGAGAAGCCACCAGTCGACACCGCCGCGGCAGCAGACCAGGGCGCCTGGGCGGCTAGCAGTGGTCGGGTGCACAGCCCACAGGCCGCACCGCCGCATGCCGGCAGACTGGCAGAGGCAACCAGGCAAGGCGCCAGGGCCGGGCGGCGGGCGGCACAACAGCAAACGGTAATGATATTTTCATTCTACTACTGTATCGGGTCTAGTCGGCCGCGGGTAACAAAGTCCACTTTTGTAAATTTATACGACGTCGTTTAAACCATGTACTCAGTACTCATACACTTTTAGGAACTAGGAACCGTTTATTAGATTGGACCTATGCGTATGGTGTAATTGCATCGCTCGTAAAAACATTTCTATTCTTTAATAAAATTTAAAATTACTATTGAAAGTTGCATGTCATTTATAGATGAACTGACCGCACTTTCTAGATAGGGCAAATTTCTTTTTGTTAGTACCATTTTAAACTCTGTCTTAGCTGCCTATTAGCATGTGCCTATTGCATAAGCTGTACCACGAGTGGTAGAGCTTTGCTTCCAAATACTTGGCAGCCACGGCTCCCTCCACTTGCATAACAAAAACGGGTTAGTCTATAATACTAAAAGTCCAAGATGGCTGCTGAATGAACATTGTCGCTTCCGGATGTCTCCTTGTACAAAAATCCTTTCCTCTCTGCATCGTCGTCGCTTTCGAATGGCTCGAATCTGTGCTCAGCATCGTATAAAAATCCTTTCCTCTCTACATCGTTGCACTTCGTTCAGCATACCACTTCAACCATCAGGCCACACGCTTGCCAGCTCTGATCACCATGGAGAACAAGGCAGGAACAGAGGAGCCCCTGCTCCTGTCCCGCCCCGACTCCGAGAACACCGCCGTGGCGGAGGCCAAGCGGCTGCTTCGGCTGGCGGGGCCACTGGTGGCCAGCTGCATCCTGCAGAACGTCGTCCAGCTGGTGTCCGTCATGTTCGTCGGCCACCTAGGTGAGTTGCCACTCGCCGGAGCCTCCCTGGCAAGCTCGCTCGCCAACGTCACCGGTTTCAGCCTGCTTGCCGGCATGGCGAGCGCGCTGGACACGCTGTGTGGGCAGGCTTTCGGAGCGAGGCAGTACGGCTTTCTCGGCCTCTACAAGCAGCGCGCCATGCTGGTGCTCGCGCTCGCCTGCGTTCCGATCTCCGTCGTCTGGGCGAACGCCGGCCAGATCCTCGTCCTCATCGGCCAGGATCACGACATCGCGGCAGAGGCCGGGGCTTACTCACGATGGCTTATACTAAGCCTGGTCCCCTACGTCCCACTCGTGTGTCACATCCGGTTCCTGCAGACACAGAGCATCGTCGTGCCAGTGATGGTCAGCTCCGGCGTCACGGCGCTGAGCCACGTCGTCGTGTGCTGGGCGCTGGTGTTCAAGGCCGGCATGGGAAGCACAGGTGCCGCGCTGGGCAGTGCCATCTCCTACGGCATCAACCTGGCTATGCTAGCTCTCTATGTGAGGCTGTCTGGCACGTGCACGAGGTCATGGACTGGATTCTCCACCGAGGCTTTCAAAGAGCTGCGCCGCTTCACTGAGCTCGCCATCCCGTCGGCGATGATGGTCTGGTGAGGCAGATCAGACATTTATAATTGCCTTCAAATGTGGAATCATTCCTCTCTTTGTTTTCGTTATGATGCCTTTTCTGTCCTTCTAGTCGATCTTCAAGCTGGACATCTCTGTTCCTTTGTATGTGCAGCTTGGAGTGGTGGTCATTTGAACTTCTCGTGTTGCTCTCTGGTCTTCTGCCTAACCCTAAGCTTGAAACCTCAGTATTGTCGATATGGTAATGAGCAGTGACACATTTTCGCTTCTTCAATAAATAGTCTTCACCTCTCCATCTTCTGACTAGTTTGTTTCAATTCTGCAGTCTCAACACGGGTGCATTATTGTTCATGGTACCATTTGGTCTCTGCACAGCCATAAGGTATGTTCTGTAACAGATACACATGCATGTCTCTCTCTATGGTATCTGCTTCCTACTGTAGATGGGCTTATTCATGACTTTTATGTTTTTTTCCTCCTCTAGCACACGAGTTTCGAATGAACTTGGCGCCGGTCAGCCCCAAGCAGCGAAGCTGGCAACTCGAGTGGTCATGGGCATCGCCTTGTCTGCAGGCTTGCTGCTCGCCTCTACGATGATTTTGCTACGCAATTTCTGGGGCTACATGTACAGCAACGAACCTGAAGTAGTCACGTACATTGCAAAAATGATACCGGTTCTCGCGATATCATTCTTCACAGATGGGCTTCACAGTTCTCTATCTGGTAAAATTCGTTTCTATATGAGTACTTTACTATCGGGAGTTCTTATAAGCCAGCTAATATACGTAAAGTAATACAACGAGGGAAATTCTTCACAGATGGACTTATCATTCTCTTAACTTTCCAGGAGTACTGACTGGATGTGGTGAGCAGAAGATTGGCGCACGTGTTAATCTCAGTGCGTTCTACTTGGCTGGCATTCCCATGGCCGTGTTGCTTGCATTTGTCCTCCATCTTAACGGAATGGTACGGTATTAAAGTTATTCAAAACTTTTCTATGATTTTGGCATCGTTGAAGCTAAATAAAACACCTGAGCAAATGCCTCCCAATAACTAAACCTGTTGTCCCTTTTGGTAGGGTCTCTGGCTTGGCATTGTCTGTGGCAGCCTCACCAAGCTTGTCTTGCTCCTGTTGATCACAGTGCGGATCAACTGGGAGGAAGAGGTAACTTAACAATGACGCTTTCACTATATATTTGCTGTTCACATCTCTGTTTTTTTTACAGTTAATTATGACGCATACACAAGGTAAAAAAAACAATTTATGAGGCATACACAATTTTCAGGCAATCAAGGCAAAAGAAACGGTGTTCAGTTCTTCACTTCCCCTAGCATGACAGTATGTGCAACTGGGCAGATGATAACGATGTCGCCGTTATATTGCAGCTGCACACTACCATCCCACTGCACACTACCATCCCACTGCACACAAGGCAATTGACAGACATTTGGGGGATAATCTATTACTCAATATCCTTCTCATTAGGATATGATTTATTAGTGCCACTGTTTGGCAAAGAGGTTTGATTACGAGATGCAACTTCTCAGAAAGCATTAAAATTTGAAACCTTTATTTATTTGAAAATCTCCAGGGTTTTCACCGCCCCCCCCCCCACTCTTTTACTCTGAGCATCTTAACACGAATTATTAGTAACTATTTTAAGCTTCTGGAATGGATTTACAAGCATTAAATCTCTCTATCTAAAGACGACCCTTTCTTCCTGACGTAATATCTATAATGAGATGTTTCAGTTCTTCCTCCGCCCTGGCTGCAGTTGCCTCTCTGCTTAAACGCTTGATCAGCCCCGTTTGTACATGTGACAGTTGAATTTTAAGACCAGAATGACAAAAGTCGTTAACATGTGCATTGTACATCCAAGGGATTCAGAACATTTGACAGAAATAATATGATCAGATTCCTTACATCTGTATGGCAGAATGAATCATTAAATTTGTACATTTATCATAATGATGATCATCCTTCCTACACCAAAAGCATGTTCCCAAATCCTTGGAAACAAAAAAACCCTCTATGTCCTTCAGCACCGGTATCATAGAAATCATTGTTCTATCGATGCTGCCGCAATGTAAGTGTGGGATTGGAGAACATAAGCAGGGAAGCAATGTGCAGGGCTGTTGGTGTTGAGGGGGCATTAGGAGATTAACGGGCTATGCATACCATCTTATCGGCGTCCATCATTTAAAAAACTTCATGAATACATTCATGCCCAATTCAATGAAAGATAATGCCCTAAGAGGAGTGGTGAATTAGGTCTTTTAAAAATTAAGGCTCCAGTTGCACACATAAAAACATTTTTCCATTTTATATCTAGATGTGCACTAGATTTTTCTATGCATTGATCTCTCTACTGCAAACAAGTTTTGCACCGTACCTCCAAACCAAACTCACAAGACAATTCTAGCAATGATAAATGAGGAATGTATGTACTACGGTAGATAATGTAAACTCTGGCACGACCACCTTTTATCGAGGTATCAAAAAAACTTACACTTTCTACTAGTCTTCGTTGAAGCTCCTCCTAAACGAATGCCACGAGACTTCCCACGGGGAAAGTGGATCTCCGCTCGCCTTTCCAGAATACTTCTTGCCATCTTCACTAGGTAGAGCTTCGACAAATTGTCGATACGATTGGTGGGTCTCAAAAGAATTACAACATTGTGTGCAAAGTACCAGCAACAACGAGCGTCAATGTCAACAATGAGCACCAATGAGAGCGTACTCATAGCCGTATGCTGCGAATCTCGGTCGGTAATGACTGGCATCAAGACGTATGGTTTATACTGGTTCGGGAAACATGCCCTACGTCAAGTCTAGGGGAGGCGATGTGTATTGCTCGAGTCTCCGTGCCTAGGAGGGGAAGTTACAACTGATGTGTGTGAATGTGTCTCTATGATCTATTATGTGAGGGGCCCTTCCCTTTTATACGCCAAGGGAAGGACATGCCATACACATGATATAATTGATGGGTTTTGTGATAAAAATATCATCGTGGGCCTCCTAGGAATCAATTTTGGTCAGTCGGGGATGTGGGCGCACTAGGCTGTCGCGCCATGATGCATAGGTAATCATGGCCTCCTTGTGGCCGCATTGGTAATGTGCGTCGGGCTCCGTTCGAGGCGACAGCTAGTGGCGGGGGGCTTGGGCGCCCCGTTCGCCCCCTTGGGTGTCATGGAGTGGCAGGGGCGCAACGAGTACGTGACGAGGGGTCATGTCTACCGGCTATTGCAATTCATGTCGTTCTTATCCATTCCCACTACCCGAGTGTCTCGCTCTCCCAGTTGGGCATGCCCTTCGCGGGGAAGGGGACTCGAGCATTTGGGAATCCCCAATTGCCTCCTGTGTTTGTTCGCGGATCGTGTGGGCCGTACACGCCTGCATATGCCACCTTTGTGGTGAGGATTTTTACATGGCATTGATCCCTAAATCGACGCCAGTGGGACCCCTCGATTCCTGGAACCAACAGTGGCCCCCGAGCATCCTTCCTACTGAGAAAGTGGTTGGAGAGGATGTTATCACCTTTCTTTGATATCTTGTTGATTTTGTGAAGCACACTTAGTGGAGCGGAGCGGTAGGATAGTTGGCAGGTTTTGCCAACCTGTTCGGTGTTTTAGACCATGTATGTGTCATCTCATCCATTGCCTGTGCGCATGGCATCCCTTTCATTATGGTAGGTATGGTTCCTGCCACCCTCGGCACCATCGTAAAGGCGACGGGGAGAGGGAACATCATGCGTGCCTCTAGAAGGCAGACGAGACTTCTTTCTATAAATAAGAGGCTTAGACAGGCTTATTACATCACCCCAAGCTTCCATGCTTCTAGCATATAGTCCCCAGCTGTAGGAATGAGGGTTTTCCTGAGTCAGTCTCGTCCTCCTGAGAGGGGCAGTGTGCACACTTGCTCTTGATGCCAGATGAATGCTTGCAAAGGAAAGGGATGTTTTGGAACGGGGACCTGCTATCCCTTGTTCTTTGGTTTATTGGTCCTCTGTTCCATTGAGTTACTCGAGTACCATTATCGGTACTTTCACGAGGAGGTTCCTTAGGGTTGCTTTTTGGAAGATTCAAGGGGAATCAGCAGTTCTTCGGTTCCAAACAAGATGGATTTTGCATGGCAGCGAGAAGAGTGAGGGGCCTCTCTAACTTCGTGGTGGAGCCGAAGCATCAAAGAGGCGGTTCACGTTGGGCCTTATAGGTCCAAAATCTCCTTGCGGCCCCTTCATCCCTATAGTTGCGTTCCTACCAAGGTGGATGCCACAAGAAGGCTTGCAACACGGAGTCATCGAGCTTTTCACTTAGGTATCACTCTCCTAAAGAGGGTTCCGCTTCTTGTCATTACATAGCCACGATGACCTGTTTTTTTATCTTCTTTACAGCCTTGAGCGAGTTCCCAACTTCGGCCATTCTCTCCCTCTTCCAAACCACTAGTTTATATTTCTATAGTGCCTCTGTTGCAATGTCTGGCAGCAAGCATGCTGCCGCTGATGTGCTGGAGGATTCGTCAAGGTCACTGTTGCGGTTGCGCGACATCCTACTTAGATAAGGGTAGAGATTGCTTTTGGATTTGCTACCCGCTCAATCTATTCTATAATCCTCATTTCTCCCATGTTTGGTAGGGCCATATCTAGGGGGACCATTGTGTCGGCATCAACAGATGGCCCACGTTCCTCATCGTCATCCTCTGCCTCCTTCGTCTATGGTCAGACCCGCTCAAAGGAGATAAAGGACATGGTTGCGATGAAGGCCCAAGCCATGGAGGAGAACACCATCTCATCCCAGGAGTTGGGCTAACTCCACGGCTGATTCGACATTGTCATGGTTTCCCTATGTGCAGCTGAGGAGGAAACAACGGCTGCTCGTGTGGAGGTCGATGATGCCTGGGTGCAGGAATTAGATACGTTTTCGTGTTGCATCCCGCACGTGTAACGCCCACTCACGATTGCTTATGATCAGGGGTTTTTCCTAGCGCACTCACATGCGTTCACATTGAGTAGGAGGAGCTCTAGGACCATCACCTCACTGGGAGCTCAAAGAGTGCCATGAGGCTGGCCATGTATGAGGCGGTTGGGGCGGTGCAGTTGGATGGGCCACCATAGTAGTTGGCCTGCCAACTCTGCGTGTTTCCACAGAGGGTGGAGGAGGCGGTGAGGCAGGTTGCCCATCATGGTGCCGTTTCAGTGCTTGCGCCAGCGATGATTGACATCCACCGAGAGATGGTGGACCTGAACCTAACGTGGTCGGAGGCTTCCACCGGCAGGAACGACCGACCTTGACCCACACCTTCGCGACGGACGTTGTGCCTGCGGCCACCCATGTGGACTATCAAGCACATCTTGCATGGCACAACTCCAAGGTCAGGCGCCGTGTGATAGCACTATGGGCGTTAGGCAGCCAGGTGGGGCCCAAGATTTTGTCTATTCGGTTTCAGCTTCATTTGTCCGGTTTGGGGGCGTATGCGCCCTATCATGATGTAAAGAACCTGGTACGCGTCTATCCAAACTTGTGAATT
This sequence comes from Digitaria exilis, assembly GCA_015342445.1. Classification (NCBI taxonomy): domain Eukaryota; kingdom Viridiplantae; phylum Streptophyta; class Magnoliopsida; order Poales; family Poaceae; genus Digitaria; species Digitaria exilis. Next base: position 120,681 of record JACEFO010001949.1, read on the forward strand.
CTATCAAGTGGTTTGCCTTTAGTTGTGCGTGTTTATTCTCGAAGCCATCATGGTGGTCGTAGTTTATGGATACCCTATCCACAATCTCAACTATTGGAGGGGTCGAGATGGCGCCAATCACCTTGTGGCTCATATGGCGGACTCATTGAGTTCCTCAGCGGGTGCGCCAGAGTTTCCCTTGTGCCAATCCGAGTGAAACATGTGTCCACCATTCACGGCGGGGTCCACAGAGCCCACGTGGGACATTGCACTACTCTAGGCCCACCCCTAGTAGATGCACCGAGCCACAACTGGCCCACACGGCCAGCTGGCCTTCCCTCAATGGGGATTCTGTGGAATGGCTCGAGACCTGAATAGGACGAGATGTGTGAAGGTCGGCCTGCTAGTGCCGCGATGTCGGCACAGACGATGAACGCTTGGGTCCGACACTCCACATTTGCCCCCTAGCTCATGTTTGACGTGGGGCAGCCTCAAGCCATAGTCAGCCAGCCGAACCCCAGTCAGTTGATCACCTCGTTGAAAATCGATGAATATCTTACGCAAGAAATAAATGTAAATGTTGAGTGTGAAGTGGAGTCACTCGGAAATCGATGTGCCCCCCTGATGTGTGAGTTGACGCAATAGACTTGCATACTGTAGTGTAGGGCCTGACCGCGGGGTCCACCCTCTTTACCTGTGGCATTGGTCGAAGAGATAAGGATGAGGACGTGACCTTAGTCTTGTTAGGTCCTTTGAATGCCCAATTGAGGCTACTGGCACCAATAATCAGGCTGAGTATCGGGCTGTTCTCAAGGGTATCAAATTGCTTAGAGAAATCAAGGTAGATGCGGTCAAAATATTTTGAGATTCTATGTTGGTGGTTAATCAATTGGTTGGAGAGTATGAATGCAAAGATGATTTGTTGAGAGTTTATCATGCAGAATGCGTTCAGTTGCTAAGAGATCGAATTTAAGGTGGTGTGGATAGAGCATATACCTATGATGCAAATTGGCTGGCACAACATGCTTTTGGGTATCAGCCAATGTATGACACATTGTCTATAGAATTAGCAGATGATAACTGGAGAAAGGAAATCAATTGTTTGGAAAATCCATCAAAGAGAGTTGATAGGTGAAAATGATTCCAAGCAACTAAATATGTTTTATTAGAAGATGATTTATATTATCATACAATTGATGGAGTTTTGTTTCGATGCATTGGAGCCAAAGAGGCTAAGTATTGATGAGTGAAATTCATGAAGGAGTTTGTGGTGCTCATCAATCGGCTTTCAAAATGAAATGGGTGATTAGAATAAATGGTTATTTATAGCCAACAATATTGGAAGATTGTTTCAGATATTACAAAGGTTGCTAAGATTGTCAAAAGTTTGGTAGCGTTCAAAGAGTCTCGGCGTCGAAAATGAATCATATTATTAAGTCATGGCCGTTTAGGGGCTGGGGGTAGATTTCATTGGCCAGATTTATCCTTCATCAAGTAAGAATCATAAGTTTATACTAGTAGCAACTAGTTATTATATGAATGGGTTGAAGCAATTCCCTTGAAGATTGTTACATCTACATGTCTGATTGATTTTTTCAAGAAGCATATCATCTATCAGTTTGGTATTCCTCAAACCATCAACCCAAATTAGGGAACTATGTTCATTTCAAGGGAGTTTGAAGAGTTTTCTAGTAGTATGGGAATTAAGTTGTTGAATTCTTCTCCTTATTATGCTGAAGCCAATGGTCAAGCGGAGGCATTGAACAATGGAGTCATTAAGTTGATCAAAAGAAAAATTGTGGAGTGTCTGAGACATTGGCACATTATGCTCAATGAAGCTTTTTGGACTTACTGGATGGCTTGTCATGGTGCCATAAAAGTTTCTACTTATTAGTTGGCATACATGCATGAAGTTGTGTTACGTTGGGAGATGCGGTCTTGTTCGAGACGTATAAATCTGTAGGATGAATTGATGGCCAATGAATATTCTGTTTTAATGAATGATGGGCTAGAGGATTTGACAGGACATTAGCTAAGAGCTTTAGTAAAGAGACAAGAAAAGCCAGAGTTGCTCGATGGTATGATAAAAAAGTACATGTTAAATATTTCTCTCAATGTGATTTGGTTTTGAAGTTGACTTTACCAATAGGGTCTAGGGATGCAAAATTTGGTAAATGGACACCTACCTAGGAAGGTCCTTATTGGATAAATTGCTGTGTTCCAGGAAATGCATATATTTTGTAAACATTTGAGGGAGAAGAATTTTCAAGAGCATCTAATGGAAAATATTTGAAGAAATATTACCCTAGCACTTGGGTACATGCATAGCCGATAGTTTGCCACATCAGATGAGCATTCATAGCTGATATGAAAGTGTCGCCTCTAGTAGGGATTTGCATTGATTGCCGATTTATTACATAACCAAATCTGAATTTGGGTTCATCGGCTGAATATATGGCCGGTGTGATACGCGTCACCCTTACAGCACAAATACTAAATAGACATAAACTTTGGTGTTACATAATTACATCGATCCTATATACTTGTTGATTAATATGATAGCATGGCGGCGTGCTTGACATTCTTGATGGACTTGAAGCTGAGTCATCTCTTATTCTTCTTCTTCATGGAGATCTGAAGAAAGTGTTAGATGAGTCTTGGTTGTTACTATTTTAACATTGGTTGGATTCAATTCCTAGAGAAGTTGCTCTTTCTTTGCCTCCAATGTTTTCAACCTTCCTTCGAGATAGGACAAGGAGTGGCAAAAGTTTCTTTTATTGTTCCATCAAATGTAGCATCTATGGACCGAAGACTATTGTTGAGAGAAGTTATCGTGGTAATCAAGTCCTCCGGGAGGGAATCTCTAACATAATCCAAAAACGTTTGTGATCCATGTTTTATCCACCCAAGAAAGGACTTTAGATTGGAGATAATCAAGGATCTTGACAAGTTGTTCTTTGACAGGATTAGGATTCAAAAAAGTTAAAGATTGCATAAAGATCCAAAATTGGATGAAGTTAATAGAATACCAAAGGAGTTTACGGATGAAAAAGAGGCCACCAGTGCTTGATTCCATGGGAAGGAATCCATGATGATTGGTTCAATATGGTGAGAGTGAAAGAGATCAGAGGAACCAAGAGCAAGAGTTGGTAGATCTCGTATTTGAGGTGAAAACACTAAGGGGCTCTATTTATAAAGCGTTCGGAGGAGTTTCCCATCAGATAAGAGGTTATGATGTTATTGATATAAGTAAAAGCAACGTTCTGGGAGTTGATATGACTAGTCACAAATGCTTAGACAGGTAGGTTCTCATGAACTGATGAAGAATTGGTCAAAAGACGAAGTCAAAGGTGTTTGACAATATATGAATGATTTAGATGGCGAGTGACCAGTTCGAGAATTTCGGCACAAATCTTATTATACTCTGAAATTGGGGGAGGTGGCATGTGCTGACACCGTTTTTTTTTACACGTGTCAAGGCCAGCATCAAAAGGTGCTGGGTTGGTTTGACCAGGCATAGAGTAGTTGAGTCAGGCGGTAGCTGGTGGAATGATGGTGGTCAGCCGATGGTGTCATCGCTGATTTGGGTCGAATGTGGGCTGGCGAGAAGCAGGTATCAAAGAAAAGTTGTTGAAGACCATGAAGGTGTTCTCCGATATGGGAGGAGATCGGTTGATAACGTCGTGGTCAATAGAGCATCAAGTGTCCAGGAAAGCCAGATTTATTTAGATATTTTCGTAGAGTCTAACTCATTTGAGTCTTGTTTTTAGAAAGTTATTTTCTTTAGCTTCAAGTAATGTTTGCTATAATCGGCTAGAAGTCATAGGTTCTAGGGTATAAATACTTTATATACCGATAACAAACAAACTCTACGTTTTCGTACATTACTTTTCCTGCAGGCGGCTTCCCCTTTTTTTTTATCGACTACTTCTTTCTAGTTCAATCATGAACGTAGAGCGACTTGGTTTGTTGGTGAGTTTTTGTTTTACAGAGTATTCTAGGCTTTAGTGTGGCGGACCACTCCGAAATTATTCCAAGTTAAGTACCCCGGGACCACTAATCCAGTAGTCAGGCACTTAATCCGGAATAAGCTGGAGCGCCGTCGGATTAAACCCGATTTAACCACGTACTTTCTCGATCGAAACAACAAGCATGCCCACACGAAGGTGAGTTCCAGAGATTACAATATTCCACAAATTCATCGTACATAAATAGTATCACAAAGTTATTACAAACCAAGTTTGAAATTTAAATCAGAGTATCAAGTTCATTGCAGCGGAAAAAATAGTTCGTAGCGACGGAAAAGTAAACTAGCGACGATACATAGTAACACCATGATGAAGCCTGCCACGGTGCTACTCTTCCCGTTCCTCGGCAGAGGACGGAACCCACTCGATGTGCCATCCAGGGGGAACCTGGGTAGGCCAAGTGATGGCATCGACTGCCACATCCATCACAGAACCTGTAAATAAAAGCCACAAGCAAGGCTGAGTATACTAATACTCAGCAAGGCTTACCCGTCGGGTGAAAACTACATCACCGACATCTAGACATGAGAGGCTTTTGGCTGGGGGGTTTGTTTGCCAAAAAGCAACTAAGAGTAGATCCTTGCTTTCATGGTTTTAGCATCATATTCTAGTAGATTTAACCATTCTAGATTAGCATCCTCTCTAAGCATACAAGTGGTGCAATACAATTTAATTCATACAACAAGTTCATCATTCTCATAGTTCCACTTGTTACTCAATGCAGCCAAGCGGTCAAGCAGTCTCATTAACCGCGAGAAGCGGACAGTTCGAACCGAATTTTGCTACCTAGCCAGGGGAAACCCAACACACACGGACAATGCTTGCTATAAAAGGTACAAGCACTTCCCAACCTTTCCCATCGATCCACAATTCGGAACCGGGTCCACTTCCTTAGGATAAAGGTTTACTGCTTCACTCACAGCATCACGCATATATCCACAAGTGTACGGCAGGGGAAACAAAAGTTTCCAAGGAGAGATGGCTATCGGCCCTAGCTGCTTCAATCTGGTACCGGGCTTACCGATTCCCATATATCGGCATGCATGTGGTACGTTCAAAAACTTGACCCACACAACCACACGTTTCGACCTTAAATCAATTATCATACACGGACGGGAGATCTACATCTACCATCCCGCCCGTCCATCCTTATGATTCCAACATAAGTAAAAACATGCAACTCCTATGTCTCGCGAGTGACAGGAAATCACTCGACTTGTAACGGACCTAAAGCAATGCCCTATTGATCCTTTCATACTAGTGTTGCAAGTCATAGGTACTAGAATTATGCAACTAAGGTATTCAAGCAACTGCTTGAAACGTAAATGCACAAGCATAGGTAATTCATAGATGCATAAACTTGAAAAGTTAGGTTATGCTCCGGGGCTTGCCTTCTTGCGCTAGCTGGGTGTTAGCCTCCGGGTCGACTGTTCCTTCGTTGGCACCGTTCTCCGGGATGCCTTCTCCGTCGGCGGGGATGAGATGATAGAAGCCGTCCGCAACAGCGCCTTCTACATGAGATGCATAACTTTATAGCGGCTGCCTAGTTGATCCAAAACTAAGGCCTTGAAGGCCATATTCACCTAGACATGCTAATGTACTACTTTCTCCTTCACAAAATTAGAGGAGGGGTGTGGAAAATTTTACGTATCTATAATGGTGATTGTGTACACATATAAAAGAATTCCCATTTATTATTTTGAGGTTTGGGTGCAGTTCTGGAATTTTAGACTTTCCTTGTTTCATTTTAATTAATTATCAAAATGGTCTATTTCCTTTTTATAACTTAGTTCCACCTTAGTTTCTTCTCATTTTTGTTTCTCGGTTTCTGTTCATCCTTTTTATCTACAAACTTTATGACAGCTACTGGAGTATAAGAGTTAGGCTCACTCCAAAATTTAGCTAAAACTGAGCTACACGGAATTTATTAAAAATAGTATAAACTGCTGTTTGAAGAAACAAGATAAATTCATATAAAATCGAAAATACATCCAAATCAGGAAATTTTCCTACCAGAGCTAGTCATGAGTGTAAGGAGGGCTCTGGCCAAGTGGTGGCTCAAAATAACCCTTGGACAGTCCTCAACAAATTTCTATCCGAAAACACATATCTATTTATTTGCTAGTCTAAACAGGGCAAAAATTAAGTTTTACATTTTTAGCAGATGTGCTAACAAGTTCTTAGGCCTCTGGAGAAAAATGGTGATTTTTAGCTGCATGGATTATTTTTACTAATTTCCAGACTGCAAAAAGACAGGAATCACAAATTAATTCATAACTGAAGCTATAGTACATATTTTTAGGTCCCCTTTGGCCACAAGGTGTCCAAAGCCACTACAAACAACATATCCAAAGCTCAGCCCTAGCGGAGCTCTGGATTTAAAATGGTGCACAAGTTTCTAATTTCACAGTTTGAATTTTAATTCAAAAATGGTTCACCAAAAGTACATACATGCTAACATGAGATTAGAGTTTACAATCTCACGAGTCCAGGGAGTATTTTTGTGCATTTTTCTGATTTTTGTATGATTTTTGGTGGATTTTACAAAATTTCGGGAAAAAGGTTTAAACCTTAAGAATCTTTTTACGCGCCGGTCCTTGAATCTTTTGAAACTTCGCGAACAGGTCCCTGCCTTTTTCACTAGGAACCCCTGAAAAAGGAAGAAGACGAACTTAGGTCCTCGGCTCGTCGCCGGAGTTGCGCCGGCCAAACGACGGCGAGATAGGGTCGGGGAAGTGGGGGAAAGGACCAGTGGCTCACCACGAGTCGATTGGTGGCGGTTGGGAGGCCGGGGAAAGCTCGGAGTTCGCCGGCGACGTGCGGTGGCGGTGCGGCCGCCACGGGCTCGATTCCAGCGAGGGTGGTGGATCTCGCCGGGATTGGAGGGGTCCTCGAGCACCAGTGGGACTCAGCGAAGCTAGTGGAAGGCTCGGTTGACCTCGGGGAGGGCTCGAAGTAGGGGCTCGACGTGCGCGTGCTCCGGCGGCCAGAAATGCGGATTTGGGGGAAAATCCAATTTCTCGCCAGAGAGTTGGGGAGAGCACGCGAGAAGTGGGAGAAAGGGAAGCTAGGGAAGTGGTCTAGCTCTATGCGCGAGGGATTTGGGAATGGTGGAGGGACGAGGACGAATTTGGCTTCGAAGCTCGGCTCGGTCCGCGCGGCTGGAGGTTGAAGACGACGGGAGCGAGCGCGGGGAAGGGAAATGGTGAAGTGTGCGAGCTTGGAGAGAGTGTGAGGGGCTCGGAGAAGTGTTTGGAGCACGCTAGAGGCACTGAGCTGCCTCGGAAACGCTCGCGTGCACAGCTCGGCGCGAGCAGACCGCCATGAGTGCGGTCCGAGCTCGGGCAGCGCAAGAGCGGCTCGATTGGGCAAAGGAGATCGTGGCGTGGCGCTGGGGGATCCTCTGCAGAGCTACTTGGCGCGTAGCGGGAAGAGAATCGCGGCCTGCGGGACGGCGCGGCGCGGCGCGCGCGGCTGCGGCCAGTGGCCGAGCGAGCTCGCCATGATGGCGCTCCGCTGCGCGAGGCAAAACGGCGCCAACGCTCGACGTGACCGCACGGGAGGAAGCCAGACAACCGCGTGAGGACAAACGCCAGCGGACGCCGCGGCTCGGCCGGCCCGGCGCGGCCTCCGCCGCTCGCCGGCCACGTGGCGGCCGTGCTCCGGCCAGGCGCCCCGTGGAGCTCCTTTGCCCTTTTTGAATTTTCTCCAAAAATTTGAACTGAACATGGAAAAGTGTAAAAATAAAAGTTGGAATTTGAGATGTGGGACACAACTTTCTCTTTGGGGTGAACCTGAAATTTCAAATTTTTGAAGCTCAAACAGCCCAATTTCAAAAAGGTGTACAGAACTGTTTTTCGAGTTTATGAGGGGTTAAACTGAAAAATTTTCAAAAGTTCCGAACAGTGACTAGGCCTTATTTGTGATGACAAACAACTTTTATTTTTGGAGATTTTTAAGTTTAGTACAAAATTCTTGAGATTTCAGTTGGGTGTCAAAAGACCTTTGTTTTCGAATTTAAATTTGAGTTTTGATGAATTTTTGAATTTTAACACTACTTTTCCCCCTTTTAACCTGTTTTAAAGGTGTTTTCTACATTTTTACATTAGGGACGTCACAGCCTACCCCCCTTAAAAGGAATCTCGTCCCGAGATTCGATTACACTTAGGAACAAGGTGGGAAAATGGTACCTTGGTCTAAGAAAGGATGTCGTGGAAATTCTTCTTAAGATAGTCTTCGGTTTCCCACGTGGCTTCATCTTCGGAGTGGTGACTCCACTGAATTTTGTACATTTTAACTCCTTTCCTTCATGTTTGTCTCTCTTTCTCATCGAGGATCTTAATGGGATGCTCATCATAGGATAGATCCGGTTCAACCGAGAGTTCTTCTTGTTCAACAACTTCGGTCGGAACACGAAGACACCTCTTGAGTTGGGAAACGTGGAATACGTCGTGCATGGCTGAGAGCTTCTCGGGAAGCTTCACACGGTAGGCTACCGGTCCACATTGTTGAGTAATTTCATATGGGCCGATGTAGCAAGGTGTAAGTTTTCCTTTTAATCCAAACCTTTGCACACCCTTGGTCGGGGAGACCTTGAGATACACGTGATCGCCGGCTTCGAATTGAAGTGGCTTCCGCCGTTGATCAAAGTAACTCTTTTGCCGTGACTGGGCGGTTCTCAAATTTTCACGGATGATCCTACCCTTTTCTTCCGCTTCCTTTACAAGGTCAGGGCCATAGGTATACCTCTCGCCTGCCTGGGACCAACACAACGGGGTCCGACATCTTTTACCATACAGGGCTTCGAAAGGTGCCATTTTAAGACTCGCTTGGTAGCTGCTGTTGTAGGAGAATTCAGCCAGAGATAAGCATTTCTCCCAATTCTTCCCGTAATGGATAACACAAGCTCGAAGCATATCCTCAAGTATTTGATTTACCCTTTCCGTCTGCCCATCGGTTTGTGGGTGATATGCCGAACTACGGATCAGTTTCATACCTAGGGATAGTTGCAATTGTTCCCAAAAGCGTGCCACGAATTGAGTACCACGATCTGAAATTATCATCTTGGGTACCCCATGTAGACAAACGACCCGTTCCAAATAAATCTCAGCGTACCTCTTAGTGGTATAAGCGGTATTGACTGGAACAAAATGTGCGGTCTTGGTAAGGCGGTCCACAATTACCCAAATGGAGTCATGCCCCTGAGGGGTTCTGGGAAGTCCAATAATGAAGTCCATGCTTATATCTTCCCACTTCCATGAGGGAATAGGCAGAGGTTGAAGCGTGCCTGCTACCTTCAAGTGGCTAGCCTTAACCCGCTGACACGTGTCACATTCCGACACATACGTGGCAATTTCTCGATTCATCCTAGTCTACCAAAAGTTTTGTTTCAAATCTTGGTACATTTTGGTGCTACCGGGATGGATAGAAAATTTAGAGAGATGGGCCTCATCCATAATCCTCCTCCGGAGTTCAGTGTTTTTGGGCACCACTATGCGATGTCCAAACCACATCACTCCCTGCCCATCTAGCCGGAAACATTTGTATTTTTCCTTGACATTCTCCTTTGCCAACTTCCTTTTAAGGATTTTAATCTTTGCGTCACTTAATTGGGCTTCGACGATCTGATCATGCAAGGTTGGTTCAACAGAGATATGGTTGAAGTACCCGTGTGGAACAATCTCTAAGTTGAGCTTTGCCATTTCATGACACAAGGTGTCAGCGTAGGACTCCACGGAAAGGCAATGACAACGAGCCTTCCGGCTTAGTGCATCCGCAACCACATTAGCCTTGCCGGGGTGATAATGCACACTAAGGTCATAGTCCTTTGCTAACTCCAACCATCTCCGTTGCCTCATATTCAATTGTGCCTGAGTGAAGACATATTTGAGGCTCTTGTGGTCGGTGTATATGTTGCATGGAACACCCATCAGATAGTGTCTACATATCTTGAGAGCATGAATAACCGCTGCTAACTCAAGATCATGCGTGGGGTAGTTTGCTCATGAGGCCGAAGTGCTCGAGAAGCGTAAGCAATGACTCGGTTCTCTTGCATGAGGACACAGCCAAGTCCGGTGCCTAAAGCATCGCAATAGACATCATAGGGCTTGGTGCAATCGGGTTGAGCTAAAACTAGGGCTGAAGTTAAATGTTTTCCCAAAGTGTGGAAAGCCTCATCACATTTGTCATTCCACTCAAATTTGACTCCCTTCTTTAAGAGTTCGGTCATGGGTTTCGCAATCCGACAGAAGTCCGGAACAAAACGGCGATAACAACCGGCTAAACCCAGAAAACTCCGAATCTCATGGACAGAGGTAGGTGGTTGCCAATCCAGCACCTCTTGCACCTTGGTTGGATCCACAGATATACCATCCTTGGAAACCGTGTGACCTAAGAATTTCACACTCTCTAGCCAGAATTCACATTTTGAGAACTTGGCGTAGAGTTGATGGTCTCTCAATCTTTGAAGAACAATGCGAAGGTACTCGGCATGCTCTTCCTCATTCTTGGAATATATAAGAATGTCGTCAATGAAAACCACCACGAACTTGTCTAGCTCTGACATGAAAACCGAATTCATGAGGTACATAAAGTAGGCTGGGGCATTGGTGAGTCCAAATGACATGACCAAGAACTCATAAAGCCCGTAACGAGTAGAAAAGGCGGTCTTTGGAATGTCACAAGGTCGGATTTTTATTTGATGATAGCCAGAGCGAAGATCAATCTTGGAGAACACTCTGGCGCCAGCTAGTTGGTCAAACAGGACGTCAATACGGGGGAGTGGGTACTTGTTTTTAATAGTCACCGCATTGAGAGGCCGGTAATCGATACACAACCTCAAAGAATGGTCCTTCTTCTTCACAAAGCTAGCGGGACATCCCCAAGGTGACACACTAGGACGAATGAAACCCTTGTCTAGCAGTTCTTGGAGTTGAATTTTTAATTCAGCCAATTCATTGGGTGGCATTCTATATGGTCTCTTTGATATAGGTGCCGTGCCAGGTTGGAGTGCAATCACAAATTCAATGTCCCTATCCGGCGGCATCCCAGGTAAGTCATCCGAAAAAACATCGGCATACTCACATACCACCGGAATGTCCTTTAGTTGCGTTTCTACCATTGTATAAGCACAAGCATTGATGCAATTCCGTTGTGGCAGATATAGCACACTAGGGCCATGTGTAGGCGAGTTTATTTCAACAACTCATTCCGCAACATCTAGCACAACCTTATGTTGAGTCATCCAATTTGCCCCCAAAACAATGTCAATCCCCTCCATACCAAGCAGAATTAAATCAGTAGGAAATATTTTACTTCCCAGCCTGATTGGCACTCTTCGGGTGACTTGGTTGGATGCTATTTTACCTCCCACAGTTGATATCACATATGATGATTTGGTATGGTAAGATTTTAACCCACATTTCGCATGAAATCTTGTGCTTATAAAACTATGTGTTGCCCCGGAATCAAACAATATCACAGCAGGTTGAGTGTGGATAGGAAAGGTACCAGTCATATCTGGGGCTCCCTCAGGTAGGTCGGCCAAGGTGGTGTAGTTAAGCCTTCCTTGTCGGACCTGCACACGCTGCTGTTGTTTGCCCTTGCTTTGCTGATTTCCTGGGCGCTGGTTCTGTTGCTTGTTTTGCGGGCAGTCCTTGATAAAGTGACTGTTGCTGCCACACTTGAAGCACTGATAGCCGGCTCCAGGGCGAGCTGGCTATTGTGCGTTCTGCCTTGGCGCCGGTTGCTACTGCGGCGGTGGAGGGAAACGGGGCGCATTAGGCTGTGGTGGCCTAGCAACCCATCCACCTCCCTGGGGTGCCCTTGACTGTCCTTGCGGTGCAGAGGGAACCAGGCGGAATCTCTGCGGCTGCGTGTCGAGGGTCTAGCGGGAGCTTTCCTCTTCTTCTCCGCCTTGTGTACCACGTTGGCGTCTTCTTGGGCGATGGCAATGTTCACAAGCTCGCCATACGTGGCAACACGGGTGGTGGTCAATTGGGCCTTTAACTTAGTATTGAGGCCACGTCGGAACCTCTCCAACTTCTTCTCGTCAGAGTCGGCGTGATGACCCGTGTACGGGCACAAACCATTGAAGGCCTGGGCGTATTGGAGCACCGTGTGAGTACCCTGGGTCAAAGCCAGAAACTCATTCAATTTCCGCTCTACCAAGCCGGCAGGAATATGGTGAGCCTTGAAAGCAGTCTTGAATTCATCCCACTTAATTACGTGACCCTCCTGCTGCAGGGCCAAGTAATTCTCCCACCATAGGAGAGCTGTGCCGCGGAGCTGCTGCGCCGCGAAAACTACCTTGCGGTTGGAAGTGCAAGGCGTGGCCAAGATAGAGAACTTGGATTCGATGGCTCGAATCCACGTATCGGCCTCCAGGGGCTCATCGGCTCTTGAGAACACCGGCGGGTGTGTAGCCAGAAAATCCTCATACTGAGCCAGGACATTGTTTAAGTAATTCCAAACAAGTTTCATGTTGGAGGTTTGAGCAGAAACTGTCGTTAAGACGGTGTAAAAATTCATTTTTTTTTATCTCACTGTTCCCAGAAATTTCCAGCAGACAGGGGGTTACCATTTTAAGCATAACTCCAGTTCTACCGAACCATTTTCGTTGAAATTTCTACAGCACAAACTAGATAACATTTATGACAGCTTTCATGTTGAACACTTTTTCGTTAGGCAACGTTTTCAGTTTTGAATTAATGGTGCAATCAGACTGGTTTCGGCAGAGTTTTGGTTGTGATTTAAATTTTGACGGCGGGTTCGATGGTCACGTATTAAGGTTCAATATCATTTCAGCGAAATGCAATGCATGAGCGGCCTATTCGTTCTCGCCAACACACATGCCAATAAACTTTTGGCCTACGAAGTTAGTGCCGGTGGCTAGGCAATATTCGTCTCTCCCTATATTAACTAGCTGAACTTCTCTAACCGTTCATCATACGGAATCATGGTTAGTGTACCTGTAGAAATTTCCATTCCAGAGCATGTATAATCAACCTTTCGTGCCAGCACTCACGAAAGCGTCTCCATTCATTACCACCCACTATAGAGGTGGCATCCGAACGTTCAACATTGAACGGGCAATGTTTCATATGTCACCAAGGCAACATATTGACACTTTCATACGCTCATGAAATAGCGTATTGACTTTGTGCCGCCATCATATTTGCATATGATGCCGTGGTACGCTACAGCAATCGCCGTACCTTGCGCCCACCATGCTATTCTATTTTCATACGCCCTCACAGCGTATTGACTATGTGCCGCCACTATATTTTCATATAGTGCCGTGGTACGTTACAGCAATCGCCGTACCTTGCGCCCACCATTACGTAAAGTAAATGACAGAATGAGATGTGCTGGAAGTCAGTATAATATATTATTAGCCACCTATCATATCGTGATCCCTTAACCCACATAGGCTTCACGCTCTATGTAACATCCTTAGCGGTCCTAAGAATAACCTTCCATCGCAATGCGTGGCGGAAGTAAGAGTTGGCAAGTTTTATTTCAAAATGTTTATTTAAGGTTTGTTGCTCTCTCCGGTGCGCCTGTTTCGGCTCTGATGCCAGCTGTGGCGGACCACTCCGAAATTATTCCAAGTTAAGTACCCCAGGACCACTAATCGAGTAGTCAGGCACTTAATCCGGAATAAGCTGGAGCGCCATCGGATTAAACCCGATTTAACCACGTACTTTCTCGATCGAAACAACAAGCATGCCCACACGAAGGTGAGTTCCAGAGATTACAATATTCCACAAATTCATCGTACATAAATAGTATCACAAAGTTATTACAAACCAAGTTTGAAATTTAAATCAGAGTATCAAGTTCATTGCAGCGGAAAAAATAGTTCGTAGCGGCGGAAAAGTAAACTAGCGACGATACATAGTAACACCATGATGAAGCCTGCCACGGTGCTACTCTTCCCGTTCCTCGGCAGAGGACGGAACCCACTCGATGTGCCATCCAGGGGGAACCTGGGTAGGCCAAGTGATGGCATCGACTGCCACATCCATCACAGAACCTGTAAATAAAAGCCACAAGCAAGGCTGAGTATACTAATACTCAGCAAGGCTTACCCGTCGGGTGAAAACTACATCACCGACATCTAGACATGAGAGGCTTTTGGCTGGGGGGTTTGTTTGCCAAAAAGCAACTAAGAGTAGATCCTTGCTTTCATGGTTTTAGCATCATATTCTAGTAGATTTAACCATTCTAGATTAGCATCCTCTCTAAGCATACAAGTGGTGCAATACAATTTAATTCATACAACAAGTTCATCATTCTCATAGTTCCACTTGTTACTCAATGCAGCCAAGCGGTCAAGCAGTCTCATTAACCGCGAGAAGCGGACAGTTCGAACCGAATTTTGCTACCTAGCCAGGGGAAACCCAACACACACGGACAATGCTTGCTATAAAAGGTACAAGCACTTCCCAACCTTTCCCATCGATCCACAATTCGGAACCGGGTCCACTTCCTTAGGATAAAGGTTTACTGCTTCACTCACAGCATCACGCATATATCCACAAGTGTACGGCAGGGGAAACAAAAGTTTTCAAGGAGAGATGGCTATCGGCCCTAGCTGCTTCAATCTGGTACCGGGCTTACCGATTCCCATATATCGGCATGCATGTGGTACGTTCAAAAACTTGACCCACACAACCACACGTTTCGACCTTAAATCAATTATCATACACGGACGGGAGATCTACATCTACCATCCCGCCCGTCCATCCTTATGATTCCAACATAAGTAAAAACATGCAACTCCTATGTCTCGCGAGTGACAGGAAATCACTCGACTTGTAACGGACCTAAAGCAATGCCCTATTGATCCTTTCATACTAGTGTTGCAAGTCATAGGTACTAGAATTATGCAACTAAGGTATTCAAGCAACTGCTTGAAACGTAAATGCACAAGCATAGGTAATTCATAGATGCATAAACTTGAAAAGTTAGGTTATGCTCCGGGGCTTGCCTTCTTGCGCTAGCTGGGTGTTAGCCTCCGGGTCGACTGTTCCTTCGTTGGCACCGTTCTCCGGGATGCCTTCTCCGTCGGCGGGGATGAGATGATAGAAGCCGTCCGCAACAGCGCCTTCTACATGAGATGCATAACTTTATAGCGGCTGCCTAGTTGATCCAAAACTAAGGCCTTGAAGGCCATATTCACCTAGACATGCTAATGTACTACTTTCTCCTTCACAAAATTAGAGGAGGGGTGTGGAAAATTTTACGTATCTATAATGGTGATTGTGTACACATATAAAAGAATTCCCATTTATTATTTTGAGGTTTGGGTGCAGTTCTGGAATTTTAGACTTTCCTTGTTTCATTTTAATTAATTATCAAAATGGTCTATTTCCTTTTTATAACTTAGTTCCACCTTAGTTTCTTCTCATTTTTGTTTCTCGGTTTCTGTTCATCCTTTTTATCTACAAACTTTATGACAGCTACTGGAGTATAAGAGTTAGGCTCACTCCAAAATTTAGCTAAAACTGAGCTACACGGAATTTATTAAAAATAGTATAAACTGCTGTTTGAAGAAACAAGATAAATTCATATAAAATCGAAAATACATCCAAATCAGGAAATTTTCCTACCAGAGCTAGTCATGAGTGTAAGAAGGGCTCTGGCCAAGTGGTGGCTCAAAATAACCCTTGGACAGTCCTCAACAAATTTCTATCCGAAAACACATATCTATTTATTTGCTAGTCTAAACAGGGCAAAAATTAAGTTTTACATTTTTAGCAGATGTGCTAACAAGTTCTTAGGCCTCTGGAGAAAAATGGTGATTTTTAGCTGCATGGATTATTTTTATTAATTTCCAGACTGCAAAAAAACAGGAATCATAAATTAATTCATAGCTGAAGCTATAGTACATATTTTTAGGTCCACTTTTGACACAAGGTGTCCAAAGCCACTACAAACAACATATCCAAAGCTCAGCCCTAGCGGAGCTCTGGATTTAAAATGGTGCACAAGTTTCTTATTTCACAGTTTGAATTTTAATTCAAAAATGGTTCACCAAAAGTACATACATGCTAACATGAGATTAGAGTTTACAATCTCACGAGTCCAAGGAGTATTTTTGTGCATTTTTCTGATTTTTGTATGATTTTTGGTGGATTTTACAAGATTTTGGGAAAAAGGTTTAAACCTTAAGAATCTTTTTACGCGCCGGCCCTTGCATCTTTTGAAACTTCGCGAAAAGGCCCCTGCCTTTTTCACTAGGAACCCTGGAAAAAGGAAGAAGACGAACTTAGGTCCTCGGCTCGTCGCCGGAGTTGCGCCGGCCAAACGACGGCGAGATAGGGTCGGGGAAGTGGGGGAAAAGGACCAGTGGCTCACCACGAGTCGATTGGTGGCGGTTGGGAGGCCGGGGGAAGCTCGGAGTTCGCCGGCGACGTGCGGTAGCGGTGTGGCCGCCACGGGCTCGATTCCAGCGAGGGTGGTGGATCTCGCCGGGATTAGAGGGGTCCTCGAGCACCAGTGGGACTCAGCGAAGCTAGTGGAAGGCTCGGTTGACCTCGGGGAGGGCTCGAAGTAGGGGCTCAACGTGCGCGTGCTCCAGCGGCCGGAAATGCGGATTTGGGGGAAAATCCGATTTCTCGCCGGAGAGTTGGGGAGAGGTCGCGAGAAGTGGGGGAAAGGGAAGCTAGGGAAGTGGTCTAGCTCTATGCGCGAGGGATTTGGGAATGGTGGAGGGACGAGGACGAATTTGGCTTCGAAGCTCGGCTCGGTCCGCGCGGCTGGAGGTTGAAGACGACGGGAGCGAGCGCGGGGAAGGGAAATGGTGAAGTGTGCGAGCTTGGAGAGAGTGTGAGGGGCTCGGAGAAGTGTTTGGAGCACGCTAGAGGCAAAACGGCGCCAACGCTCGACGTGACAGCACGGGAGGAAGCCGGACAACCGCGTGAGGACAAATGCCAGCGGACGCCGCAGCTCGGCCGGCCCGGCGCGGCCTCCGCCACTCGCCGGCCACGTGGCGGCCGTGCTCCGGCCAGGCGCAGAGCGCGCCAGGGGCCTGCCAGGCGCCCCGTGGAGCTCCTTTGCCCTTTTTGAATTTTCTCCAAAAATTTGAACTGAACTTGGAAAAGTGTAAAAATAAAAGTTGGAATTTGAGATGTGGGACACAACTTTCTCTTTGGGGTGAACCTGAAATTTCAAATTTTTCAAGCTCAAACAACCCAATTTCAAAAAGGTGTACAGAACTGTTTTTCGAATTTTTGAGGGGTTAAACTGAAAAATTATCAAAAGTTCAAAACAGTGACTAGGCCTTATTTGTGATGACAAACAACTTTTATTTTTGGAGATTTTTAAGTTTAGTACAAAATTCTTGAGATTTCAGTTGGGTGTCAAAAGACCTTTGTTTTCGAATTTAAATTTGAGTTTTGAGGAATTTTTGAATTTTAACACTACTTTTCCCCCTTTTAACCTGTTTTAAAGGTGTTTTCTACATTTTTACATCAGGGACGTCACATTTAGCTTCCAGACGCATCGTTGTTGCTTCGTCTAGTTTATTCAACAATTATCGAGTAATGCCTAAGCTTTGATCTTCAGGCGCATTGTTGTGACCTCGTTTACATTTATTCACAACTTACCGATATTTGTTAGATTTATCATATTTTCTAGCTTTTATCATAGTTATCCACTTTTGAATACTTTTGATTGGCTGTTTATCTTGTTATTTTTATTAAAATCACTAGATTAGCATTAGATCTGTTCCAAATATTACTCGTATAGATAATTTTTGGTTGAACATTCGTAACCTCTACATTTATCTACACACAATAGACGTTTGATCAGCTATCTGTCTTGTTATTCTTCTATCAAGTTTGATACAAAGTTGTTTAGATCCGTCTAAAGCATCACATAATAATGTTTACGTTACATATTCGTAGCTTTACATTAATTTGCACAAGTGGCAACTGCCCTAGCCGATCGGGTCTTCTCGATTGAAATAGCCGATACGACTTGAGAGAAGTTCGGAAGTTCATCCGATAAGCTCGCGTCGACAAACCCTTGTCCTTAATGCTATCTCATAGTAAAAAAATTAAATGCACAATCTGGAACTATACTAGCATCTATCATATTAACAATGCATAAGGTAATTCTAAATTTTAGTTTATGAGATAATTTGTTGATGGAAAAAAATGGCTTAAAGCCGATCTAGCTAGGACAGCCAATCTAGACCGCTCGTGACATGCGGTTAGACCAGTTGGGTCCTGTAGCCGATCTAGTAATGTGCTAGGCGGTCTAACCGTCTGTCATAGGCGGTTTAACCGCTTGTCCCTGAGTCCGAGTAGAATTAGAGATTTCTCACGTTTTAGATCTGTACAAGGACTTCCTTGTAGGGCAAGACCTCCCCACCCTATAAATATAAAGGGTCATGGCCGATTGAGGATCTCTACCCAATCGTGTAAACTGTTTGTCTTACTTTTTTCTTCAGACCCTAGCTTTTCCAACCCCTTTTGCTTTCCTTCTTAGTCTCTACGGCGTTTTAGGACATTCTAAGTGGCCTTCCGACCTTAGAACAACCCTAGGTTCGCAGCCTCTGACGGAGGTCCCTTTCGAGGTTGCGATCGTAGACTTCAGCGGCGCCTTTGCTACAGGCGGTCTAGACCGGCCGTTACAGGCGGTCTGACCGGCTGCGTCCAGGAGCTCCGGCGAGGAGATTTCTACGACCGCACGATCTAGCGCTTTCGTGTGTTGAGTAGAACTGCGTCAACATATTTTGGTGACTCCGCTGGGGAGAGAAATCTAGTTTTTGAAGAGCGGTCTACTATCTCTAGCACTATGGGCTTCGACGTTGGACAAGACAACGTTGTGGTGACGACTCTTGAAGATCTTAGCCCCAAAGACCATGAGAGATTCTTGGCGATCCAGAAGCATCTTGAATCCGAGTACTTGAAGACGTTCCGAAAGGGTCGAGAGGATCGTCCGGCAAAAAGTTTTCAAGATTTCGATGCCTTCCTTCAAGATGAGTAAGGGTCAAATTGAGCGCCTCAACCCTCTGTATCTACTCCTCTTGGTCTAGGTTTTTCGGATTGTTGGTGCTCTTTAGATATGCACTTTTAGTGATGTTTTAACGCTATTTTCGGGAATGATCATGTACTAACCCGCCACTTGGCACCCGAAATAACCCTGTCTTCGATTGTGCCTTGTATTTTGGAGCATATCATTGTTTTGCAGGAAATAAGACATTTTCGGAAGAATTTTGGCACGAAGTCACAATAGGACACGGCTAAGGATTGAAGGGGAGAATTAACACGAGAAAGACGAAGAAGAGCTGGGCCAAAAGAGGCCTAGGCCAGCCAACTAAGGACCTAGTCAGCCGGCCTGGCCTATTCTAGGGCCCAATGGTGGCCCCCTTTCCCGTACGTGTCTCTCTCGACAACCCTAGCCGCTGCCCTACGGAAACCTTCGAACAGAGAGGTCTACAAAAGATAGAAAGTCATCATCATTGGGGGAGGAGCCCCAGGAAGAGATTGAATACCCATGGTTGAAGGACAACTCAAGAGCAAGACGAAGGACATCGGGCCTCATCCTTCGCCGTCGACTTCTACACCATGAACTCTGTCACCATGACTAGTTTTATGGGGTTAAGGCCTACGTTTGTCCATGGGGTTGTAAGGTGAACTTGGTTTGTAACCACCGACATTCTTTATGATATCATTCTATCTTGTACATATATCAGTTCTCTTTGCTTGATGATTGACTACCCCTAGTGTTGTGTGACGAGTGTGGGAGGGAAAGCCATTACAGAACTCGGTAGATTAGATCGGTGCTTTAATTCAGCGGTTGCATTACCTAGTGATCCTAAAACCCTATGGGCAAATGCTCTCCATAACTTATTCTCTAGGAAGCATTGATTTACATTAATTCCTCTTTAATTCAGATTAGGTTAGGTTTCGTTTTCATCCATAAACTTCGCTTGAAACACTTGTAGATCAACGTAGTTAGTGCTTAGATAGGCGTAGCGATCTTCTTGTTCCACGGATTGATAACCTTGGGGAGTTCTCTACGGGAAAAGCTACAACCGACTCGTGCGTTTGCGGTGCACAATTGACGCGGTTAAGCGCCATCAACCCGGATCATGTTACCTTAGTTGAGCAATTGTTACAACGACTCGAAAAGTTGGAAGGAAAGTCTTTAGATACTCATGAATTACCTGAGCATAATATTTTCTATGGTATGCCACCAAATTAATATGCTGGTCAGACTCCACCACCGTCCAATATATTCGGACCGAAAACGGTCAATGTAGATGGGTCGGTGGCGGCTGGTTCTACGGGCGGTCTAACCGTCATGTACAGGCGGTCAGACCGTCGGTGCTGGTGGTTAGATTAATTCCACTAATGCTATGGTATTCGTACCCAAGCAGCCTTTGCCACTGTCTACTGTTTCAAATTCGGTCTCCTCTAGCCGTGCTGATACATTAGCTATGGCGGGTGCTACATATTCCACAACTATGCATTGTACGCAATCGGTTAACCTTATTCCTGATGAGGTTTTTGATGCACATAGGAATATGCAGAATAGACACGCACCTCATCTGAATTATATGAATTCTATGCAATCATCGGCCCAACAAAACCCCCATTGGGCCGAATTCACTAGATTCTGGGAGGAATTGTCTGATGTGATGAGGAATAAGCTAGGTGTTGATTTTGGTAATACTAGAATTTATTATAAACCTTATCATGCTAGGTTTGATACTGCTCCTTTTCCCAATGGGTGGCAGATGCCTGATTTTTTGAAATTTGGTGGGGATGATGAGCGCACCACTTGGGAACACATTAGCCAATATGTTGCTCAAATAGGGGAAGCAGGAAATACACAAGCTATAAGAGTGCTTCTATTTTCTTTATCGCTTACTGGTACTGCTTTTGCTTGGTTTTCCTCTTTATCTCCTGGTTCTATTATGAGTTGGGATCAACTAGAACGTAAGTTTCATGATCATTTTTGTAGTGGATATCATGACATGAAATTGATAGACTTGGCATCGGTTAGGCAGGGTCGGGATGAAACCGTCTCTCAATACATGAGAAGATTTAAAGATATTAAAAATCGTTGTTTTAATTTGTCAATTTCTGAAGTTGATCATGTTGGCTTATGCTTTAGGGGTTTAAAATCCTCCATTAGAGAAAAAATTGATAATTGTGATTATTATTCGGTCGCACAAGTTCATATTAGAGCTGTGGTGGCTGAAGGCCGAATAAATAAAGAAAAAGAGGGTTTCAAAATCACGTCAGTCTAACATTCATATGATAGATTATGATTCTGATAATTCGACCGACGAGAATAATGATGTTTATGTGGTAGAGTTTGTTTGGCATTCTAATAAGGAAACTGTGTCATGCTCATCCCTTAGGCCGACCCATAAGAGTCAGCAAGAAGATGTGAAGTTTACTTTTGATGTATCCAAGTGTGATTGTATATTTGATGAATTGCATAAATTTGGTTGCATCAAGATTTCTCATGTTATACCACCTACGGAAGAATTAAGGAAGCGTGCTTATTGTAAGTTCCATAATTCTTTTTCACATGCTACTAATGATTGCAATATCTTTTGTTAACAGGTTCAATCGCCTATAAATGAGAGCCATTTGAATTTTCATAAGATGCAAATTGATGAAGCTCTTTTTCCGGTCAACACCATGGAATTGCAACAGCCCAAGGTACTGGTTCGGCCGCATCAAGCCGATTCTACTAAGGGAAAGAATGTGGTGATTGAAGAAGAAGGTCGCCTTCGAATTTTAAGGAGTCAATTCGAGAAGTGACTTATGAGAAGATGGTTGATGGTAAAGAGTCGTTTAAAGTCAATGTGAAGTCCTCTAGACAAGGGGGACAAAAGTTGGTCGCTGCTCCCGGACTGCAGAAGATCGGGTTTGATCTGCAACAGGCAGTCAGACCGGCTGGGCCAGGCGGTCATATCAGCTGTCCCCATGGACGCCCAAAGATGTTGATTCCGAAGCATCCAGAAGTTGGTACTTGGAAGGTGACCATGGTGAAAGAGCAGGGGATTCAGAAGCCCAAAGTCATATTCAATATGCTCTTTGACAAGTACATCAAACAAAATGTCGTTCCGAGTGATCGGCCATTAAGAAAAAGGATGAGATCACCGATTCAGCATGAGAGACTTCCTTCACCACCCAATGTGAAGTTGAATCCGATGTGGGATGATAATGAAGTGATGTGGATGCCATATCATTCAACAGTGCAACCTTCATTCCATCCTGGCTGGGAAGGTCTAAGAAGACACGTGCAGGACAGGATTATTCATCCTAGTCGTGACCATTCAGCGTTTCACCAATTCTGGTCATGGGCACTAGTCACAGGCGGTTAGACCGCCTGTCCCAGGCGGTCAGGCCCCCTGTCATTGTCAACTCCTAAGGTCTCCTCCGAGGAAGATTTATCGACCCAAGAAGGAGGAGGTGCAGAACATAGAGGTGGAATCAGATAGGACTACTGAGTTCAACATTATTCAAGTTTGGACTATGGATGTTCCTATTGAGAAGGGTCTGGCTATGAAGCCGACTTCCAATGAAAAGATTGTTGAAGATCAGGGGTCTAGTGCTGGAAAGTCTCGGCATTTTCTTCCAAGATGGTGTCTTGAAGGTTTAACTCGTACGCAGAGCAGAAAGCTTCAGAGACTTCGCTTTCGGGAGAGGCAAGAGCGAGAGTTAGAGAAGCAGAGGGATGGATTCTTCAACCAGAGCAGGCCCATGGACCGCCTGTATAGGCGGTCAGACGGGGTGACGCAGAAGCGCCCGGTAATCTTTCTTCTGATCCTTCGACTTGTGACAGCAAGTTATCATCGGTTCCCACTGCTGAGGACGATGAAGAACTTGTTGATTATGATTCTTCTCCAGAGCGCATGAATCTTGATATGAATGTGCTACACATGTTGATGAACGGAGACATGCTTTCGGAGGAGGAAGTTTCCCATCTTGACTTCGGTCCCAAGGAAGCCATATTTCAGAAGCCAAAATCTGTAGATAATCACTTGAAGGCTTTGTATTTGAAGGGACATATCAATGGAAAGCCAATCTCACAGATGTTGGTCGATGGAGGGGCAATTGTGAACTTAATGCCCTATTCTTTTTACAAGAAGCTTGGTGGTTCAGATTCGGAGCTGATCAAGACCAACATGACCGTCAGCGGCATTGGAGGAGGAGAGCCTATTGGTGCCAAGGGTGGGATTTCTATGGAACACTATTGGAAGCAAGACCTTGCCCACTGCTTTCTTCGTCGCTGAGACTCAAGGTAACTTTAGTTTAATCTTGGGTCGTGATTGGATTCATGCAAATCAATGCATTCCTTCTACTTTGCATCAATGCTTTATTCAGTGGGTAGATGATGATGTAGAGGTTGTGCATGGCAATACTTCTGCTTGTGTTGCTTTAGCTGATAGCTCTTTGATTGGTATTCATGATGATGTTAAGTGTTTGTTGGGCTTAGATCTTTTCTGAATTTGAGTTTATCAGCCGTACCAAGAATGGCTTCATCCCTGCTGTCATAAAGCCGATGAACAATCGACTGAACCATCTCATGTGATTTAATGGATAAGAATCTAGAGTGGTTGAAGCAGAGACTTGAGCACTATCAGTCCCATCTGAACGATATGTGTGAAGCTATTGAAGACTTTGATGATATAAGCAAGCTAGGATGTGGTTTTACGTCGGCTAATCCTCTTGAGGAGGTAGACAATTCGTGATGGTTCTATACCTAGGCCGACGTTTGTAAATAAGAATTTAGATCCTGCTTTTCAATCTGAATTAATAAAGTTGTTAAAGGAGTATGTTGATTGTTTTGCTTGGAATTATCATGAGATGCCTGGTTTAATCCGAGAGCTTGTTGAGCATCGGTAGGCCTTATAAACAACCTACTAGGTGTTTTAATCCTAAAATTTATGACTGAGTTAAAAAAGAAATAAGTCCGTTGTTAGAAGAAAAGTTTGTTAGACCTTATCGATATGGTGATTGAATTTCTAATACTGTGCCCGTGGAAAAGAAAGGAATGAGTAAAATTAGAGTTTGTATTGATTTTAGAAATCTTAATCGTGCTACTCCTAACGTTGAATATCCTACGCCAATAGCCGATATGCTTATCGATGCTGCTTCTGGACATAGAATGATTTGCTTTCTTGATGGTAATGCTGGTTACAATCAAATATTTATGGCCGAAAAGGATATATCCAAAACGGCTTTCGTATGTCCAGGCTTTATTGGTTTATTTGAGTGGATTGTTATGACTTTTGGTTTGAAGAATGCCGGTGCTACTTATCAAAGGCCAATCAATTTGATTTTCCATGATTTACTTGGTGTCATCTTGGAGGTTTATAATGATGATATTATAGTCAAATCGGCTGGAAGTGATTCTCATTTTGCCAATTTGAGAATTGCATTTGAAAGGATGTGTCGGTATAGTTTGAAGATGAATCCAGTCAAATGTGCTTTTGGAGGATCGGCTGGGAAGTTTTTAGGCTTCATAGTTCATGAGAATGGCATAGAGATAAATCCGAAGAAGGACGACACCATTGACAAATTGCAGGCGCCTAGCTCTAAGAAATAGTTGCAAAAATTCTGGGGCAAGGTGAATTGTTTTAGAAGATTTATTTGCAATTTGTCGGGGAAGGTGAATGCTTTTACTCCTTTACTTCGGTTGAAAGATGATTCTGAATTTACTTGGGGGGCAAAACAGCAAGAGGCATTTGATGAGATCAATCATTATTTATCTTCACCTCCAGTTCTTCAGGTACCTAGGAGAGGGGTTCCTTTCAAATTATATATTGCGGCCGAAGAAAGTGTTATTGGAGCTGTTTTGATACAAGAGACCGAACAAAGGAGTATATTATTGCATATGCAAGTAGAAGATTATTGGACGCCGAAATGAGGTGTACTTTTATTGAAAAGTTATGCTTGTACAAAGTTGAGGCATTATTTATTGCATAGTTGCTAGTCAAGCCGACATAATTAAATATATGTTGAATAGACCTATACTAAGTGGTAGAATCGGCAAATGGGTTTATGCTTTGATTGAATATGATTTAGTCTTTGAGCCATTATAATCTATGAAAGGACAAATCATTTCTGATTTTATTGTTGAACATAGGATTGATGAACATCTTGATTTAAATGTCGGCTATATCACTTTTACTCCACAGAAATTGCATTTTGATGGATCGGTTTCCAAAGAGGTTGCGGAGTTGGTGTTATTCTTATATCACCCAACGATGTTGTTTTTGAAACTCTTAACCGATTAGATTATAAATGCACTAATAACCAAGCCGAATATGAAGTTTTGTTATTCGGGTTGGAGATTTTACATGACATGGGAGTAAAGCATGAAGCATATGGTGATTCTCTATTGATGGTGCAGCAAGTGTCTAAGGTTTGTCAATGCTTAGATGGGTTTTTGAATGCTTATCTTGATAAATGATTAGATATTATAGCTTGCTTTGGTGAATTTGTGATTTATCATGTGCCAAGAGAAGAGAATCCTAGAGCTAATGCATTGGCGCAGCAAGCATCAGGCTATACAGAAAAGAAATTTTCATGAAAAGAAGCCGATGTTTCGTGAAGCTGATGTTTCTGCAATGGAACAGGCGGTTCGACCGCCTGTCATAGCCGGTCCAACCGCCATGGCTGGTCTAACCACCAGCACAGGCGGTTTGACCGCTTGTACCTCTGGAAATATCGTTTCGGCTGTTAATGATTCTCAATCTGTTTAGGCCAATGTTGGTGATTGGAGGAAGCCTTTGGTGGAGTATTTACAGGAAACTAGTAGGTCAGAGGATTCCGACGATGGGCTTTCAAGTTTACTTTGGTTGATGGTGAATTATATCATCAGATCGCTGATGGTTTGCACTTAAGATGTTTAGATCCTGATCAACCTAGATTGGCTATGGCAGAGGTTCATGAAGGAATTTGTGGTGCACATCAATCGACTCGTATGATGAAGTGACTTCTTAGGCTGGCTTGTTTTTATTGGCCTATAGTGATTGCAGATTGTTTTCTTTACTACAAAGGATGTGAAGAGTGTCAAAAGTTCGGAGATATTCAGTTAGCACCTGCTGCTTTGATGCATCCAATCATTAAACCTTGACCCTTTAGAGGATGAGATTTAGACTTTGTTGGTAAGATTCATCCTCCTTCATCCAAGGGACATTGTTTTGTGATTGTGGCTACTGATTATTTTACTAAGTGGACTGAAGTTGTTCCCCTCAAGAATATGACACATCGAGAGGTGATTGAGTTCATTACTGAGCATATTATACATAGATTTGGGATTCCTCAAACATTGACGACGGATCAAGGAACGTCGTTTACATCTAAGGAGGTACGTGAGTTTGTTGAATCCTATGGTATTAAATTGTTCAATTCATCTCTATATTATGCTCAAACTAATGGTCAAGCCGAGTCTAGCAATAAAATTCTCATCAAGCTCATAAAGAAGAAGATTGAAGATCATCCTAAGCGGTGGCATGAGGTGTTATCTGAAGCTTTATGGGCGCATCATATTTCTAGACATGGTGCTACCAAGGTTACTTCATTTCAGCTCGTCTATAGTCAAGAGGTCGTTTTGCCCATTGAGGTGAATCTGGCTGCTTATAGATTGGCTAAGCAAAATCATCTTGATGCTAGTACATGTTGTACTTTGATGATGGATAACATTGATGAGGTGACCGACAAGCGTTTGGAGGCCTTGGAGGAGATTGAGAAAGATAAAAGAAGAGTAGCTCGAGCATATAACAAAAGGGTAAAAATTAAGTCCTTTCAAGTTGGTGATTTGGTTTGGAAGACTATTCTACCTATAGGAACGAAGAGCAACAAGTTTGACAAATGGTCACCAAGTTGGGAAGGGTCATATTGTATTGTGAAGGTTTTTTCTGGGAATTCCTATACGGTGGAGATTTTGCAGGGATTTCAGTTACCGAGCACTCAATGAGAGTACTTGAAGAAGTATTATCCAAGTGTTTGGGAACATCCTTGAAATGATATGACCGATATGTGATGTCGCCCTTAGAGCAGAAAATGGCCGACAATAGAGGGTCGGCCTTAGTCTAAATAAATGTTTTATGGTATGCAAAGCTTTGTAAAAAAACAGAGGGACATATATTGATGGCAAAAAATGGCTTAAAGCCGATCTGGCTAGGACAGCCGGTCTAGACCGTCCGTGACATGCGGTTAGACCAGTTGGGTCGTGTAGCCGATCTGGTAATGTGCCAGGCGGCGGTCTAACCACCTGTGCCCGAGTCCGAGTAGAATTAGAGATTTCTCACGTTTTAGATATGTTCAAGGACTTTCTTTCAGGGCAAGACCTTCCCACCCTATAAATATAAAGGGAAGTGGCTGATTGAGGACCTCTACCCAATCATATAAACTATTTGTCTTACTTTTTTTTCTCAAAACCCTAACTTTTTCAACCCCTTTTGCTTTTCTTCTTCGTCTCTACGGCGTTTTAGGATGTTCCAAGTGGCCACCTTAGGTTCGCAGCCTTGGACGCACCCGAGGTTGCGATCGTAGGCTTTTGCGACACCTCTGCTACATGCGGTCTGACCGGCTACGTCCAGGAGCTCCGACGAGGAGATTTCAACGACCGCATGATCTTGAGCTTTCGTGTGTTGACCAGAATCGCGTCGCAAAACAAGGTATGTTCTCTCCGCCTTTTCATTTTACATAAATCCTAAGCAAACATATCAGTATCAATATGAAAAAACCGTTTTTACGCATCAATATAATCTTTTTTATACATCGACGGTTGCCATTATTACCAACTTGAAATTCATAGAAAGAGTCTCGGGCACGGACAGGGATCCTTTGCAGCAGTGCACTCTGTCACTGAGGTGCGCGGGTCCGGTCCTACAGATTTGCCATCGCAGTCGCGGACACGTTGGCAGCAAATTTATTTGAGCGACACGATCTCAGCCTTACGATCCCCAACGGACCGCCTCGATCCGAACACTGTCCACCCGCAACCAAGCACAGAGAAGCTCGAGAGGGACACTGCTGTCTCCGTTCCATGCCCCCCGCGAGCCGCGAGATCTGCTCCTCGCGCTCCCCCACGCTCTACCCTCCCCCTCCCCCCCTGGCGAGTCCCGCTCCGTCCCGATCCAGCCCTCGAGCGCGGCCCCTGAAGTTCCCCGGCGATGGTCGTGTGCAAATGCCGCAAGGTAACTCCCTCCCTTGGCGCTGATCCGGCGATCCCTGCCCCGAACCCCAGCGGTTTCTCGCGTGGCCTTATATTGCTCCGCTGGCAGCACACGGGCCGATTTGCGATTTGAGGTGCCAGCGCCGGGTCCGGCGGCGGCGTGTTCTGGATCCGGCCAAGCGGCGCGACAGGCGCTGGTTTTTGGGCCTGTATGGGTTCACGGGGGGCGATGGGGAGTTTTCGAGCACATCCCTGGGAATGAATGTTGGATTACACGCTTGGACATTTCGTCAAACACTTCGCGTGTGTTCTTTCATCCGATGTTTGGACTGTGTTCGGAGATATATTTGGAGTGGATTTGGTTGGCACTGTGAGCGCTTGGCTGCTTCGTTGGAATTTGGAGCTGACAAGGTAGTGTGCTTCTTCTGTTTCAGGCGACGAGGGTATACTGCTTTGTCCACCAGGTCCCAGTCTGTGGCGAGTGCATATGCTTCCCGGAGCATCAGCTGTGCGTGGTGAGTGGGTTTCTCCGGCTTTTCTTTAATGGTCGTGGTTGCATGCGCGTGGACAAAAAACATCTAGGCTCTGATCTAGTTTAGCTCTATCATAGTATTGTCGGTTCTTTACATGTTGTTCCCCCGTTGTTTTATTCACACTTATGCCGATCTGTGGTCTTGTTGTACATTGTTTTTGTTTCCATTGAAACTTTCAAGGAACAAGAGGTAGCTGTTACTTGTTTACAGTTTGATGCATATGGATTCGTTCACGATTAGTTGGGAAAGGTTTTCGTTTCACTATTTGCATCTGCTAGAGCATTAGTTTTTCCTTTGGACGCATAATGCGTTGAACACATCTTTTACTAGCTGTGCTCGTGCCTGAGGTTTTTATTTCGATGGTCTGCTTCATACAGAGCTTTCGTTTCATTTTGAGTTTGTCCTATATCTGCTTCTATTTATTAGTAGAATTTCATTTTTTCCATGTGGTGCGATGAACTGGACTATTGTTAATTCATTTTTGAAAATTGGAATGCAAACTAAGAATAGGAAGCTACTGGCATATACCCCAGTTTTTGTATGTATAGAGTCTTGGTAAGTAAGATCAACATGGTGTTTGCACTTCACTTTGGGCCCAGGTTTAATTTGGTTTGTAGTGTTAGATAGCAATATCAAATGGATCATATATCCTTTCAGCTCTATTTGTTTTGCAAGAGAAATGCCATAACTTGGTCAGAATAAAGGCAACGTATCCTATGAGAACTAGGTTTGTGTGAGAACTATGAGAACTCCAATCTGGGCCACATGATCTTGATCCAAGGGAAAGGTGGGAGGCTGCTCCCTACGTGCTCCCCTTGGATCAAGATCATGTGGCCCAGATTTGCGTTCGCATAGTTCTCACACGAAGCTGGTTCTCATAGGATATGCTGCCCCGAATCAAAGGCAGCTTTGCATTAATTTAGAAACTAACATCAGTCCTTGTTCTGTAGGTAAAAAACTATGCTGAATGGGTTGTTAATTCTGATTATGACTGGCCACAACACTGTTCGTCTTGTAATTCAGTTCTGGAATCTGAAAGTGAAGAAACTACACGACTGGGTTGCTTACGTCTGTGTTTTTATCAATTGAATCTATTCATTTCGTGATGCCTTATTTCTTTAATGTAATTGGATATTTGTTTCTTCACTTATAGATGTGATGCACACAAAATGCTTGATATCACATATCCAAAATTTTCCAACCGAGACAGCACCAGCTGGATTTGTCTGCCCCTCATGTTCTACGCCTGTAAGTTGAACTCAATCACCCTTCGTGTGCAAACAAATGTGTGAATCAGCTGATGCAACTCTGAGGATCTCACAATTATTTGATCTTTCATTATAACTTCCCTAACAGATATGGCCACCGTCGAGCATTAAAGATACAGGTTCTCGCCTTCATGCAAAACTAAAAGAAGCAATAGTCCAGGTTAGATCCTTAAAACCTATTTCCTGCTTATGCAGTGAAAACACTCTTTTCTCCTTGTGATTTGTCAATAGCATTTAAGACACAGTTATTTGAGTGTTATCTTTTGATGAAAAGTTCGTTGATGCAATATTCTGCATTGGCTAAATATATTGCAGAGGAACCCATTTCTTTTGTATTCATCAGTTATTTCATATATATCTTATTTAATTTTCTGGATTAAGTATTCCAACTGCTGACGCTGTCCATTTTTTGTTGTTCTTCCTTTGTTTCTTATGAACTATTAAATTTATGAAAATGCATTGTATCTTGGAATTCAAATTAGCCTTCATGATTTTATAATTGGCATTGACTATTTGATTGTTCGATTACATTTTGACTTTTGTGTTTGTTTACATCAAGTTTTTTTTTTCTGGCGAGATATTAGGTTTTGTAACATTTCACTTCGAAAATATGTTGCAGACTGGATTGGAGAAGAATGTATTTGGAAATCATTTTGTGACAATACATAAAGCTGATACTCGGACTCCTCCTGCATTTGCATCAGATCCTCTTAAACATTTATCTGGTTCTGGTGATAGAGAATCTAATGGCGCAAACATAGGCCCGGCAAGAGATGCATCTTTGCGATCAACATTGCATTCTGGAATGTACTCTTCTGCTGGTGTAGGATCTGGGACACCTATCCATGTAGAACCAGAAATTGTTGAAATAGAGGGTCCTAGTCCATTGATAACACAATTCCCAGAACAGGAATCTAATTTTATCAGAAGTCCGAGCCCACATGGGGTAAGTCCTGAGGTATCTATGTGTCTTTTGAATTCTGCTTATTCACAGAGCAGTAATCCCTATTTGTTCATTTTGTAGCCTGGTGCTATGACAAGAAAAGGTGCTACCAGTGTTGACAGACAAAATTCGGAGATTTCTTATTATGCTGATGATGAAGATGGAAATCGCAAAAAATATACTAAAAGGGGTAAGCATACTATAGGCAGGATGATTTGTTCTGTTATGTCATCTTTATTTGTGCCACAATTATAATTGTGTAAAATGGATTACTTGAACTAAACAGTTAGTGGGAATGCTTCTCTTCCACAAGTTAGTTAGTGGGACTGCTTCTGTTCCACAAGTTAGTTACCATGCACTATCATATCTCTAGATACCTTGCACAAATGATGATTCTGTTCCACAAGTCCATGTTTGCTTTGTTGAAATTTTCCAGATTCTACTGGCGTTAAAATGTTTCCTGCAAAATTCCTGAGTTCTAAAGATTAACTTTTTTTATGGCCTGTGTGTACACTTACATATGCATCTTCCTGCGCTGAGCATGTATAGACCTTACCTTTTTAACAATCCCCGCTCCCGCGTAGGGGCAAGTTTCCCAGATGGTGCTCAAACTAATGTGTCATGAAATTCTTACATAAACATTATTGTTTTACTGGCTATGTTACTGCATGTGTGGCATAATTGTGGATCCGTACAAACTCACTGAGAGGAGCTTTTGGTTGCTTGGATGAGCGGATACAAAAATATGCCATCATCTTGGCCCGGTGGATATGCCCAAATCGGCCATCTCCGCTCATGCAGGCTGGTTGGATACATTGCATCAGATGAGATCCCACGTGTCACCTGACATTACATTGTCACTTGCATCTGCTCATGCAAGCAACCAAATAGCTTCACAAGGTTTACTGCATCTCCTCATGCAACCAACCAAACACCCTACATTTCGCCTACATTGCATCCACTATGAAGTCTCATGCGAGCAAACACACCCTTAATGCCCATCTCCATCTAAGGTCGGGCCCAAATGTGACAGACGTATGTGGTTTGAGTGCACGTTAAGACTGGGTCCCACATAATAAACAAACCCGCAATCCTCCAACTGTCCCAATCCGCTCCCGATATCCCATCTTCCCTATCTACCTACACCTCGTAGGCCGCTGACGACCGTCGTCACATCAATGTTCAGGCCTTTAGCATTCAAGTCCAAAACAATTGGGGACGATGAGCAAATGACCTTAAATAGAGAGCTGTGGACACAATGTTTGATTTCCTAGGTGAGCGCCAATCATGTTCTTTTTATCGTCCCTGATTGTAGGTCAGTAGGTGCATATCATCCCCAACTATAGAGCCAAGGCTGCACAAAGACTTGTATCCAACAAGTCAAAGGGCGGTGAGCACATGGTGGCATTTGGCTTTGGATTCTCTTTTGTCAACACACTACATAATCGGGATTGAATGGGAAGGATGGCGACAGAACCGGGTGCTCCATGGTTCGTAAGGCGGCGTCCACAGAACGCCACAGGATGCTTCACCGCCTTAGAGCAACTCCAGCAAAGACCCTACTCAAGCCCCTACTCAAAAAGTAGGGGCTTAGGGTAAAAAAATGCACTCCAACAAGGCCCCTACTTGCCCCCCTAGAGTAGGGAGGACACTATTTTTTGCCCTCCAGCCCCATCTCCCATGGGTGGCATACTTTTTACTGTTGCCGTTTCTTCCCCGCTGGCGCACGCCACCCACTGGACTCTGCCTCCCCGTCGCATATGCTCATCCTTGCAATCCCTGCCCAAGGCTCGCGGATCCGAAGCCGACGACACCTACGTCTTGCACATCGATAGCTGACGAGCCACATGAGTGGCGTGCAAGAGGCAGCAGGCGGTCAAACGAGGAAGATTTGAGAGAATGCGTGAAGCCGAGCTCCTGCGCGAGGCTTGCCATGACTGATCACCATGGGCCTGACCGCCTGAGCTCCTAGCGCTTCTTTTCTTTACACAACCACCCACAATCGTGAGCTGCCATTGCCTGATTGAGTATAGCTATTGCTTGATTTGACACCACTGTTGTCCGATTTGACAACACGGTGGTCCTGGGTGGAGGAGCAGATGAAGAAAACGAGCTGGACTGAAAGCTGGCAGCGCCCGTGCTCGCTGCTCCGCGCAAGCACGCTGCGTCTGTGCTCGCTGCACCGCCGGAGCTCGCTGCGCCGCACAAGCACGCCGCGTCCATGCTCACTGCACTGCTGGAGCTCGCTGCGCCCGTGCTCCCCGCACCACCCGAGCTCCGGCACCACCGCCCACCACCACCGGAGCTTGCTGCGCCCATGGCTCGCCGGATTGCTGCAAGAAGCAAACGGCAGGAGCGGTCTGGCCCATGGGGAGCTCGGCCCAGGATTGGATCGGAGAGGAACAGAGAGAGAGGAGGAAGAAAGGAAATGGGGGAGAGAGAATTAATGGGCCCCACCCGTCATAAAAGAAAGCAAAATAGACACTGACATGTGGGTCCCATTTGTCATAGCAAAAGAAGGGGTTGTTGTTGGAGTTGGGCACAAAATCAAAGCCCCAACAAGTTGGGGCCAGCCCCTACTTAAGAAAGTAGGGGCTATTGCTGGAGATGCTCTCTCTCTCTCTCTCTCTCTCTCCCCCTACCTACCTAGACCAAAATCGAGCTCTTCCCTTGCTAAATCAGTCTCCCTATGCTGGATCGATCTTTTCCCTGACAAAATTGAGTAGATGGCCGCATCAGTAATGGCATTGAGTGCATGAGGGTATGCGAAATCAAGCTCTTCCCTTGCTAAATCAGTCTCCCTAAGCTG
The DNA here is from genome assembly GCA_015342445.1 of Digitaria exilis. Classification (NCBI taxonomy): domain Eukaryota; kingdom Viridiplantae; phylum Streptophyta; class Magnoliopsida; order Poales; family Poaceae; genus Digitaria; species Digitaria exilis. Next base: position 154,409 of record JACEFO010001949.1, read on the forward strand.
GATCGATCTTTTCCTTGACAAAATCGAGTAGATGGCCACATCGGTAATGGCATTGAGTAGATGATGCTCATCCTCGCTTGCTTTGTTCTCCAGACACTGTGCTGCTGGTTTGCTCCTCAGTACTGCATGCTGTGGCTTTTGCTGGTCAGAACCCAGAAAGCCAACTCTATCTGCTGCTTCACCTGTGCCTGAGTTGTGGAGTTCGAAGGTCATTTCATGGAGATGGCAGGCATGAGCCTTGCGGCTGTCGCATTCGGAAGAGGTGGTTGCCCTGATCTGCTTCTCTCTGCGTGTCCCAGGGTGCGAGATCCAAACATCAGCCGAGCTCTGGTGGCGTGAACAGCAACTGCCACCCATGAGCGGAGCGAGAGGGAGAGAGATGAAGAGAGTTTTTTTTGTCACACCGTAAGCTTAGAGCTGACCTTAAGGTTTTTCTTCATAAGGTGCGATTTCGCAATGGTTAATGCCTAGGAATAGTGTAGCATTTATAGCTTAATGCTAACTTTTTTTAATACATTGTGGGTGTACTGAGCGTGTATGACCTTACCTGAGCTAAATCTGAGCCTAATCAAATGTGATGTATTCTGGTAAAAGAGCAATGTGATTTACGTACCAGACCATTTTTCTTTGCCTTCTGATCCCAAACATTGGCTTGGGAAATTCATTGAATCTGCTTGGTATTCTTGGATTATTGGACGGTCAACCTTGTTGGGCCCCAGCAGATCTAAAACTTATTCGTGACCAATGACAGCTTAAATACTTAGCTTTGAGCAGCATTTGAAAAAAATTCTAGCAATGGAGTGCTAGATGAACTTAGAAAATTTTCTTGTGAGATATTTATAATTGATGATTATGTGATGTACTGTTGAATGGTTGAAATATTCTCAATTAAAAATGTAGATTCAGCTGATGCTTGTGCTTTACTTTATTCTGAATCTCGTAATAAGAAAATGTAAAACCTACTCGTTTACATCTTACTAATATATATACACACTAAAGCTGGATTTATGACAAGATTGATCCTGGGTTAGCTGATCAGTATTGTTTTTGCCTGGTTTGCTTGAGGTTAAGCCATGTCGAGTCCAGCTCTGTACCATTTGATGCTTACATCCCTTGTACAGGTACATTTCGTCATAGATTTCTGAGGATGTTGCTGCCTTTCTGGTCTAGTGCATTGCCAACACTACCAGTTACAGCACCTTCAAAAAAAGAGAGTGATGCTCCAGAGGGTCGGCCCCGGCAGAGATCATCAAGAATGGATCCCACAAAGATCTTACTTGCAATGGCTATCATGTAAGTCATCCAGCATGCTTCGATTAGTTTCTTCTTTTTTGTAATGCTTATATACTCGCCCACCCTCAACCCCCCTCTAAAGAATGGATGCTTATCCTTACTAGCTGTAAAGTAGGATAAGAACCTTTTTTTCCTGTATGCTCAAAGGAATGGGATACTTTTCTGTAGTGATAAAGTAGGATTAGAATTGAATTACCCTACATTTGGCGATGCCCTCAGGTGTACAAGTGACTCAGGCTGTCGAGTGTTAACTGCTATATCTCCGATTGGTAGTGATACTTTGTCATAGTTAGAAAGCAGCAGCCACAGCTGTGTGTCAACTTTTGAAATTGAAGGACATTCTGGCATGTGACAGGTTGATAAGGGATTCACATGGCACAATTGTGAGATAGGTGAATACTCCCTCTATCCCAAAATACAATCCGTTTTGGCTTTACTAGGTACATAGCTTTTTATATGTAGCTAGATAGATACCTGTGTCTAGATACATAGTAAAACTTACGTATCTAGAAAAGCTAGTATTTTTGGGACGGAAGTAGGGACTGGAATAATTTATTGAATACCGAACCGAACTAACCAAGAACCGAACCGAATTAACCAAAACCAAAATTTTGCACCTTAGTTCGGTTCCTATTTATTAATAACTGAACTTTCTCTGGTTTTTTTGGTTCCAGGCCTCGGGTAACCGATTTACCCAAAATAATCGAACCAATGTCAATGAGGCCTAATAGACGATACAGCCTAGGCCCAGTAAGAAAGTCTACCTATATAAATGATTCTCTCCCAAATCCACACCCTATTCGTCCGCACCCAGCATCTAAGGCACCGGTCTCTTCCGCTCTCCAGTCTAGTCGCTGGCGCCTCCTCTCCTTCACCCGCGTGATGCAGTATGCTGGTGCGTCAGTGCCTCTACTCCTGATATTTCTCGATGGCGTCTCCTCCTGCTCCTCCACGGGTGGATGGCCTCCAGCAGTTCACGGCCCGACCACCTGCTCGAGCAGGTAGCTGGCCTGGCGGCAGAGTAGAGCTGCCTTCTCCCAACCCGCCCCAAAGCAATGAGTTCTGCTCCTCGGCATCTACTGCCCTGTGATTTGGTTGACTTTTTTTCTCGTGCACACTCTTTTGAATCTAGCATGTAGTCCATTATTGTTTGCTTGGATGGAGTCTTTAATTGTATCGATGAGATTTCCCTCTCCTAGTACTTGCTGGCGAGTGTGTTCTTTTAAGCTATTTAATGGATCTGGAACTTTGTCTTGGTGAGGAAAATGTCAGATGCAGCGAAGTTTTTTGGATGTGTTTTGGTAGCTTGGTTAGTTTGGTCAGAACTGAAGACTGAACCGTACTAACCGAAATCGTTGGTTCCAAGAAATTTTAGGAACAGATGGGTTCATGTTTTTGTGTAACTGATTTTTACAAAAGACCGAAGAACCGATCGGTTTGGTCTAACCAAATGCCCATCCCTAGACGGAAGTTGCTGCTATAAAAAAAAAAACTTCGCATTGTGCCTTTTTTTTTTAAAAAAAAAGGTTATACTCATCATTCCATACTTCAGATGGCCCTGAAGCCAAACAGCATGACCATGACGATGCCGGGTTGCATACCGCGGTACCGGCAGGTTTTTTTTTTTTGTTTTTTTTGGGTGTTGGGGGGGGTCACAACAATTAGAATGAGATCATGCACTGATCGAAAATATGGATTAGAGCAGGCATCAAACCGCTATGCATCTTCCTGTAAGAATCAATACAAATTATGGTTAGAACTCTGGTCCCATCATCTGGAATTTAGGTATCAATAAAAGTGGAATCTAGGATTTACCATTACTATATCAATAATTCAGAATTATCATTCAGCATCATCTGGTGATGGGTTGTTGTTTAAGCACCTAGCATTACCAGGGTTTTCATTATATTTGCAGTTTGCACACTTGCACTTCTACTGTATTACGCGTAGTATACAAAATCTTAATCGATAGTTCTTGACTTTTTTTTATTATAAAAAAGAAACAGATATTTGTCTTCATTCATTTTATAGCCTTGCACTATTACTCTTGATATTTGCAATTGAACAAATAAACTTAAAATAGCTTTTTACTTGTTAACTTTATGAATTTAATATGCCTAGCCTATTACTGGACTGCGATACATGTCATTATCTATCCTGCTCGTATCTTCTCATATGTTGTACTATGCTTTGAATGCATTTCATTATGGCCTGTTTAGATTACGGGCTTTCTGTCTAAATTGTTAGGATTTTGTTATCATTTTTTTCAGACTTTAAAGAGAAAAATTGTTGATAACTCTCATGCAAGCACCAAGCATGTATTGCGTTTCCTGATTTTTCCATGTCTGGTTTTCCTGACAATAATATCTTACTATTGCTTAGAGAAAGAATCTGGGCTAATGTACAAAATATATATTGTTGCAGGGCATGTATAGCAACAATGGGAATTCTCTACTACCGGTTGTCGCAGCGCAGTCTTTCAGAAAACTTTGTTGAGGATGAGATTCAGTAGCACTTATTATATTTCCGACCTTTTAATCTTGTATTGCTCTGCGGCTGATTTGAAGGGTTTACCCTCCCTGTATTTTTTTTTCTTTCCTTCCCCTTTTGTGGGCCTTTTTGGTGGTTTGAGGGTGGGTAGTTGTTAGTTTATAAGAGTTATAGTTAACTGCCCCTACATTCTGATTCATGGTTATGTAACTATAATGCCATACAATATTGTATTGTCTCCACTGAGGAGAAATCATAGAAAATATACCATCTACCCTGTGTTATTTGATGCGAACGGGAAATATCCTTTCTGAGACCAAAGTATTCAGTTTGTTCAATTGACCCCTCCTGTGCAAAATTATGTAATTTAATATCTTCAGGCCCCCTTTGGATTCTTGTGGCTAAACTTAAGCCCTATATCTTTCGATAGTGATTAGGACTAAATAAGGGCTAAAAAATTTTGTAAGTCATGGTTAATTTGAATGTAGATTGATACTAATTAATTCATGATGATCCATGTCATTGTAGCATCACATGAGCTAATCATGGGCTAATTAGTATCAATAGATTCTACTTGCAAATTAGGTGTGATTTATGCTATTAGTTTTGCAGATAGCACTTGCCAGCCCTTCTAATCGTCAGTAAAAGATAAGGCAAAAGTTTAGCCCTGATGATCCAAACCAGCCTTAAAATATGATGAACTCAACGTTGTTTTCTTTCTTTTCTTCCCCTTTTTTGTTTTTATCTTTGAAAAATTGTGTTTAGATTTAAATTTTGTAGGAGAGAGCTAACATAGTGTCGTGTCCGGATCAGCCGGCCCGACACCAACGAGTAATTGCGCTGCTAATCATGACTCCTGATGGTGATGCAAGATGAACACGGGGGCACAGGGGTTTGTCCTGGTTCCGGCCGTGGGGCCGTACGCCCAACAAAGGGTGTAGAGCACCGTGTATCTTGCACCTAGGTGCTTGTAGTAGGGGTTTACAAGCAGGGTGGGAGAGGGAGAGAAGCTCCCAGGTCCCTCGCTAGAGATGATTGAGGCGAGTGCCAATATCATGGTTGCGTTGAGCTGAGGAGCTTGCGGTGCGTGTAACGCGTATGTGGATGTCCATTGTTGTGCACGTGCTCCTCTCTCCCTTTTATAGGCAAAGGGAGGAGGGAGAAATATATGTAGAATTGTACTCTAGAAGCTAAAGCACACTACTGTGGCGCTACAAGAGAGACATGACACCAGGCACGCCTTCTATACTTGAGCGATCTGGCCACCAAGAGGGAATCGCGTGTGCCGGCTCCGTCTCCATGAGGCGGCATGGTGGTTGCTGTTGACGACTTGGACTTTCGCACCCATCGGGGGCAGTGTTCGAGGGTTGGCCCTAACTGGCGTGGTGTCCCGGTCCTGTCTGTACAGGCCTTCGAGGGTCGCCCCGTACCGCGCCAAGGGTTGCCCCGTCGGCAAGGACACGGGAGTGGTTAACAAAGTGGCCTGCACAGGACAAGCCTATCCGCGTAGTGGCGGGGGCAGGCGGGTGTGGCGCGGTGATTCTCCTTTTGACTTCGGTGGCGCACCGTCGTGTCAGGCATTGAATGCGCCTGTCCGGGAAGTGGTTGAGCACACCTCTTCGTAGGGTGGAAAACCCTCGAGCGAGGCGAGGCGCCTAAGGGTGCAGGTCTTTCGGGGGTTCATCAGGGAAGGCCTCGATCGTGACGGAGATATCCCCGCTCGGGGATAGGCGATACCCTCGAGCGGGAAGGAGATGTTGAGGCATCCTGGGAGGCTTCCGTTTTGGGCCTTTGTTGGGCCGTCTCGTAATCAAGGATGTGGGCCTTACTATCTACTTTTCGTTGCATGAGCCTGGCAGATTTAGCAGAGTCATAATTTTGGGTGCTCCTTGAGTGATTTCCTCGTAGATTAGGGTACCCCTAATATAGGTACCCGACAGTAGCCCCCGAGCCTTTGTAGGGGTGAGGATCAGCCCTGCGGAGGCTTGTTTTCTCTTTTGGCGATGGCTCAACTATTAAGCACGAGATTTGATCCTCCGGGCATTCAAAAGTTCCGTGGGGGCACGCTAGCGCACCCGCGGGTGTAGCCCCCAAGGCCTTGGAGGAGCGAGGATACTCTTCGAAGGCCTATGATTGCTTGCAAGACTTGGGAGTCCTGACAGCGTACCCGCCCATCATTTGTTTCATCCGGCCTCGGCACTTTTTCAGCCGGCCTCGGCAATCCATAACGGGGGAGTATCACTTTACACGAAGATCATATAGAACGAAATCGGGGCAGTCACCTGCCTCGCGGAGAATCATAGCCAGCTGGGCGCTCGCTTGCTCGAGGAGTGCGCCCTGAGCCATGGTGCGAGCAGCCCTCGAGCCCTGACCCGTACTGAGACGATCGGGGTTCATCCTAGATTTGATTCGACCCACGTTGCCCCTTTGAGGGGAGAGGGGTGAGGTGATCCATGCTGCCCAAGGATGGGCTACGAGTCACAAATGCCCCGATGAGCTGTTAGCGGGTAGTTCGAGTGGACGTCCATGCCCCATTCGGTGAGAGTAGGCTCGTGGTCCGGAGACACATCCTTAAGAGCGCTTGCGAAGGTTCTCTAGGCAAGGCTCGGTCCCATTCGATAGGGGCCGAGGGCTCGATGCTCTCCCTCGATCTAGGCACCTTTGTCTGGCCTCAAACGTGAATTAATGGCGCCTCAAATTCCACATTCGAATTAGGCTTGAGCGCACACACCTTAATTGCCCCTGACCCTGTCGATCTAGGGCGCCTGTCGAACCCTCGGCAGGCCAGGGCTTGAACCCTTGATCAGTAGGGTCTCGAGGAAGTGGTTTCTTACCTACGAAGGAAGCTGGGAGGGGGCACTCCACGTGTCACGACCTGGGCGAGGTCATCATTGCTCGTGTGGGGGTCGTGGACGGCGTGGCCTGCGGGGCGGACGGAGCAAACGCGCATTTTCAGGTGCAGGCAAGGCTCAGACGATGTGACCGCGTTCCTGTTGCGCCCGACCCTTTGGTTACCGTGACGCGGTAATTTTGCCCCACGCCCTCGTTAATTCCCAAGGGCGCCCCCTCCCCCCGTTCTCAGCGACGACAGTGCCTACCGCATTTGCATCGGTTATTATGCGGCGGCCGCGACCGATCCGTCCGCCTCCGTCGTGGATAAATAGAGCGAGGGGAGGAACACTGCAATTTACCTTGATCATTTGCCTTTGCAACCGCCACCCTCCTTCACCTTGCAGCCGCAGTGCCCCCTTTTTTAGGAACCGCCGCGCCATTCTCTCCCAGAGAGGTAGAAGAGGGGGACTCGCCTGGTGGTTGCTCATCTTTGTGCCAGATTCGTCCCCTTCTCCTGTGCATCCGCCGGAGTCATGGTCGAGATGAGGGAGCCCGCGCCATGGAAGCCATCGACCACCTCCATCCATTACCTGGAGGGGCTCGTCACCAACGGACTCCTACCGGTGAATGTTGGAGGAGAGAAACCGGTGTGGATCTCGCCGAGGGCTGACCCAGAGCCAAACCCACCGAAGGGCTACATCGTCAGCCTTGCCCGCCTCCACGAGCGTGGGGTGCCGGCGGGGTGCTTCATCTGGGCACAGTGCTTCCACTACCAGGTGGAACTTCACAACTTCTCCCCCAACACAATCTCACAGGCGGCGGTCTTCGTCGCTGTGTGCGAGGGGTTCCTGGGAGTCCCTCCCCATTGGGACTTGTGGAGGCATCTCTTTCATGGTGAGCTCCACACCGATAGCTTTGCCAGGGGTGTTTGTCGTCCCATTCGCGTCGGTGGCCTCATGCTCCAGGTCCGAGAGAGGAGGAAGGACCTGTACATCCCCTGCACCATGGTCACAAACAACCAAAACTAGGACAAAGTGTGGGTCTACCTCCGGAACAACGGCGACCGACTCCCGGCGTACACTAGGAAGGTCCTGGATCAGAAGCCCAATGTCTGGGCTTACGGTGTGTCACCGCCGGAGCTACGGGAGAGGCTCGACATCTTCATCGATGCCCTGCAGCGCCTTGCGCACAACGGGCTGACAGCCGACGGCATCATTGCTCACTTTCACCGGTGACTGGTGCTTCCCTTGATGGAGAGGAAGCTCGCCCTCTACGAGATGCTGCCGAGTGTTGAACTTGAGGGTACGGTGATGGCGCAGGAGCCGCTCGCCGATGATGTCGCTACCTAGCGTGTGAAGTGCGCGGTGGACAGGTTGACATAAGACCCGTTCAGGGTGTTGATGGCGGGGTACCTATAATTTGTAAGCGTTTCACTCCGATTTTGTTGATTGTGTGCGGACTCGTATCCTTCATCTTCCCTTCCTAATCCTGGTGTCGTGTAGGGGCTGTCTCACAAGGGTCATCGCTCGGATCCTCCTCTTCCCGAGCTCTGTGCCACTAATCGTGCCCCTGATGAGGTGGCGAAGCGGAGGAAGGACTAGGAGAAGCAGAGGCAGCGGTGAAAGGAGGAGCACAAAAAGACGAACAAAGAACGCCGGAAGGACGGGCTTTCTCCTCTCCCTACTTCGGAAACTACCCCGGAGCCTGAAATTGAAGGTTCCGGAAGTGGAGTCGCCATTGGGGGGACGAGGAGCCCGTCCTCCTTCCTGCCACCGTCGGCTCCAGTGACAAGGGTGCGAGGAGAATCTTCGAGAAGGTTAAGGCGGAGCCGGTCTACGCGCGCCGCCTCAGCCGGAAGCTCATCCCCACGAAGCGGCGCGTTGCCGGAGGAGCGGCGTGTCGTACCTCCAATGTGGTGCTCGATGATCGGACATCGGCACCCTCGGGGATCGTGCGGAGCAGCAACACGTTACCGATGGAGAGTGCAGCACGGCCTCCAAGGCGGACGTATTGTCCCGTCTACATGCCCTCGGCGGTGTTTCTACGGAGCGGTAGCACGTTGCCATTGGGGATGTCAATATGCCCGCCTTGACGCAGGAATGGGCTGGCAAACCAACCCTTCGATGATGCAAGGGTTTCGCTGGGGGGCGGTGAGTTCGAGGGCATCACAGCTCTCGAGCGTCCCTCGAAAACGCAAGATGGGCGGAATCAGACGGTGAGTCTCGCCCCTTCCTTCTCGTTTTGCTTTCCTGATTTTTTGTCTTGTGAACCTATCTTACCTCCCTTCTCCTTTGCTTTCGTCCAGCCGGCCCACCACCCAAGTCCCCATCTCCCTCGCGCCGACTAAGGCCCTCAAGGTTGGCGTGGGCTCCTCGCCTCATCCAACATCGTGGTTCTTGGCCGAGGAGGACCAATCGATTGAGGAGTTCGTCACCGCTTTTGGAGAGGCGGTTGGGCGGGGTGACGATCCGAGCTGCACAGAGGGTGCGATGCTGCTCCTCAAGGAGGGTGATAGTTCGAGCCGCGCAACAGAGGCGGCTCAAGCTATTGCGAAGGTGGTGGATCCGGGGCGCGCGACGGACACACCGTTGGTCCGTCAAGAAGAGGTTACTGACATGGTCCAAGCAGGGGCCATGGACCGGGTCGAGGTGGAGGATGCGGGGCTCAGCCACGCGGGAGACGTGGCAGAGCCCTGGGTGGGCCGGGGCATCGAGCCCATAGTAATACGGGCGCTAATGGGGGCGCCCGGCGCCCCAGCCTCTGGCGTGGCCGGAGGAGAGGACACAGGGGTTGCTCATTGGGTTGTAGTGCCGTTGGGGCAGCCCCCGTACAGCGTGGTGCATCCGCCAGAGGGGGATGTGGGTGTAGGGAATCAGAGTGCGCCCGGCGATTTCGAGGTCCATCTGAAGTTCATTGGTGGGATCAGCCGGGGATCCCGCCACATTTTGTGGCCCGTGCTCGAGCGGAAGAGGAATTGTGGCGGGACCATAAGGAGTACGGTAACATGCTCCTTAGGTGTCTGCCGAAAGTTATCCGCCTTCACAAGGAGGAGGGGTCCAGATTCCATGGAGTGAGCCTTCTTTTCCGCCACTTTTGATCTAGGCACGCTCTCGTGAGCGCGTGACTTTATTAATTCTTTGTTTTGGTTTGTAGGTGCTACGCCAAGAGGCCGACGCCAAAACCAACCGGCTGGCCGAACTGTATGCTCAATTCCTTGAGCTGGAGGTGGTGCGATACCGTCAAGACTATGAGTTGGAGAGGATTCGCGCCGCCTTGAACGAGGCATACATCAATGGTCATCAGAACAGGGAAGAGTTGTCCCGCCTAGAGAATCAGCTCTGGGTGGAGCGTAACGCGCATGCCGCTACCACTGCCAAGCTAGAACGGGGACGTATGGCACTTGCCATGGTGGAGTTGGCACATGAACAAAAGCATTCGGCGCTCGTGGAGCCAGAAACCCAACTCCAGTAGGAGCATTCCACCTGCGAGGTGGCCGAGTCCCCTCTTCAAGAGAAGGCTGCGGCGCTCGAGGCGGCGGTGTCTTCCCTTCGCGCCGGGGAAGAGGCCTTCCACCGGCTGTTCCAGGCCATGGTGGGCTGCGACATTGCTGCCGGGAAGTATTGTGACCTTGCCAAAGAGCAAGGGAAGGAGCTCGAGGCCGAGAAAGGGCACGTCGACGGTATGTAGACACCTCCAGCTTGCTTATCTTCTTTTGTCATTTTGATCGAGGCTCACTCGATGTTTTGTCTTGTTCAGCGTTACGTCAAGTGCTCTCGGCTGAGACAACTTCAAAGGAGGCCCTGCAAACGGCACATGCGGCGGCTCAGCAAGAATTTGCTGATCTGGAGGGAGCCGCCGTGGCAGCTTGCAGGGAGGTCGAGGGAGTGGAGTCGCGGTCGGGTAGCTCGACAGTCAGCCGCCTGCGGGCGCTCGGTGGCCACGTGACTTCATGCATGAAGGATGCTCTCCTCCTCGGGGTCCAGAAGACGTTTGGGCTGGTAACGGCGCACTACCAAGCTGATCTCCCGGAGTTGGCTGTTGGCTACATCGTCGCCAACCACCTCACCGATGACGAGGCGTTGGTCGTCATCCGTCAAGCCGACACTTCTGCAGACGAAGCCGCCTGGGCCTTGTCGACTCACATCCAAAACGACCTCTTTCCCGATGCAGATGATGAAGGTGGTGCCTGGGACGCTCTTGATGGCATGGACACCCCATGAAAGGCTCGGGCGGCAGAGCCCAAGGAAAAGTAGATTAGGAATTTTGTTTCTCCCTTTTTGTGATGTACAAATAATTTTTGTGCAATTATATTCTCCGTAATACGCTCCATGCTTTTTGTGCATGCCTTAGAAAAGCTAACACTAGGATCAATTCGTTCATGAATTACTTAGGCGGAGGGATGTGAGGAAATGTCGTATCCGGGAGGCGTAGGCGATCACATGACTCAGGCGACCCTGCCTTTAGTTTTCTTATGCCTTGTGCTAGTTTTCTGAGGTATGCAGAAAAAGCGCGCGATTGTTTTCTAGCGATCGACAAAAAGTTTGAAATTGGGGACTTTTTTCAGGGGGTTCCCCCCATTGTAGCCCACGAGGATTGGGCCTGCCGAGGGTAGGGCCAAGCTTCTCTCCGTGCGATTGCTTGAGCCCTTTTAGGGTTAGCCCCCGAGTGTCTGGAGACTTTGATAAGTGACATGATATCGACATGATATTTATTGATACAGTACGAATATAAGATATGTACAACGAGGGTTTAAAACTTTTTAGGGGTAAAAGAAATGTAGTTGCTGGATGTTTCAGGCGTTTACGAAGACTTCTCCCTTTTTGTTGGCGAGCTTATAGGTGCCGGGCTTGAGGATCTTCGCGATGATGTATGGCCCTTCCCATGATGGAGAAAGCTTGTGGCTCCCTCGATTGTCCTATCGTAGCCTCAATACCAGGTCACCTTTGCTGAGGTCTCGACGACGGACCCTTTGTGCTCAATGTCGTCGCAAAGGCTACTAGTAGAATGCTGAGTGGAGCAACACCACGTCTCGCGCCTCGTCGACATGGTCCAGCGAGTCTTCGCGTGCTCGCTGGTTTTGTTGCTCTTGATAGGCCCTAAGTCTCGGGGACCCGTACTCCAAATCTATGGGAAATACAGGGTAAAGCCCGTGGCTCTGCTCGAGGTCATTCTTAGGCTCCAGATGACCGAAGGCAGCTCTTGGACCCACCTGCGGTCAAACTTCTTCAGCTTGTTGGGATTCTTGGCTTGAGATCTTGTAAAATCATACGGTTGGCATGTTCTACTTGGTCGTTCGTTTGTGGGTGTGTCACACCTGATCAATCCACGCAGATGTGGTTGTCATCGCAGAACTCCAAGAATTTTTTGCCGACTGGGTACCGTTGTCAGTGATGATCGAATTAGGAACCCTGAACCTGTGAATTATGACGGTGAAGAACATCACGGCTTGTTCGGACTTGATCTTAGCGATGGGTCTGGCTTCGATCCACTTGGATAACTTGTTGATTGCTACAACAAGTGGGTGAAGCCCCCGGGCGCTTTCGTCATGGGCCCCATGAGATCCAATCCCCATACGGCAAAGAGCCAATGTGATGGGGATTGTCTGCAAAGCATGGGCGGCGAGGTGGGTCTTGTGGGCGTAGAACTGGCAGCCTTTGTAGGTGCGCACGACTTCGGTGGCGTCGACGACCGCCGTGGGCCAATAGAAGCCCTGTCTGAACGTGTTGTCGACGAGCGTGCGTGGTGCCGCATGGTGTCCGCACACTCCTGTATGGATGTCTCGAATCAGCTCTCTGCCCTCGGGGATGGGGTTGCAGTGCTGTAGAACCCCTGAGGGCTGCGTTTGTAGAGTTCTTGGTCGATTATGGCGAAGTTCTTGGCCCGCCTAGCGATGCGCCACGCCTCGGTTCAATCCGCGGGGAGCATCCCTCGATCTAGCTAGTCGAGGTATGGGCCGCGCCAATCCCTAGGGAGTGGGGCGTCGTCGATCTCCATGGCCTCGGCCTTGTCCCCCTAGTAGGCTTCGTACCCCATGGGTTTGTCCTCATTCGCCGAGGGATCCCTATCCATGGGGTCGGGTGTCGCAGCCCCTCAGGCCGCCTCGGTTGACTTTGAGCCCTCGACCTGTGTCTCGAGGCTGACTGAAGGCTTATTAAGATCTCTGGCGAAGACGTTCAGGGGCACGGAGGTGCGTCCAGATGCTATCTTGGCTAGCTCGTCAGCCTCTTCGTTGTATCTGCGTGTGATAGGATTGAGCTCGAGGCCATAAAATATGTCCTCGAGGCTTCGGACTGTGTCGCAGTATGCCGCCATCTTCTCATCATGGAAGCTTGACTCCTTCATCACCTGATCGACAACCATCTGAGTGATCGCCATGGATGTCGAGGCGCTTGATGCCGAGCTCGATGGAGATGCGAAGGCCGATGAGGAAGGCCTCGTACTCGGGCATGTGGTAGGATGCCGGGAAATTCAGACGTATGGTGTAGCGCATGTGTTCCCCGAGGCGTGAGATGAAAAGGAGGCCTGCGTCTGCACCTGTCTTCATCACCGACCCATCGAAGTACATGGCCCAACAATCGGCCTAGATCTACGCCGGGGGCAGTTGAGTGTCCGTCCACTTAGCAACAAAGTTCGTCAGGATTTGGGACTTCATTGCCTTTCGTGGTACGTAGGTGAGGGTTTCACCCATCAACTCTAGCGACCACCTCGCGATCCTACCAGAGACTTCTCTATCTTGGATTATCTCTTAGAGGGGGAAAGACGACACCACAATGATGGGGTGGGCCTCGAAGTAGTGTTGCAGCTTGCGTTGCACCAATACAACGGTGTATATCAGCTTCTGGATTTCGGGGTACCTTGTCTTGGTATCCGATAGGACCTCGCTGATAACATACACCGGCCTCTGAACCGGCTGGGCGTGTCCTTCTTCGGTCCTCTCTACTACGATAACGGCGCTGACCACCTGAGTAGTTGCAGCCATGTAGAGATAGAGAGGTTCGCCTTCCTTTGGTGATGTAAGGATCAGGGTGTTTGTGAGTGCCACTTTGAGCTTGTCGAGTGCTTCCTGGGCCTCCACGGTCCAGGAGAAGCGTTTAGTCTTCCTCAAGAGTCCATACATGGGCAAGCCCTTCTCGCCGAGGCGCGAAATGAATCAGCTCAAGGATGCCAGGAACCCCATGACCCTCTATACCCCCTTTAGGTCTCAAATCCGCTCAAGTATGCCAAGCACCCCATGACCCTGAGAAATGGATAGCCATGACCTTTTTAGGGTTGGGCTCGATGCCTCGCTGGGACCTAATGAAGCCCAACAGCATGCCTCGAGGCACCGCAAACATGCATTTCTCAGGGTTGAGTTTTACCCCTTGCGCCCTGAAACAGTTGAACACGACTCGAAGGTTATGTATCAGGTCGTCCGCCTTCCTGGATTTCACAACAATCTCGTCAACATACGCCTGTACGTTACGTCCTATATGATCCCTAAAGACTTGGAGGATACAACATAGATAAGTTGCCCTGGCGTTTCGAAGGCCGAAGGGCATCGTAACATAGTAGAACATGCCGAAAGGGGTGATAAAAGAGGTCGCGAGCTGGTCAGACTCTTTCATCTTGATTTGGTAGTAGCCGGAATATGCATCAAGGAATCATAAAAGTTGACATCCCGTGGTAGAATCTACAATTTGATCTATGCGTGGCAAGGGAAAAGGAACTTTTAGACATGCTTTATTTAAACCAGTGTAATCTACACACATCCTCCATTTCCCATTCTTTTTCTTAAGTAGTACAGGATTAGTTAGCCACTCGGGATGGAATACCTCTGTAACACCCTAAAAATGGCCCTAATTAAAAATTAGTAATTAATTGCCTTTTTATATTGAAGAGCTCATAATTAATGTAGGGAAAATAAAAATTTTTGAATAAATAAAAGCAAATATAGGAAATAGAAACATTATTGTTGCATTCATGCTGGTGCATTTATTTTTGATTGTTGAATTCAAATTTGAGTTTGAATTTGAATTCAAATGAGTGTTGAATAAAAGAAAAACCTTTTCTTTTCTCTCTCTTTTCCCCTCTCTCTTTTCAGCCCAGTTAGCCCACTCCTCCTCTCTTTCTTTTCTTCTTTTTTCCGCGGCCCGTTGCGCAGCCCAACACTGCAGCCCACCGCGCCGGCCCGCTCCGCGCTCTCTCTTCTCTTTCCCGCTGTGGCTGACATGCCGGGCCCACCTGTCAGCCTCTCCTTTCTCTCCGCAGCGCGCGCCTCCTCTCTCCCCTCTGCCACTGACACCCGGGCCCACCTGTCATCTTCACCTCCTTCCTCTCGCCGTGGGCAAGCGGGACTCCACCGCGCCGCGCCGCCGCGAGTCCCCTCCGCACACGCCGCCTTCCTCGCGACTTGGCGCGCACGCCAAGGAGCCTAAAGCCCCCATAAATAGCCGCCGCCCCTCCTCGCGGATCCCCCACATCGCAAACCCAGCCGCCGACCCCGAGCTCGCGCCGCCGCCATCAATCCGCCGTCTCACCGCCGCCTAGTCGCCAAGAGGTTGCCCCGAAGCTTCTCCGTGTGGTAAGGAGCAAGCCGAGGCCAAAATCCCCTTTTCTCTCCCTCTCCTCCGTGCGTACGACCTCGCCGTAGTAGCCGCACCGCCGCCGAGCGTCGCCAGCTTCCACCGCCACTCAATCCTCGAGAACAACCCCCTAATCGAGTTCCCCTCTCTCTCCTCTCTCTCTAGGATCAATCACGGCGAGCTTTGATGCACCGTAGCGCCGAGCCGAGCTTTCTCCGGCGAGCTTCGGCCTAGCGCCGCCGCGCTCCGGCGACCCCTTTGAGCCGATCTGTTTTCCACCGTTTGATTCCCATCCAACGGCCCAGATCTGATCCGAGCCCGGTCCACCGTGGACCCGTGGACCGCGGTCTACGGCCGGTCCATGGCACAGTAGACCATGACGTCAGCCCACGTCAGCATCTAGCCGCTGCCGTGGCGATTTTGCAAAAGAGCCCCTCTGTTTTTCAAAAATCAACCCGCGGTCCATCACAGTTCAAAAGTATTTACAACTAAATCCTTTTTCTTTCGGTTTAGCCCCTGTCCTTTTGAAAAATCATGCCCGCCGTCCTAGAAGTTGTTTTTACACCGCAGCCCTCGTGTTTTTATACAAAATTATGTTTTAGGTCCCTGGTTTCTTTCAAAAACACCCCTGGAAGCCTAAAATCTTTACCACCAAGCCCCTAGAGCCCGTTTTTAGCGTAGTTTCTTCGTTTTAACTCCGATTTGAGTGATTTTCGCGCTCACGTGTTCGTAGTGAAGCGTAGAGTAGTTCTAAAGCCTTCTTTTCACCTTTTGTTTATGCTTGGTGTACTGTTCTAATTAAATATCTTGTTTGCATGTATGTGTGGATGTTTGTGTGGTGATCAATGTGAGTAGTTGCTGAGCCGTTCGAGTTCGCCGACGATCCCGTTCTCGAAGATCAAGTACAGCAGCAGTTCTCTGAGGAAGGCAAGTATAACACGGACCATCCTTGTTACCTATTCACCGATTAATCACATACATCATATGCATGTGTCTAATACTGTTAACCATTAAGGATGTTCCTAGTCTTTACCCTATTCCTTGTTACCCGGGGTTTTATGCATTATGGTTAGATTATGCTACGCGCTGCAACCAACATTTATTTTTAATGTCAATATTGAATTAATGGTTCACTTCAATGATGGTTAAAAGATGCTTTTTAGCAACATGGTTCGGGGAACTAGAGCATGTGCTGTGTGCTTTGTTCTAGTGTCTCTATAAGGTTTGGTCTAGGGAATTAGAGCATGTGCTTTGTGCTTTGTTCTAATGTCTCTCCATAAGGTCCGGTTCTTAAAGCGGCAACCCAGGAACCTGTTCGCCGCCGTTGGAACTATAATGGCTCTGGTCTTGGATAACTAGCTTGTACGTCTCTAGCTCGCCAGTGGTTACCGAAAGGCGTATGTGGGGTGCATGGGTGAGAGTATAGTTTGATCCATCGAGGACGGTTTTATCCGTTGGCTATGCCCCGTTAGGCAAAGTCCCGTGATGTAAGCGCCCGAGGTACGGCAGCTTCACACGTTGCGATGATTGCGCTCTCGCTCTGGACGCCATTGACCCCCTCACGTTGCGCCCTGAGCGTACGTCAATCTCGATGCCTCGGGTTATGCTGCCTATGTTGAACCAAAACGGCTACTGTGCTTGTTAGGGTGTTTTGTGAAAGTCCTCGTAACATAAATTCTTTTGGATTTATGTGACCGGCGGGTAAAGGGCGAAACCTCTGCAGAGTGTTGATCTATCATGATAGCCGTGCTCACGGATACGAGCGGCCTGGATCCTTTTTGATTAGAAGATGATATTAGTGGTTGATATTGGTTTATTCTATAATCACTTACACCTTATTAATGGGTTTATACTTGGGATTCTACTCATTGGTAGTAATTTGGATGATAATAAAATGAGACAACTAAAAGTGCTACTGCAGTTCAGCCGTGTCCAGCCTTTTGTTCCTGCATAACCCGTGTTATACTTGTTAAGTAAGATGGTTTACTTACACTTGCAACTATTCAACAAAATCCCGGATGGGTAACAGATGGAGCAATGAATGATCAGTCGCTTGCTGAGTTTCCGGAGGATCTGCCGTACTTCTAAGCTGTGTTCAACCAGTTGGTGTCCCTGTGGATTTGAGGCTCTACCTAGTATGAAGCGTTTATTAGTATTAAGTCTTCCGCTGTGTTATTTATTTAAGACTATGTCTTGTGTTAAACTCTGATATAAACTATTTTATTCGAGCATTGTGTTCTCTGTGATTCAATATTTGTAATCTATATGTGTTTTGTGGACATCCTGGGCACACATATGGAAGCATTCGGATTTCTTGGAAATCTGGGTGTTACAACCTCCTTGATGAATCCGGCCTCTAGAAGCTTGTGCACCTCCTTGCCAATCGCACGTCGCTTGTAGTGGGACTGGATGTCAAGGAGTGCTCGGCGACCTCCCTCGGAATGCCGGGCATATCCAAGTGGCTCCACGCGAAGATGTCAATGTAGGCGCAGAGGAAGTCGACGAGCACCACTTCCTATTTGCTATCGAGGGTTGAGCTGACCCTTAGTGTCTTGCCATCGTCGTTGTTGGGGTCGATGGGTACAACCTTGGTGTCCTCGGTGGGCTCAAAGTTCCCTGCATGGCGTGCCTTGGCATCGATGACCTTGTTTGTCATCGCCTCCAGATCTGCTACCAAGGATTCATCGAGCGCGAGAGACTCGGCGAGCTCGATGCTTTCAACGTCGCACTCGTAGGCGTGCTCGAACGTCGGGCCGACAGTGATGACTCCGTTGGGCCCCGACATTTTCAGCTTGAGGTAGGTGTAGTTGGAGATCGCCATGAACTTGGCGTAGCATGGATGCCCTAGGATGGCGTGGTACGACCCCTTGAACCCCACCACCTCAAAGGTGACGGGCAGACGGGCAGGTTGATCTTCCCGAGGGGTTGGACCAGCTTTCTCGGTGCGACACCATGAAATGGAGACTCGTTTGGGTACAGTTCCCTTGTGCTGATCCCCATGAGTTCTAGAGAGGGGGCGTACATGATATTGAGGCTGCTGCGCCCGTCCATGAGTACCTGGAGAAGCGGGTGTTGCCGATGACGGTGTCGATGACGAGTGGGTATTGCCCTGGGTCCGGGGTGTAGTTGGGGTGGTCGTCATGGCTGAAAGAGATTGTCTCCGCCGACCAATCGAGGTACGAGGGGGTGGCCTTCTGGACCGAGAGGACCTCTCGACGCTCACGCTTGCGTTGTCGAGGGGTCATGTTGGCTGCAGGTCCCTCGAGGATGAAGAACACATGTTCCACCTGAGGGTAACCCTCGTCATCCTTCCCACCCTCATCCCTCTTTGCGTCACCCTCCTTCTGAAGGATGCAGTTGTAGTACTTTCAAAGCACGACTTCTTGAGCAAGTCATCGAACATGTTGCCACCTCGAGGGGGGCTTCGAGTTCCCTTGCGGTTGGGGTCAATCGCGAGGGCCTCGCCAGAGTCGTTGTCCTTCTCGTGTGCATGCCGAGGTTGTCGAGGCTTCTTGCCCTTCTTGCCCCGCTTCAACTTCTTAGGATTGCTGCCCTCCGCCGGCGCTTCCTCATTTCGCTTCCCCTTTTTGTCGTTGAATATCGCTCCAACTGCATCTTCCCCAGAAACGATGTTGGTGGCAATGACGAACAACTGTTTGACACTGCGTGGGGGGCTTCATCCCAGCTCACGTACCAAGTCCCGGCACGTTGTGCCTTCGAGTAAAGCATGGATGACTCGGAATCGCCAACGCTTGGAAGCTCTGTGTAGCGCTTGGAGAAGCGGCGCATGAAATCCCTCAGGGACTCATCTGGGTTCTGGCAGCATCCCCGTAGATCCCACGAATTTCTGGGGCTCACGTAAGTGCCCTGGAAGTTGCCCACGAAGGTCTCAACCAAGTCCTCCTAGTTGAAGATTTGGCTTGCAGGTAGATGCTCGAGCCACATTTGCGCGGAGTCTGCAAGGTGAAGTGGCAGGTTGCGGATGATCATGGCGTCGTCCATAGCCCTGCCCAGTTGACAAGCGAGGCGGTAGTCGTTCAACCATACCCTGGGTCCGTTTCCCCTAAGTATTTGGCGATGGTGGAGGGCTGTCGGAAGCATGGGGGAATTGGAGCGATGCGAATCTCCCCGCTGAACACGTGCATTCCAGCAGGTTCCGGTGACGGACTCCTGTCCTCCTCGCTGTCGTAGTGTCCGCCGCGACGAAGGCGGTAGCCACAAGCCTCGTCGTCCTGCCTTCTCTTGTTCAGGATATTGCGGGCGTTGCCATCATCTGTGGCTCCCCGTGTGTTGCATAAGCGAGTCTTTATAGATGGCCTCTCGTTGCACACGTTTCCGTGGACGCTCGTTGTTCGTTAGGTCGTGTCTGCTCGCCGCCTTGATGTCGTCTTTTCGGGAGTGGGGTAGCGTCCCCTTGTCTCATCGAGGCGTGTGGACCGAGGCTTCCCCGCCCTTGACGCTTCCTTCGCCCCTTGCAATAGACGAATGTCGGAGGCGGGAGGCGGAGCTTTTGGCCTGTTGTCGCACGGCATTCTCAACAACGTTTGCACCTTGTGGTTCAACTTTCATCCCTCGGGGGTGGCTGGCTCAGGCATTGCTCGTAGTGCAACCGCAGCGATGAGGTTCTTGCTCGTCCTGGATAGTTCCACGGGGTCGTCGATGTTGTCATCGGTGAGGATGCATGCACAGGCTCTGCGTCCTTCTTCATAGGCCCATGCGCCTTGCTCGTTGTTGTCTCCCTCAAGCGTGACTCGTAGGGCGTGCGCCATCTGCCGGTCTTCCTCAATTTTTGCGTCGAGTTCGTTGAGCTGGGCCGCTTGGGCCAGGGTATGTAGGCGATGCCCGCTTCCCTAGGGAGGATCCACAAGTGGAGGTGGGGACTGAATGATCACTGGCGCCACACCATCCCCATCCAAAGTGTCGGTCGCGTCACCATCGTCCTCCTCCTGTATGTCGATGACGAAGCACTCACGCATGGGGTCATAGTCACCTTCCCTGGAATCCTCGGAGCTAGTGAGGCAGTAGTCTGCCGCGGTCTGGAATGACAAGAAGGCCTCACGATCCCGAAGTCTAGAGTAATCCCACTCCGAATGCTCTCGTCCGCGGTCAAACTCTTCCTCAGACTCGGGGTAGGAGTCACCAGTCATCGAAGCGATTAGGTTGCGGATTGAGACCAGATGGTGTCCTGGCAGGTCGTCGTATGCGCTCATGTTGGTGCGAACCGACGAGGCATACGTAGCGGTGGCGTTGCGTAGTCCGAAGAGGAAGGGTAATGGCGAAGCGGTGCTACCCCCGGGACGCTCGGGTATCATCGTGAGTGGTGACGGCACTGAAGTTGCGTGCCCTGGCTGCACCACTGGTTGTGCTTCACCAGCTCCTGCCCCAGATGGGATGTTGGGTGCGACTGCAACACGCCTGTTCGCACGCGCAAGGGCGCCTCTTACATCGGGGCGCCACCTATGGTGGCACCTCGGCGCGATTGCCTGGTCGCCTGAAACTGCAGGCTCATGAACCAGATCTCGTATCCCGCTGGGAACGTATTGCTTGAGCCCATCGGGAACCATCTCCTGTAGTCTGCCATCAGGAGCAAAGTGTGAGTTGCGCAGCGCTCCCCCTACCTAGCGTGCCAACTGTCGGTGTCCAGATCGGCCGACCCGGCACCAACGAGTGATTGCGCTGCTAATCACGACTCCTGATGGTGATGCAAGATGAACACGGGGGCATAGGGGTTTATCCTGGTTCCGGCCGCGGGGCCACACGTCTAGCAAAGGGTGCAGAGCACCGTGTATCTTGCACTCGGGGTACTTGTAGTAGGGGTTTACATGCAGTACGGGAGAGGGAGAGAAGCTCCCAAGTCCCTCACTAGAGATGATTGAGGTGAGTGCCAATATCGAGGGTGTGATGATTGCGGTGCGTGTAACGCGTATGTGGATGGTCGTTGTTGTGCACGTGCTCCTCTCCCCCTTTTATAGGCGAAGGGAGGAGGGATAAATATATGTGGAATTGTACTCTAGAATCTAAAGCACACTACGGTGGTGCTACAAGAGAGACATGACTCCAGGAACGCCTTCTGTACTTGAGCGATCTGGGCCACCAAGCGGGAATCGCGCGTGCCGGCTCCGTCTCCATGAGGCGGCATGGTGGTTGCTGTTGACGACTTGGACTTTCGCACCCGTCGGGGGTAGTGTTCGAGAGTTGGCGTTGACTGGCGTGGTGTCCCGGTCATGTTCATACAGGCCTTTGAGGGTCGCCCCATACCGCGCCAAGGGCTCCCTCGTCGGCAAGGAAACGGGAGTGGTTAACGCAGTGGCCTGCATAGGACACGCACCAAGTGTTGTAAATCTGGGGCTTGTAATCTTACTACACTCTTCAACCACGTTTGTGGAGTGGCCTCTGGTGTTTGTGAGAGGGAGGAGAGTCCCTCGGTTAGTTGGCCAAAGATCTACCAAGTGAAGGTGGCGAAGAGCATTTGGGAGGGGCGAGCGGAGATCCACTTACGTGTGGGGAAGTTTCGTGGCCATCCAGAAAGTTACTCGATAGGGGAATTTATGCACGTGTGCATTCCCTTGAGAGGGGATTCAACAACGAGGACTAGTGGAAAGCTTGCGAGCTTTCCGATACCTCGATAAAAATCACCATGCTAGGAGTTTGCATTCTCTACCCTTTACCTTCCGTATTTTATATTACACTTAGTTCTCGCATTAATCTTTTCTAGACTTGTATGCTAGCATAGAATTGGATCTAGGGTGCAAGAGTTTGAAACGGTAGAGATAGGAACACATAATAAAGAAAACATCAAACACATCTCTACTACTATTAAAAACGGGTGTCATCGTCGACTCACCCGTGGCTCTGCCGCCACCGTGGCTTTACCACGGCAGAACCACGTGCCCGCCCCCACGATTCGATAGATGGGCCTCCAAACAACAAGCTCTCCGCAGCAACAGCGTGCCCCCCACTGTGTTCCCCCCGGTCTCCTAGGGGTCAGGGCCTTGGTCGCCCTAAGGCCGGCTGTCCGCGCCGCCCGCCGAGGCCGAGCAGCACCAGTGTCGAGCTCTTCTAATCGCGTCTGGAGCCACTAGGCACACAATAAACATTTCACTACGAACGGAAAAATTATTATGCTGAGACACAGGCGGGACATAATCCAGGCTTGGATACAAAGGGAGACTTCTTCATTGATGTTATCCACCAGTCAAGCTCCTAATAAGTCCTGTCTGACTAAAGGTTCTTGCGTTCCGTTGCAACTAAAGCGATGGTTAGCACCACAAGCGAGCCAAAGGTCTTGCTATGCTTGGAGAAAAAGAGAACCGTCCATTCCCAAAAGTCCAATGGTGGTAAAATGGGCGGTACCAGGAGGTACCCAAAGAAAGGTACCTCTGACTAAATATTTTTTTATTAAAATAAATATTTAGCTAAATATTTAGCTAGATCAATGGCTAGCATTAATCAGCCATAAAAGTATCTCGTTGTACCTTCTGGTACCTTCCAAGCATTGTAAAACTCCCTGCAATCATTTTCTCGAGCTCTCCTACCATCAAACTAGAGAAGTTTCCATGTTGAGTGGGGTCCTTGGAGATTCAATTGTCAGAGAAGGGGCTAGACTTCCCTAGTGTAGGGGCAAGTGACCAGCAGGTGCGTGATAGTTTCTGATTCTTGTCCACGTAAAACGCAATCATCGTTATCTTTGAGGTTGTGCCGCTCCTCCCGGCATCTGTCCACACCGGCCATGGAGTATTGGAGTGTCAACCACCCGAAAAACTAACATTTAGCAGGTGAATGTGTTTTATGCAAGACCTTGGCCCTGTTGTCCGACAAAGAAGGCATTGCATGTAGATGAGGTAGAGAAATTGCTATCATTTGTCCATTTCCAGAGGAGGATTTTGTCCGGAAATAACTTGAGAGCTCCCTTGATGTCCTTCACCCATCTGTCGATTGTGTGGAGCCTCAGCAACAGTAGTGCGCTTCTTTGGGATTCGTGGCCCTACTGCCTGCACCAAGCATGGTACCCATTCTGCAATAGATTTGCCGTATACCCATCTGTCAGACAAGAAGAGGGTATTTGTGCCTCTCCGGGCTGCACCGAGGTTGAGTAGAGAAACACTTGTACAACTGGTGTCTCAATATTATCCGGTAAATATAACCAGAGCCGATTCTGCTCATCCGGAAGGCATAACCTTGCAACCTCAGAGCAGGTAGGGCCTATGCAAAGCGTGACAACAATAAGGGCAACAGGAAGCAGCTTGTTGAATCTGTTTATCAAAATTGCTTTTGTTTAGCGAAGTTTATTTGGGCTGCCACTACATGGCGCAACAGATCGATTAGAGATTAAGCAAGAAACTAGCTGTCCACCTAAGAGCTTGTTCGGCAACCTAGGAATTGCTCCCAAGCTGGAATGGTTCCATGCATGGTTTGAGTGGTTCCATGCATGTCACTCAAACCATGGGGTTTGGTTCCATAAGGTCATACTCATGGAATGAAATATGCCTTTTTAGCATGAAACGAGACCAAACCATACTGGGCTTCAAACCCTTCTATGCCTAACCGAACAAACATTTTGGGTAGATTGGGATTGATTCCATGCCAAGATATTCTATGTGGTTTGGAGCTCATTCCATGACATTCCATGCCAAAACGAACAAGGCCTAATGGCTTGTTCGGTTAGGCATAGATTGGTTGGGTTCCATGTGAAATGGGTGGGGTTAAGTCCACTTGTTCGGTTAGGCATGGATTGGTTGGGTTTCATGTGGAATGGGTGGGATTGAGTCCACGTGGACTCAATCCCACCCATTCCATATGGAACCCAACCAATCAATGTCTAACCGAACAAGCCCTAATTGGGTTGCTCAGAATCTCCTTAGGCCTCGTTCTATTCCAAGAAAAAAAATTCAGGTAAAATGGGGTGGATTAAATCCTAAAGTGACCTATTTAGGAATAAATCCTCCCCAAACCACCTTGAATTTTTGAGAACCGAAGAGGCCCTTAGACGACGAGCAAGCCTTCACCTCTTCATGTTGGTCATTAGAAAAACCCAACCATATCTTGCGCAAATTATCAAATGAAGTGTTGGCGAGAAAAATATCAGGATGCCAACAAAGCGACCGGTTTAATGTTTCCTGTTCACAAGACATCGATGGCTATTATTTATTTCCAGTGTTACATAAGAGCACATGTAATGCAGCAAGTGTTACATCCAACAAAGTTGACCAAAGAGTCCTCCCCGGTGTCCTTGAGTGTAAAACTCAGAAAGCTGATATTACATGGACCAGCACAAAGCCGACGACACATTCATTAGCTAAAATCTATGAATACTGGACTGCTAGAACATACTACAGATGTTCAATCATAAATGGAGCTTACAATGATATTCAAGATGAAACTTCTCGCACCGAATTAGCAGGTGAATGATAGAACCCCTACTCTCTAAATAAAACCTTTACCACCTGCATTGCCAGTTTGTGTACATAGCCGTTGCTCAAACATCTTGTTTCTGCCTTGCTCTGAATTAGGCAATATGGCCTACCTTGTAATGGTGTGTGCACGGAAAACAGACTTTATGAACGATCCTCTTCGTGTGTATGATTCGGGACCTCTCCTTGATTGTCCAGGGGCATATATTGTGCCATGATAGCTCTGATCTCAGAGTCCATGTATGACTGCAAGAACAAATAAACAAATGTAATTCAGTTTCCATGGTAAGGGCAATTTTACAATACCATGAATCATCAGTAGTAATATGTTTATATCAATTAATGTGTGAACTACGACTCAGCATACTGGCAACATAAGGAAAGTTACTGCACTTATGACCTTTCAGTTAAAAACTAAAGGCACAAAATCATCACAGTTGTCACATTTCATATGCACGTTAAATAAGAACCTCAGGTTTGAAATGTCTGTGATAAGTAATATTGCAGTTTCATAGTATTGCAACATGCAGCACGTAACCAGGAACAGAATCAAGATATCCAAATTGTGAAGTAATAGGTACAGCATTTCTTCCAAGTTTCCAGAAGAGTTTATAAACTGATGGAAAACTGCCCTCAAAAAAAAAAAAAAAAAAAAAAAAAAAAAAAAACTGATGGAAAACTCCACTAATTCTCAATCTTCCAGGTTTAGAAGAAGCATGGGGATGGGAAAAAGGTAAAACGTATTTAGCGTCACACAGGAAAAAATGCTGAATTTACAATTGAGCATTCCAGAAAACAATAATTCCAAGGAGTTACTTGCCACAGCCACATATAAGTCTGAATGTATCACAATCAAGAGTGGCACATGCTACGTGGACACAGGGTAAAATAAAAGTGACTAAATTTGAAGGTGGACACGTGGTAAAGTAAAAGTAACTAGAATTGCTGCAGGCCAAGTATAAGGAAATGAATCACAAACAATACCAACATGACACATCTGTTTTGAGGCCGTGTAATGTTTTACTCCCATCACTACTACATGCTAGATGCATCATTAGTCAAATTTAATTGATAGTTAAATAACACAAATTTACCTATTGAGTTAATCATAGATGTACTTATTTTGCATGTAAATTAGACGAGTTGCATATGTTTACACATGACAGCACAAATCCATGCATCTACCGAATGTAATAATGACAATATACATGAACCTAAAAGGGCAAGTATTTAGTAAAGGGGATCTATTCTAACGAAATAGAGTTACTCCTAATCCAGAAACAGGCTCAGAGGTAGCACAAACATTTATAATTAAACAAGCTCATAATGAAAATGTAAAAACAAAAACGAAGGCTGTGCATGTCTAGCTTACCCTTAGTCTGTATTTATATACAATATAACTTCCTGCTGCCACAACTATGATTACTATCAAGATACCCCAAACTGCAGCCCATGCTGCTTTTGCCTGAACTGCTGTCTTGCCTACAAATTAACCATCACTATAATAGTTAATTGATATACTATAAGATTCGTAAAAAAAACAATCAATCGAGGTTGGAATTACTTATGCATGTGTCATGCTCTTTGATATATAAAAGGTCACCACTGCAAGTGCAGTCATAGCCACCCCATGTATCTCTGCAGTTGCATTCAGGACACTGACAAGCTTTTCTCTCCTTGCACTCATTAATGTCTGAAAAGGTGAAATAAAAGACAATATGGTTTATGGCATGTTATTGCACTAAATATCTACTTCATTACCAAAATAAGTACTACCAGTCAAAAACAGATGCATAGCAAGTTGATTTAGGGTGCAGATATTTCACGCTTTAGTTTCTCAAGCCAAAATGTTGCACCCAATGCCCCTAACGCTCTACAAGTTTGTTGCTAGTGCTAATTGGATAGATGGATTTACAATTAACAATAGAATCATGTAAACGAAAAAAAGGCATTCTCCTCATTAAATGATAAGGGTATTAAACAAGTAAATAATATTGCAGAAATTTTTTGAAGGAAAATAAGTCTGATGTTGCAGATCTTTGAAACGAAATAAGTTGAATACAATAAGTATATACCTACCAAAGCATACTTCCTAGTTTTATGCATATATTTTCAAAGGCAGATAACTGTAAGATGACAGAAACCTTATAATGTCACTAGCACAATAATGAAAGAACTTTTAACATCACAGAAATAACTCTCATTAGAATCATAAGGGAGCAAAAAGTGTATGTTCAGGTGGGTAGACACGGACCTTCACATTTTTTAACACCATCCCCTCGAAAACCAGTTGGGCACTGGCATTTCCCATCTCCAGATTCCTAGAAAGATTTTAAAAACACTTTAGTGAAGGGACAACAGCTCAATATCACGAAGCTGATTCCAAGGTTGAGCGCTGCAAGCGGTTCGAGAGATCATGGCAGAACCCATGTGCGGAGTGCAGCAGGCCCATGTTATACAGTTTTTCTTTTTCTCTCTCTTTTCTTTTTCTCTCTTTTCTCTTTTCCTTTTCTATTCAATTTTTTTCATACCATTTTGTAAAATTTATGTGTAAAAACCATCTACCAATATTTTCAGTTATAGCATCTATAAGTTATGTATAGAACAAATTGTCCTAAAAATTTAGCATCTAAAAGATTATTATGAAAA
Organism: Digitaria exilis; assembly: GCA_015342445.1. NCBI lineage: Eukaryota > Viridiplantae > Streptophyta > Magnoliopsida > Poales > Poaceae > Digitaria > Digitaria exilis. Next base: position 181,644 of record JACEFO010001949.1, read on the forward strand.
TATTATGTGCATAAGTCATACCGTTTTACAAATAAGTTGTAAGTTATTATTTTGAAAATTGTTTGAAAATTATGCACATGAGTTGTCTATACCATAAAAGTTATGCTAAAAGTTATTCCGCAAACATTATCAGGTAAAAGATATGTGATAAGGCGTGTTTAGTTCCCAAAAGTTCTTTTTACTCCATATTCATCCCCCTCACAGAACACGCATCCCCAAAAATTCCTTTTTCACCTTTCCTATTCATCCTCCTCACATAACACGCATCCCAGAAAAAAAAGTTCTTTTTCTCCACCCATCTAAACACAGCAAAAGTTTACATGCATAAGTTATGATATTCTAAAAAATGGAAAGTTGCGGGAACAAAAACTTCCCAAAATTGGAAGGTGGAGCCAGCAGCCCTCCTGGCAGGCACCCGCGAATTAGCAAAAGCCCGGATCAATATTCAGTAGTAGGTCCTAGACCTACCTGACAAGCAGAGAACGTTTTTCCATTACGAGTTTCATGCCAACATCCTCCATGGTTTATCAAGCATTTTCCAGGTCCGGCAGCTGCATGCAACACACAGATAACCATTATAAACTTCCCCTAATATAAATTGTCTAACAGACCTGTGCATGTTTCAGCGCAGGGTAAAAAGGATGCATATAGCATATGCAAGTTGAGAATACTAACACAATTCAATTCCAGAATCAATGATAAAAACTGTCACTGCTCAATAGAGGGATGCATATTCACAATCAAAATAAGGCAACTGCATATAGCATATGCAAGTTGAGAATACTAACACAATTCAATTCCAGAATCAATGATAAAAATTGTCACTGCTCAATAGACCATCATTACAAAACAACATTTTGTGAACCTAATCCGCAGTGCAATAAAGTCTTATCATCTGTGTTACTGGATCCCATTTGACCAGTTTATATGCACCACCTCCTGAGCATGAACTAAAGAAAATGAAGCTAGGTATGTGAAGTATCCGGATACACTAAAGAAAATGAAGCTAGGTATGTGGAACAGAGTCAACAGACACTTCCAAATGTAAAAAATCTCCGCCTCCTTCACTGTTCATTGCATCGTTTCTTTTTTTTTTATCTAACATGCAGCAGATCTGTGTATCTTTGTATTAAAGAGAGATAAGAGAGTACATCAACCCCTTACAAAAGCAACTACACACCACATGAAATGAGACTTGGGTGAGTTGCACAAATGTTAAAACAAAATCAACAGTCTACAAAAATACGACCCAACCCAAAGAAAACAACCTTGGTTATAAACTCAACCTAGACATGCATCCTTCACTCGTCATTGCATCACTTCTCATTAGATCATTGCACATGTAGAAAAATTGAAAAAAAAGGCTATTTTATCACAGCCGGCACAACTAAATGCAATTAATCTCTAAAATTAAGGTGTTCTTCATTAGTTGATTGGTTAGGTTATTCCATATTTTCTAGATTGATTATTGATATGTTCCTTAGTTATCTTTATCTCTTTGATCAAATTTTTAGGAGGCACTCTCTATTCAAATGGAAGAAGTTATTCATGAGTTGATTTTCTCAAGTCCAATGTTTTCATTCTATTTTTCCAAACTCCTCTTCAAGTGGCTGAAATCCAGCTTTCCTTCCTATGGGCTACGGTATTTGATCCATGATGATATTTGGTACATAACTGAGTATAACATCTTCTCAGTAGCGCTTAGCAGATTTAATTGTGCTATTTCATGATGGTTTACCATCCCAAAGAGTTTCTATACACTACACAGTCCCTAAGTGTTCAAAGCTAACACAATCTTACAATGGAAGGTTTTTGTTTGAAAATGACAATTCCTATATGCAAGTTGTTAATATAGCTGATGCAAGACTATATTGATAATTAAGTCCAAGTTAGGATGCGAGCAATGAGAACAGAAGATATTACGTTCACAACTGCTGTAGCCGTCGCCTTTGAACTGTACACCGTTGAACGTGGGGCATTCACACACTCTTCCACGGAAGGTGTCCTGGATAATAATTGACATCAAAGTGAGAAAATCGAAGAACTATTTCAGATAGCAAAGTCAATCAACTTCTAGCTATCCACATGTACCCTGCAGGCTGTTACATTAGCAACTTTGTCTTGCCAGCAACCCCCATTGTCATTCAGACACTCATTTGTTTCTATATCTGTTTTGAAACAGCTCAGGAATCAGTAGCTCACACATAATAAGGCTAACTCAGTGTAGGTTTCATGTTCAAAATTTTATTGGTTCTTACCGTCACTCAAGCAAACATTCGGTTCAGTAGTTTCCTCAAAACCAGCACAAATAGCTTTGAGGACAGCTTTCCTCTCAAGCTTCCCTGTATTCCTTTTCCAGGTTAAAATCTTACAGAGTTAATGTAAGTTTGTAAATTGTAATAGTTTGTATGGAATGTTGACCTCGATATTGCCGGTTGTTCACAACAAGAGTAGGCAATATAGTAACATCTCCTCTTGAACCCTTCCCGATCTACAGAACTTAACAGCACAAATTAGCCCATACATGATTAGTAACGGTATAAACATCACTCAAAATCATCTGTAGTAACTGCCCACAAAATAAAAAAAATCTATACTGCTTTTATTTTACTAATGAAACTCCACAACAAACCATGTAATGTTAAGTAATTTCACCTGAGCATCTTGCTCCATTTTAAGCAATGGGTGATCAGAATCAGCATTTGGGTCTCCCATGCACTTATCAACTTTCTTCACATCCAGACCTGTAAGTGTAGAAACATCAAAGCAGTTAGCGTATACTGTATACTGAAGTAGTAACACTACTACTATATCTGTAAGTTGCATGTCAGATCATATCATGCTATGAACTGTGTACCTTAGTACACTAATTTAAGTGTGTGGTAAGCAGAGACTAGCTGGTGATGTCGAGCATGTTAAGAACTTGCTACAACCAAAATTAAAAAGTACATATACAATGTGCATTCTTCAGTAAGGGAAACAGGAACAGAGCCAACCTAGTGATTTGATGACAGTTTCAGCACATTTTTTGTTATATTTCTTCTCCTTCATTGGGCACCTTATGTGAAAATCAGTGACATAATCCCACCAGACCCATGGTTTCTTATTTTCATTTGCAACTTTAAACACGCATAACTGTCTGAGGTTCTCTACCACCACATCCTTTCCTTCATATCCTGTGCTAAAGTCTTGTTCCGGATCAGGTGCACAGTATCTCCCATGGTTTATGCATTGGGACTTGCATTGTTTACTGATCACAAATGCTTGAGGGCAGTACCAAGTAATATAATGGGGTGTGAATTGACTATAGCCGCCTTTCTCGAGTAGTTGAGCAGCTCCTTTAAATTCCTTCAGAAAATTCATCAGCATATCACATTTAGGTCCACATTCATCATTGCTATTTGTCCATAATTCATACTCAACACGGTCGTCTGGATGTGGAACAGCCTCCCTCCAATCAAGATTCACATTGACCATTTCCCCATCTTTAACAGCCTTCTTCAATTGCTCACCAAATTTTTTATCTATCAGTGCAGAAGGAATGGTTATGTTCTGTATATACTTTGCAGCCTCATCATCCTCCCGAGGTAAATCCATTGTTATCAATGGTTCATCCTTGTCGTCAACTACAAGTACTGCAGAGGCACCAGCATTTTGCGCATTCCAAACCTTTTTCGCAAATAGGCAATCTGGAAAACATATATTGAGGACAACTATATTACCATGATGATCGAGGAAATAGTATTTTAACAATAAAGTTGTCTAGTCAGAACTGATGGTGGTGCAATTTATTCTGTATTTGATAATTGATTGATCTCAGGAATTAAGAACTCGGTCAAGACACAGTCAGCATAAACAATCGAGTTCACTTATAATCTAAGGTAGGAAAGAAGACATATAACTTTCTGACAGTTACTTAAGAGCATATAAACTTGTGCAGAATTTTTTTTTTTTTTTTTGAAAAAAGGATAGCAACACCGCATTGACATAGGGCATATATACTACAATATATGGCCAATGGCCAATAATGTCATTTCAACTATCAAAGTTGCCAGGCACATATATTCAAATATTAAAGAGAAGGAATCATAATGATCAGTATAATATCTGAAAAGAGAAGCATGAGTATATTATCACGAACCAGTCATTCAAACCTACCAAGATCTAAAAATTAAGAGAGGGATGAGGGCAAACTCATGTGCCTATTTAATAAGTTACCAAGAAGGATCAGAACAACAGCTAATGCAGCCGGAAAGTCGGATGAAAATAGAGTCAAAATGGCAAATTTCTACAGAGAAACCAGTGCCAAAATAACCCAGAGAATCAATAACTCCTAGTAAGCTATTTTTCCAAAAGCACTCAGTACACAGTTAACCATTGAGTTTAGTAGGCATTGTAAAACAACAAACGTAGCATAAGAAGGTCAATTCAGCAACATGGATTGCACCACTCATCACTCATGCTTAGAACTATGCATCACAGCATCATTCAGTTTATTCAGTTGCAAGCATAAACCTCCATAAACATTGAAATGGTCGGCGAAACCACCAATTTAGGCGTTGTACCTAAAGGTGCCATATTCAACAACCAATGCATGGATCGACTGATTTATTTGCTTAATGACAAGGTGGAAATAATAAAAACCAAATTCAGTACTACTATTTATAGCGGTGTTCGCTTCCTTCCAGAGACTACTAGTATATACTAAACTAGCCACCAGCTTTTTTATACCTCGTGGCCGACAAAACCAACAAATTAACCGATCAATTTGCAGCTATAAGTCGCAATCTCCCCCGCTCCACGTCTCAAAGCACGACCATACATCAAAGCGCGTAGCGCAAGGACAGAAAAATGGAGAGATCGAGGCGCTCACCCCCGCGGTCGACGAGCAGGAAGGTGGGCATCGCGCCGGGCTTAGAGCGGAAGGGATGCTTGCCGTCGAAATCGTCACAGGCGTTGGTGTTGTCCTTGGGGTAGACGACGGCACCCGCCATGCTCCCGCCGTACTGCGGGATGCCGAAGTTGCCGATGGCGCTGTCGCGGCGCCCCCGCAGCGACGTTGGCGACGTGACCATCAGGCTGTTCTTCTCCACCACGAAGCGGGCCTCCGCCGCCGCCGCGGCGAGCAGTAGCGCCAGCAGCAGCGGCGGCTGCGGCCGCGGCCACCGCCGCCGAGACCCTAGCGCGCCCATAGCGTGCGAGCTCCGGCTGCGGCGAGGGTTTAGATCGGAAATTGGGCTCAGCGGAATCGAAGCGGAAGCAGTTTCGTTTTTCTTTCTTTTTCTTTTTCTTTTTTCTTTAATAACGCCCCACTGCTATCCCTCTCTGTGAGTATAGCTCAGCTCGTTGCTCGCGAGACTGGTGTGAGCTGTGAGTGCTGGGTGCGTGCGCCGTGGACTATACCTTCGTGGCACGTCTCACTGACATGGGAAACTGGCTCTCGGATATGACGTAGAAGACCTGCAGACCTGGTGTAGGGAATACTTGGGGCAGAAACGGTATCGCATCGCGGTCTTGACATGTGGGCGATTGGTCGGTGGCCCCACCTGTCGGTGTAATCGCACGATTCGCGGTCCTAGGTCATGATGTGGACTCGCGAGTCCCTGCTGAGTGCTGACTTGCGCGTGGTCGCTTGGTGATGCGCGCTATCGCGCGCCCTATTATGAGCGTCAATTTTGTAATTTCAAACAGCCAGCTAAAGTTTCTCTTCTAAATATTATGACTACATGGCATCTCATCCCGTGGGTTTTCTCAAACCAAATATTACATTTATTCATTAGCATTAGTAGCTACTGGAGATTTTAACATGCATTTAGCTAGGAATGTTGATACAAATGAGTGTCAAGTCAAGTATTACATTTGTTCGTTAGCATTAGTAGCTACCAGACATTTTAACATGCATGTAGCTCGGAATGTTGATACAAATAAGAGTGACAACTGACAAACATCAAAGAACAAGACATATGCAATAGTAGATATCAAGAGCAGATTGGTTTTCATTTATGGCTGGGGCTAAACATTGCTTAGGGTGCCATACAGTTCATACTTCCACTGTCAGGTAAGATCAAAGTGATATTGTTGTTAAAATAGTTATATATTATATTTCAAAAAAGGAATGAAGAGGCACAGAGAATTAAACAGCAAAGTATGTAGTAATCATTCTTCATCTACCAACTGTTTTGTAGAATATAAAGGCAATCTGCAAATTGTATTCCAATCGTCACAATTAACTGAAACTTAACATATCTACGTCTAGATCATCCTCTAATAGTTTGGCATTCGTGTACATTTTCCAATTTCCACAAAGAACAAAATGGCATCAGAAGTAGTCCCAATGGACTGGTTGAAACCAACATCTTCTTCCTCCATCGTCGGGTAATCCTTCACCTCCTGCTTTATCAACGGTCACCTTCTTGTCATGATCCTGTTTATACCCCTCAGAACTCTGCTTGCAGTTAAAGAAAAGGTAACAATCCTATCAAGAGGAGCACAAAGATGCTTCTTTAAAGCTGATAAAGCTAACATGATTGCTTAGCAGAGATGAATATGTGATCTAGGTATAAAAATCTTATTTTTATCATGACAAGGAAACTAAGAATAAGAATTTAGAATAAATTTGCATTATATGTCTTGGTGTCCACCACCATTCTTTAGAGAGAAAAATCGTCACATCTCATGCCCAATCGCATATCATAGAACAACAGATTAAGCTATGATCGACAGAACACAAAGGCATCCCAACTCCCTCCTATGGTTTTTCTATGTATAAAGTCACAAAATACCTCCTTGTAATCTATATATCTTCTAGGAACCAGCATCCAAAACATTATTGACATTCCATTTTGCATAGTCCATACCAATACTCTCAATTTCAGCCTAGACATATATTGACAAATAAAGACTGGCTGACAGAGGCATGGAACATACCAGCTGACAGAGGCAACCACTCAATCTCTTAAATTCACACAAAAGTGAACGGCTGCGACAATATTTCACATAGGAGACACATGTGCAAAGAACCTTAAGTGCTAATCCAGTAGCCAAGAAAAAAAACTCACCAGGACACTCAAAAGCAGGCTATTGCTGGTGGAGGCAAAATGATCATGACGTGAGCTGGGCAGGGGAGAGGGGAATGACAGACACCTTAGGTTTTGGGTATGGGTTGTACTGTGGTTAATTCCTGCAAAATTCTCAACTGTGAGATGTAGCACAATTTTTTGAGGAACTGCACACGAGTGCAAACAAATCCTGAACGCTTGCTAAAGCCAAACAATTGAAAAGTGGCCCAGTGCTAATGGAAGAACAGTAGGTCTATTGCACTCTATAATTTGTTTTAGTTTAATGCCACTGTCTTTTTCCCCAAATGCAAGAAGCTAACAAAGTAAAAGAAAAAGGAAGTGGCTATAATCCTAATGCTATATGGAGATTAATCAAGTAACTGCAAAGACACAAAAGGGAACTACCGAAAGAGGAGAGAATAGTCTCACATCGCTTTAATAGAAAGGAGCAATAATGATTACCAAAGTTTGAGAGAAGCTAGCTAGTTAAACCAAATCCTCTCAAAGAAGGATGTGTACCTGGCTAGAACCGGACAATGGCGGGATGTTGGTGTTGGACCACTGCTACATAAAAAATAAGTTCTCAAAAAGGAAATCTGAAAATACTAACTATTCTGCGAGGACTTTGCCTTGGCATTTTTTCGAGTAGCTGCAGTGCGCCATGCCCACATCTGCTGCTGGGTCTGTTGCCGGCGCACTCAGAAGCGTGAGGGATAACACATGGGGCGAGGGGGATTTGCACGCCGGCGTCGCAGGTACTCTCCGCCAGCCAGGTCGCAGCCTCGCGCGCTATTTCCAAGCCATCTTTGCCACGTTGTTGTTACTTCCCTCCTCCACCATACCACTACTGCCTCGATTGGCTTGGATCTGAGAGCAGAGAGACATGAGAATGGATGAGAACGGAAGAGCCTCGATTGGCTTGGATCTAAGAGCAGAGAGACATGAGAATGACTGAGAATGGAAGAGAGAAGGAAAATGAGGAAGAGAATACCTCTGCTCTACGCGGGCCATGGGTGACGCCCCGTGCCTTCCATCGAATCGTCGGCGATGCCGTTGAGCCACTTCATATCGACGTCCCCCATTCCCACCGTATTCCGCAAGACCTGGCAGCGACAGCTTTGCCTCAGCCCGGGGTGGTGGACTTTGATCCACGGGGCGGCTGTTGCCGGAGTGCGCAACGGACCCCGTGCAAGCCAACGACCCATCCGATATGTGCAGATGGGAAGGAAACGCTCGTGCGGCAAGCGGGAAACCCATCCGATATGTGCGGCGCGCGAGTGTTGCTCCGCGCCACTGTGGTGGCGTCGAGCAAGGAGGCACGCACGGGCGAGCAGGGAGTGATGGCGCCATGGAGAGGGGAGGGGGGAGAGGGCGAGCCGGGAGGCACGCTTGGGCGAGTAGGGAGCGGCGGCGGAGGGAAAGGGGGGGGAGAGAGAGGGGGGATGTTTGAGCAAATGCTAGGGTTTGGATGCTGTTTGTTTACCGTCTGCGGACCACGAGCCAACTGCGGGCGTCAATCAGAGTGAATAAAAAGTTCGGGTCCGAAGGACGGACCACGAGCCAACTGCGGGCGTCAATCAGAGTGAATAAAAAGTTCGGGTCCGAAGGGAGGAGACGCGGCCTCCGCGTTTTTCGCCACGTCGCTCCGAAATCGCGTGGAGCGCTGTGGGGAGAGCAAACCGGAGGGGATTTTAACCATTGCGATTTGGCGGATTCGTTTTCACTTGAAACCGTTGGCGCCCATTTTGATGGTGTGCCAGTACCCCATCGAGGCTCTACATTCCTGTATTATCTCTATTTTGATTTTCCACCTTAAAAATGTTATGTTGATGGATTGATGGTTATGGTTCGCAATGCTTGATTTTACGTTGTTACTTAAAATGTTAACTCGTGGTGTCATGTCCTAAGCCAACACAGAGGAAAAGGTTATTGCAAATCGCCCAATATTTAGTATGTACTAGAACTTTTGGGCGCACAATGCGCGCCCTACCAATATTCGTCCTACCAATATTTTTAAAATAAAATACTAATTAAAACAGCATATAGGTAACTACAGATGTCAACACATGGTTTAAGGAAATTATATCAAATACATAATTAAAACGAACAACCAATTGCATGAATACAAAAATTGCATATGGAATAAGTGCAAGAATACATAAATTGCATACGGAACAGTAAGTCCATCTATAATTATGCTACCTTGGGCCTACCCACTATACAGGCCAAAATAGACATTAGTAAGTCAATTCTATCATATGTTGAGCTTTAGATGGCATATGAAACTGAGGAGCTTGATGGCACATGGATCCACCAAAACTGAGAAACCTGGTGAAAAAGCACCTGCAGAAGTCCAACCAGCATATACATCAGTATAAGCAATCATGCAGAAGTGCCATCTGCATAAATTTTTTATACATATATAAGATAAACATATAGTGAAATCACTAACCCATACATAATGACAGAGGAAGACCACTATGTTAGCACCATTAATAAACCAGTAACCTAGATAACACAGTTATTTAATCCATAAGCAATGCTTGCAAACAAGTGAATCTGGAGTTGCGTTGACCATGAAACGGAAAGGAGACTCAAGTACTCAGATTGCATGCAACCAAAGCATAAAAACCAACCAAAAAGCTTTTTTTTTTTGTCACCGTCACTACTGAATCGTTAAGGGCAAAATCAACTACAGGCTCAAGCATAGATCAAATAAGCAGACTCATTCAGTCATAGATAAGCAGACTCATTCATGCATAGATAGGGGAAAAGATGCATCGCTGGTACTAACCATCGTCCATTGGTGAGGTGGTATCCAATAAATCTGCAAGAAAGAAAGATGGTTTAAGTAGGACCGCCAAGCGAACCATACAACCAGATTTATATTCAGCATGATTTTTTTTTCTTTTAGAAAGGAATCTAAACCTTACCATAGTATTGATAGTAGTACCAAATCAGAAGGAAAGCTAAAGCTTTAGAAAGCGATAGAACAAGGGTGCAAGACAACAACATACTTAAAGTTCAAAAACTTGGCTGGTTGTCTTTTAAGCTACGGTGGCGCTTTCATAGAGCCAAAGCTGCAACCTGCATATCAAATAAAGACATTCAATAATGCACAACAGAGAGAATGTTTGAAAGTATAGAAGCAATCTATTATCCTGAACAAGAACAAAAGAGACAAGGACCATGCCTAAAATATACTATCTAAACAGTATTGCCAAAATTATCTGATTTAACTCTTTACTGATTGAAACCTTTCTAAAATCAACTGAAATATGAAGCCATGAAGATTTTTTGAATTACCTTATATGCAACATCAGGGTACTTAATTTTGTTAGCAAATTAAAACCATCAAGTTGGTTTAGAAGGTCAAGGATGATACGGTACACTACTTCACTGAAATCATTACCATTTTTAGACACTATTCTAGCATATCCAATAATTTAAAGGTAGCAAGGATCAAATTGTCTCCATAACAACTGACATAGTGCTACATAAAGAAATTTATTGCAGATGTAAGATACAACAATCTACAATAAGTAAACAAAAGATATAAAATATCGTAGCTCATCGGTATATACAAAGAGAAAAACACACTTGTAATAGTTTCTTCCCACTATAGGCATATGTAATGAGTCACCACTAATAATTAGACTGGGCATTATCACCCTCATATGCTGCATACAAATAAATTTCTAAGAGCTAAAGAGTGTGCAAGTTTATTTTAAATGTTCTAATTAGGATAGCATAAGTGTGCATCATTCTCAAATTACCCTGCAATTACCTGAGGAGCTAAGGATATTGTCTGGACAAAATCTCACCTGCTCAATGCCTGAAATAGGATAGGGCAAATAAAATTAGCAGCAAACACTGAAAGAGCAAGATATTTAGAAAGACACATGCTTATTTGTAGCATGGTAATCAGCAGCCTATAGGCTTGCATTTGAAGTAAACCAATGCTTAGAGCATCAATACTTTTCTTAGCGACCTATAGGCTTTCATTTCATTTTCAACCAAATGCAAGAAGAGCCGAACAATCCCAAAGTGATACTGAACCATCAAATGGGAAGATGCATTTCAAGAATCAAAAGATACTATGCCAACTTCCATTTTTTGTGGGACAAAGCTGCCCTAATGCTATACTCAAACGCAAGGTTGGAGGAATAGACCATGCCTCCCCTGTGTATCATGAATTATAACTACTGAAAAAAGCAGAATACATACCAAGCAGGCAATCCCACAAGTATCATCATTTACAACTACTGAAAAAGCAGAATACCTATTACAGGAATGTAGGTAAGGAATATCTACCTATTACAGGAAATAAATTGAATTGCCTACCAATAACCGGTAGGTCATATGAGCTAAAACTCCTCTTCTACATTAAAAGATTCATAATCACATATATGCAAGCACACTTGTTTGATGCCTACAAGAGATCATGAAAATTATATAAGCATCAAGAATCGGGTGAATGTTATTTACAAAAGAATAGATAAAAAAAGGCTATCAACTATGAACTAACAGGCTTACATTGCGCTCATCCACAACCACACTGAAATCCTCAACAGTTAATAAGTAACCATAAATTGTAGCAAAGAACTTATTCAGATTAGGCTAATAATGATGAAATCACCCTCATATATACACAAGCTATCAGCTACATTAATTTATATGCTGACAATCACAGCTAAAGACGAAATCCCAGGCAAAAAAAATCAGATCAGGAAGCTATACTTGAGGAAGGGGAAGGGGGGCACTACCTTAATTAAGTGATAAGAGCGAGGAATGAGCAGCCATTACCAATGAAGAGTCCACATCAAGCAAGGATCTTTGCGTTACCAGCTAGCACGTGCAGCATGGTCGGATTCAGATCCGATCATCTGATCTACAGAGCATTTGCGGCTGCTTGTCTCCAATAGAGTTAACCTTCTTCTGAAGTATTAATTCCACCTTAGAGTTAAGTAACTACATTGGCCTTCTTCTGATAAAACCTACGAACCAAATCATTATATTAGTGCTAAATATTGTTAAAGAGACGTTCCTGGTCATTGAAATATTAACAACCTTCCTCCAAACCAAAGCTTAGTATTTCCCTAAAAGTAGTTGAATTTACAACACTAACTAATAATAAAGCTGACTAAAAGGTATCATGTGTCATGATTTGACTGCTCCAAATGCAGCAAGCAGTAATTTTACACTGGAATGCAGCACAAGCTCCATCCTCAACTCCTCAAGCCTAAAGACATATGTCTGAAGCAATTGAGCAATATGTAGAATATCTATTTGAAATATCAAACAAAGAGAAGAAGCTAAACTTGATGGTTTGATCCAGGTATTAATAAGTATTAATAATATAAGAAACCCTGCATTGGACAGATGAATTACTTGTGCAAATTAGAAGAACCCATTTTCAGGATCAACCAATGTTGTATATTGTCACAACATCCAGTATTCCAGTGACTCATCAAGCTGAGAGCCTAGTCCTAGTGCATTCACGTTTGCACTTTAGGAAAAGTGGTAATGCCCAAATAAAATCAATTGGTTTGTGTAGATCTAAGAAATATCTCAGTTACAAATAAATTAAAGAATAGAGTTCTGGACTGGCCGCTAGAAACTTGAGAGAAAATTGCATATTTGGGACTCCAATAATTGAGTTTCGTAGTTTTGCCATTTTAAACATTGACATAGTAAAAATGGGACTCAAAACATACCATTTGATGTATTTTCTCTCTTTTCTCATGCATATACATATATTTGGCACATAAACATTTGATGTATTTTCTCTCTTTTCTCATGCATATACATATATTTGGCACATAAAAGGACAATTTTGTCCCGACGTTTTTCTCTGCGACTCGCCCCGACATTTCATCTCCTCGACATGTCGCCGCCAAAAGCCCGACGATGAAGACGCAGCCCCAGTTGCCGGCTACCTCGCGCCGGTTTCTGGCCTGGCCGTGACGACGGGCAGCAGCCTGCCTGCCCAGGCGGCGGCGGCCAGCAGCCAGCCGGCTAGCCTGCCGAGGCAGCGGTCAGGGGCAGCTAGCGTGCCCAGCGGCGACCACCCAGGCAGCCAATCTGTTCGAGCAGGGTTTGTTTAGCAGATCCGTCCAAGCAGTTTGAAAAAGAACAGAAGGGCATCATGGTCCGTTTAGGTGCCAAATACATGGGAGAAAATTAGAAAAGAGAGAAAATAGACCTAATGGCATAGAAATCAAGTGTCACATGTTTCGAAGTCGATGTTTGAAATGGCAAAACTGCGAAGCGCAACAATTAGAGTCCCAAATATGCAATTTTCTCGAAACTTGAGAAGATATTGATGTGTAGGTGTACTCATGATACATGAACATCACAACTTCAATATATGTGAACCGATGTCTTAACAGCTCAATGTTCGGAGCTGCAGCATACACTGGGCGGTAGAAAACTGACAACTGGCCTGAGATATATGTGGAACAGCTGCTAAATCTAAGAATGCTAGCCATTCAGAGAGGACCTTACCTTGGAGAAATTTTCTCGAGCGGTTGATGGGCATCGACGATGGTCACCCCAGCGGCCTGGTCCTCCTGTGAGCGCGCGGTGGAGACGAGGTGGAATGGGACGAGGAGGTGGTGGCTGAAGCAGAGCATATCTGGAATGCCTAAGACAGAGGAGGACGGCGCCACTTTCCTTCGCCACGCGCCCAGGTTGCGCCACGCCGCCGCCCGGATGAGATGCGAGAGAAAGAGACTGAGCGGATGAGAATGGGAGGAGGGAGAGGATAAGGCTCATGCAGCGATGCAGGGCCCACTCACGTGCGAGAGGAAAGGCTCTCGCAATCGCCGCGAGCGGCCCACGCTCGCCTCAGCGGCGACGTGTCGACTCGCGAGGGCTCAGCGGGGCCGCGATATGCGGAGGTGCGAGCGGATTTTTTAAGAACTCCGATAGATGTACAATGCTAACCACTCATCTCTAGGAGTGTAGCAAGTTTCGATTATTTACTGTTACACACTAATCCTGACCCGAAGGTCAATGAAAAGAAGCTGACAGTGTGATGCAATCACTTTTCACTCTATTCACATTCGAGATTAAATGTGTAAGAAAAATGGCTCTAGGCTATTCTTTGTGATCTTAGAGATTAATTGACAACATAACCATTGGGACTAATATGTTTGTTGAGATGCACATTTGTAGATATTACTAGGTCCCAAGGATACTTCGGAAGCCATCGAAATGATATTCAACATCCAAGTGATCAATATCTAAAATGTTGAAATAGAAGATGCAAAATGTTGAATCAGCAAAAACCTAAATTTGGAATTATCGCAAACAAAATATTGAAGGTAGGACTATCGAATCAGTCGTTCGTGCTGAAGGTGGAAGATGTGTTTGCCTTTGGAAAGTGACGACATATTCGACGGGGTGCCCATCGAATCAATCGACGGTGCTAAAAGTGATCGGAACGCAAATTATTGAAACTGCGCATGAGAATGTTGAATCATGGAACAAGAATGTTGAATCAGTGGAAACAAAATGTTGAAGCTATGACCGTCGAATCAGTCGATGGTGCTGAAGATGGAAGGTGTGTTTGCCTCTGGAATGCAACGACTTATTCGACGAGGTGCCCGTTGAATCAGTCAATGGTGCTAAAGGTGATCGGAAGGCAAAATGTTGAAACGCAAAAAAGAAATGTTGAATCGGTACAATGGAAATATTGAATGAGTGCAAAAAAATGTTGAACAGACCTGTTGAATCATTCAATGGTGTTGAAGGCTAGAAGTGCATTCTGTCTCCAGTTGGCGATGACTATTTCGACGGGGACTCGTCGAATTAGTCGACGGTACACTGTGCAACGGCTATATAACGACTAGTTCATTTGGTTGGGACTATAAATACCCCATCTCACGGCCACTTGAAGTGTTCTTGAGCTGGCAGAAGTTGTGGCGGACCACTCAGAAATTATTTCAAGTACCAATGGACCGCTAATTAAGTGGTTAGGCACTTAATCCGAATAAGCTGGAGCGTCGTCGGATTATACCCGATTAACCACTTTTTTCATAATCGAAACAACACGTGCGCCCACACGAAGTTGAGTCCCAGAAATTACAATATTCCACAAGTTCAACATAATATAAATAGTCTCAACAAGTTATTACAAACCAAGTCTGAATTTGAAATAAAAGTCTGAGAGTTCAAGGAGCGGAAATTTACTAACGACGATACATAGAAACACCACAATGAAGCCGTCCATGGTGCTACTCCACATGATCCTCGGAAGAGGACGGAACCCACTCGACGTGCCAGCCAGGAGGAACCTGGGCATGCCAAGTGATAGAATTCACCGTCTCATCCAAAGCAATACCTGAAATAATAGCCACAAGCAAGGCTGAGTATACTAATACTCAGCAAGGCTTACCCGTCGGGTGAAACTACATCACCGACTCCTAGACATGAGAGGCTTTTAGCTGGTGGGTTTGTTTTGCCAGAAAGCGGCTAAATGTGGATCCTTACTTTTATTATTTTAGCATCAGGTTCTAGTAGTGTTAACCATTCTAGATTAGCATCCTTTCTAAGCATGCAAGTGGTGCAATACAATTTAGTACAAACAACAAGTTCATCATCCTCATAATTTCACTTTTACTCAATGTGGCCCAACGGAGCAGTCTCATTAACCACGAGAAGCGGACAGTTCGAACCGAATTTCACTACTTGGCCAGGGAAAACCAAACACACACGGATAATGCTTGCTATAAAAGGCCCAAACATTATCCAACCTTTCCCTTCAATCTACACTTCGCCGCCGGGTCCAACTCCCTTAGGATACAAGGTTATCGGATACTCACGGACACATGCCGACCGATCTCACACATGTAACCACTTGTGTACTGCAAGGGAAAATAAATTTTCCAAGGAAAGAAGGCTATCAGTCCTAGTTGTATCAATCGGGTACCAGGCTTATCGGATCCCAGACTGGACACACAGAACCACATGTTTCGACCTTAATCCAAATATCATCCCAGGTCGGGAGATCTACACATACCATCCCGCCCGTCAATCCTTACGATTCCAACATAAGTAAAGACAAGCAACTTCTATATCTCGCGAGTGACAGGAAATCACTCGACTTGTAACGATCCTAAAGCATTGCTCTATCGACCTTACCATACTAGTATTTCAAGACATAGGTACTAGAATTATGCAACTAGGGTATTCAAACAATTCCTTGAAACGTAAATGCACAAACATAAATAATTCATAGTTGCATAAACATTAAAGTTAGGTTATGCTCCGAGGCTTGCCTTCTTGAGATACAATGGCTTCGGCCTCCGGGTCAATCACAATGATGTTTGCATCACCTTCGGGAGCTCCTTCTTCGTTGGCGGGACGAGGTCGTAAGTACCGTCAGCGAGAGCGTCGTCTACATTAGATGCACAAGTTGAATGTTGCTGCACATACTTTGATCTAAAAACTAAGGCACTGAAGGCCATAGTCACCTAGACACTTTAGTGAATTATTCTTTTCTTCTTGAAGTTAGAGAAGGTGTGTGGTGCAAGACTTACGCCTATTTGATGGTGATTGTGCACACATATAAAACAATTTAAATTCATTTTTCTTATATAAGTATTCTGTTCTGAAATTAAAACTCGCATGCTACCATATTTGTTTTGATTAAGTTCACAAGTGATTTACATCCTTTTTGTTTCTCCCGGTTTACTCTAATTCCTTCTCATTTTTGTTTCTCTATTTCTGTTCATCCTTTTTATCTACAAACTTTATGACAGCTACAGGGGTATAAGAGCTAAGCTCACTCCAAAATTTAGCTAAAATCGAGTTGTACAGAATTTATTAAAAATGGTACAAGTCACTGCCCCTAGATTCAAGATTAAATCATATAAAATTGAAAACACAGCAAACACAGAAGGAAAATTCTACCAGAGATAGGCATGACCAAAAGAAGTTCTTTGGCCAAGTGGTAGGTACAAACACCACTTGAACAGTCCTAAATAATTACTACACCAAAAATAGAATCTATTTATTTGATAGCCTAAACAGAGTCAAAAATTAAGTTTAACATTTTTCAATCATGTTCTATCCAGTTTCTAAGCCTCTTGTGGAAGTTGATGATTTTTGGCTGCAGGAAATATTTTTAATAAATCTAGAACTGAGCTAGAACTGAAAGCACTAAACAATTAATAACAGATGCTACCGAGCATATTTTCAGGTACCCTTTGGTCCCCTACAAACAACATATCCAAAATTTAGCTACAGAGGAGTTCAGGATTTCAAATGGTGCACAAATTACTTAAAACGGAGTTTGAATTTTAATTCAAAACTATTCAAAAGCATACACATGCAAACGTCGGATTGGAGTTTACAACATCACGAGTCCAGGGAGTATTTATTTGCATTTTTCTGATTTTTCTATGATTTTTAACAAATTTTTTAACATCTCAGAAATTTGAACATCGTTTGTGGAGGGAACCCTAGATCTTTTAAAACCTCACGGAAAGGTCCCTGGAATTTGTGCGTAGGCCCCTAGAACTAAAATAGGGAACACATCTAGGTCCTAGGCATCGCCGGCGACTGGATTTCGGCGAGGCCGTGGTAAGATAGGCCGGGAAACTACGCGGGGATGACGAGGGGCTCACCGCGTGTCGGTAGGAGGTGACGGCGAGGCCGGTGGTGGAGCGGAGCAGGCTGGCGTCGACCGGTGGCGGAGCTCCTCTGCTCGGGTTCAACGCCAGCGTGGTGGAGTGGTTCGCGCGAGGGGGAAGCCGACCTGAGAGCTTCACTAGAGGTCGGGGAAGCTCATTGAGCCGTCGGTGTGGCGGCTGCGGGATCCAAGCGGGCTATCGACGGCGAGGTGGAGCTTGCGGCGACAATGGTGCTCCGGCGAGGGGGATTTGGGGTCGCATGAGCCACGAAACGCTCCCTTTTTAAAGGGGAAGGCCGAAGAAGCTCAGGCGAGGTGAAGAGGAGGTGCAGAGCGGCTTAGCACGACTGGGAAGGGGCTCGGGCCACGTGCGGTGGTTGGGGAGGCGGAGCATGCGCCATGAGTGCCTGGCGAGCTCGGGCAGGGCACAACCGTGGGTTGGCGGCCAAGGATTTTGGCGTGCGAGGCTCAGGATGCTCTGGCGACTTTGCTGGCTGGCGGTTGGGCGGCAGGCCGGTTCGCGGGGAGCCTCGGCCAGGCGCGGCGCACTGCGCCAATCGCGGAGATCTGCTCGACATGATGGCGGGTCGAGCGGCGAGGGTAACAGGGCGAGGGGAAGCGCGTAAGGTGACCGGACAAGGGAGCTAGCGTGTGCGCGGGGAGGATGACGCGTCTGCAGAAAATGTGAATATTTCAAGCTTAAACAAGCTATGTTTGAAAAGGTGTTCTGCTTAGTTTTTAGGGTTTTTGAGGGGCTTAACAGCAAAATTTGAAAAAGTTTTAAAAAAAAGGCTTGGCCTGATTTGGGATGACAAACAACTCTGCTTTTTGGATATTTTTAGTTTTAGTAGAAAATTTTCGAGATCTCGGCTTGGTGTCAAATGAGGCTTATTAAGTTGGAAATTTGAATTTGAATTCTCAATTTTAAGTGAATTTTCATTCTTTTGCTTTAATCCTGTTTTGCTTTATGTTTTTAGTGGATTTTCATTGTTTAAGCATCAGAGATGTCACAACCTGGCCCTTAAAAGGAATCTCGACCCAGGATTCGAATATGGTTAAGGACGGTGTGGAAAAAGGGTACCTTGGTTTTAGGGGGGAAACCGGGGAAATTCTTATTAAGAGATTCTTCGGTTTTCCATGTTACTTCTTCTTCAGTATGATGACTTCCTTTCTTCGGGTCTTCCTCTCTTTCTCATCGAGAATCTTGATAGGATGCTCGTCATACGAAAGATCCGGTTCAACCGATAGTTCTTCTTGCTCAACAACCTCGGTCGGGACACAGATACACTTCTTACCTTGGGAGACATGGAAAATATTGTGCACAGCTGAGAGCTTCGCAGGAAGCTTCACACGATAAGCAACAGGTCTACATTGTTGAGTGATTTCATATGGACCAATATAGCGAGGTGCAAGTTTTCCTTTTAGCCCAAACCTTTGCACACCTTTGGTCCGAGAGACATTGAGATACACATGATCGCTGACTTCAAACTGAAGGGGCTTCCGTCTTTAATCAAAGTAACTCTTTTGTCGAGACTGTGCGGTCTTAAGGTTTTCACGGATGATTCTAACCGTTTCCTCTGCTTCCTTTACAAAGTCAGGGCCGTATGTGTAGCGCTCACCCGCCTGAGACCAACACAACGGTGTCCGACAGCTTCTACCATACAAAGCTTCAAAAGGGGCCATTTTTAAGCTTGCTTGGTGTGGGGGTCATGGATTAGGGGGGCCACTGTCAGTACGCCGGCGAACGGCGTGTTAACAGAAGAAGACGCTGGCATCTCCAGCGACAAACGGGTCGGATGGCTCCGTCTCGCCCGACTCTCCAAAGGTTCCGAGGGCGCGAGGGCGTGAGTTCCCCGCTTTACCCGGCCTTAGCCTGCTCCAGACGACCTGCGGGCCGGAGGGGTCGGGCGCGTCTGTCTCGCCCGACCCCCGAGCCCCGGGTCGGATGGGCAGACCCCCGCGAGGGGTCCTGCCAGTCGATAAACACTCACGGCGGAAAAGGGGAGGACTCTCGAAGACCCTTCCCAGGTCAATCTGACTTGAGCGGAGGAAGACGTGCGATTAACGCCTTCTCCTGACCGACACCCGACATCACCTGCTCACCTGCCGTCTGCAAAAGCTGATCTACAGCCCTGCGCTAGGGTAAAGGTAGCTGCATGCGCGCTGCTATGCTAGCGGCCAAGAAGGAAGCTACCGCGAAGCTGCTGATGGGAAGGTGAAGGACACGCGGCGATCAAGGAGGGGGTCGCTAAGACGCACTAGGCCGACAGCGCGCAACCACCGGGGGCATCCAACCCTTGGGGGGTAGATAGGTAAAATAACGTTGTAAAAGTTGTTCTCCCCTTGGTCTATAAAAGGGGAGGACGCCGTGCGACAAAGAAGAGAATTCCTTTTTTGATCTCTAGAGCACTAAGTCCCCTACACGCACACACAAGGCTAGAACCGGCCTTCGCTGTAACCCGCCACCAAGAGAGCAATACGATTTGGAGCTTGTTTCACTGGACGTAGGGATCGCTCCCGAACCAGTATAATCCTCTTTGTCTTGCGTCTCTTGAACCATTCTCCACCAAGACGTGCGTGTTCTGTGATCGACACTCGCCGGCGTGAGGTACCCCGTGTGCCACCCGCCGACAGTTGGCGCGCCAGGTAGGGGCCTGCGCACGTCTACGTCTTCTTCGACACCCGGTGCGAGATGGCTGGTCTAGGTGACCGTCAGCTCAGGTTGGGCGCGACCATTCGCTTCGGCAGTCTCGAGTTCCTCGTGAACGAGATGCCAGGCGCTTGTGGCGGCGCGCTCCGCCTCGTCCTCGTCGACAACCCCGGCCGCCTGGCCGCCCGCGCGGGGCACGTCTGTGACATCTCTGATGTCAACATAATTAAAAGTGCACTTAAAACCAATGCAAAAGGGATTTATGGGTTAAAACTCAAAAAAATCATCAAAAATTCAAAGTTAAATTCAAAAACAAAGGGTTGTTTGACACCCAACTGAAAACTCGAGATTTTTGTACTAAACTTGAAAATCTCCAAAAATAAAAGTTATTTGTCATCACAATAAGCCCTAGTAACTGTTTGGAAGTTTTGAAAATTTTGCAGTTTAGTCCCTCAAAAACTCGAAATACAGTTCTGGGCACCTTTTTGAATTTGGGTTGTTTGAGCTCGAAAAATTTGAAATTTCAGGTTCACCCCAAAAGGAAAGTTGTGTCCCATCTTTCAAACTCCAACTTTTATTTTCACACTTTTTCAAGTTCAGTTCAAATTTTTGGAGAAAATTCAAATGGGAAAACTGAGCTCCACGGGCGCCAACAGTGGCCCTGGCGCGCTCCTGCTCCGGCCGGGAGCCGGCCGCCACGTGGCCGGCGAGCGGCGGAGGACGTGCCGCGCTGGCCAAGCCGCGGCGGCCGCTGGCGCTTGTCGCCTTGCACTTGTCCAGCCCCTCCAGAGCCATCACGTCGCCGCCGTCGAGTCGCCTCGCCTCGCGCCGCGGAACGCCATCATGGCGGTCGCGCGCCGCCGTGGCCGCGCGCTCGCGCTCGCGCTGTGTTGAGCTTCCCCCGCGGTAGAATCCGTCGGCGTCGCGCCAAAGGCCCTGCTGAAGATCTCCACTCCCTCACGCGGCAATCTTTGACACCCAACCACGCGCGTGCGCTCTGTTCGAGCTCGGGCAAGCGTCAATGGCGAGTCACGTCGGCCATTACTCCGCGCGCACGCTCCCGAGGCATCCCGACCCCGCTCCAGCATGCCCAAGCCTCCCACCGAGCCACTCTCACACTCCACTTGCTCGCTCACCTCACCAGTTCGTCTCCTCGCGCTCTTCCCCGTCGTCTTCCACCTTGCGACGCACGGACCGAGCCGAGCTTCGAGGCAAAATTCGCCTTCCACTCTCCACCATTCCCAAATTCATCGCGCACGAAGCTAGACCTCTACCCTAGCTCCATTTCCCCCCACTTCTCTCAAGCTATTGTCGCTTCTCCGGCGAGAAATCAAGATTTCCCCCAAATCGCGATTTTCGGCCGCCGGAGCACCCTCACGTCGAGACCCCACTCCGAGCCGTCCCCGAGGTCAACCGAGCACGCCATTAGCTTCCTCGAGCTCCACTGGTGCTCTAGGACCCTTCAAACCTCGACGAACGCCCCCGACCTCACCGGCGTAGAAGCCGCGGCGGCCGCGCCGCCACTGCATCGTCGCCGGCGAAACTCCGAGCTTCCCCGGCCTCCCAACCGTCACCAATCGAGTCGTGGTGAGCCCCTAGTGCTTTTCCCCCACTCCCCCGACCCTAACTCGCCGTCGTTTGGCCGGCGTAGCAACGCCGACGAGCCAAGGGCATAAGTTCATCGTCTTCGTTTTTCTAGGGTTCCCAGTGTAAAAGTCAGGGACTTGTTCGTGAAGTTTTGAAAGTTCTAGGGTCCCCGGCGTAAAAAGATTCTTAACCCTAGATCTAATTTTTCCCGAATTTTGTAAAATCCGTTAAAAATCGTACAAAAATTAGAAAAATGCACAAAAATATTCCCTGGATTTGTGAGATTGTAAACTCCAATCTCCTTTAAGCATGTGTATACTTCTGATGAACCATTTTTTAATTAAAATTCAAACTGTGGAAATTGAAACTTGTGCACCATTTCAAATCCAGAGCTCCGCTAGGGTTGATCTTTGGATATGTTGTTTGTAGTGACTTTGGGCACCTTGTGTCCAAAGGGGACCTAAAAATATGGACTGTAGCTTCAGTTATGAATTAAAATGTGTTTCCTGTCTTTTTGCAGTACAGAAATCATTGAAAATAATCTGTGCAGTGAAAAATCACTATTTTTCTCCAGAGGACTAAAAACTTGTTAGCACACCTGTTAAAAATGCAAAACTTAATTTTTGCTCTGTTTAGACTAGCAAATAAATAGATATGTGTTTTTGGATAGAAATTTATTGAGGACTGTCCAAGGGTTATTTTGAGCCACCACTTGGCCAGAGCCCTCCTCATGCTTATGACTAGCTCTGGTAGGAAAATTTCCTGATTTGGATGTATTTTCAATTTATTATGAATTTATTTCATTTCTGCAGGCAGCAGATTGTATTAATTTTAATAAATTATGTGTAGCTCAGATTTAGCTAAATTTTGGAGTGAGCTTAGCTCTTATACTCCAGTAGCTGTCATAAAGTTTATAGATAAAAATGATGAGCAGAAAAGGAGAAACAAAAATGAGAAGGAATCTAGGTGAAATTTGATTTATATAAAAGAATAAACCTTTTTGTTAATTAGTTAGAATAAAATAAAGGGAATCTGAAATTCCAGAACAGCACCCTAATTTGTGAGTAATAAAAAGAATTCTTTTATATATGTACACAATCACCATCGAAGTCAAATAAAACTGTTCCACACCTCTACTCTGTTTTTGTGAAGAAAATAATAGTACTTAAGCATGTCTAGGTGAATATGGCCTTCAAGGCCTTAATCTTAGGATCAATAGGCAGCCACCTTAAGTTATGCATCTCATGTAGAAGGCGCTATTCCGGACGGCAAACTACCACCTCATCCCCGCTGACGAGGAAGGAATCCCGGAGCACGGTGCCGGCGAAGGATCGACCAACCCGGAGGCTAACCCCCAGCTTGAGCAAGAAGGCAAGCCCCGGAGCATAACCTAACCTTTACCAATTATGCATTTATGAATTCTCTATGCTTGTGCATTTACGTTTCAACGAGTTGATTGAATACCTTAGCTGCACATTTCTAGTACCTATGACTTGCAACACTAGTATGAAAGGATCGATAGGGCATTGCTATAGGTCCGTTACAAGTCGAGTGATTTCCTGTCACTCGCGAGATATAGGAGTTGCTTGTCTTTACTTATGTTGGAATCATAAGGATTGACGGGCGGGATGGTAGATGTAGATCTCCCGTCCGTGTATGATAATGGATTTAAGGTCGAAACGTGTGGTTGAGTGTGTCAAGTTTTTGAACGTACCACATGCATGCCGATATATGGGAATCGGTAAGCCCGGTACCAGATTGAAGCAGCTAGGGCCGATAGCCATCTCTCCTTGGAAACTTTGTTTTCCCCTGCCGTACACTTGTGGATATATGCGTGAGACTGTGAGTGAAGCAGTAAACCTTTATCCTAAGGAAGTGGACCCGGTTCTGAATTGCGGATTGATGGGAAAGGTTGGGAAGTGCTTGTACCTTTTATAGCAAGCATTATCCGTGTGTGTTGGGTTTCCCCTGGCCAGGTAGCAAAATTCGGTTCGAACTGTCCGCTTCTCGCGGTTAATGAGACTGCTTGACCGCCTTGCTGCATTGAGTAACAAGTGGAACTATGAGATTGATGAACTTGTTCTATGAAATAAATTGTATTGCACCACTTGTATGCTTAGAGAGGATGCTAATCTAGAATGGTTAAATCTACTAGAATATGATGCTAAAACATGAAAGCAAGGACCTACTCTTAGTTGCTTTTTGGCAAACAAACCCACCAGCCAAAAGCCTCTCATGTCTAGATGTCGGTGATGTAGTTTTTTTCACCCGACGGGTAAGCCTTGCTGAGTATTAGTATACTCAGCCTTGCTTGTGGCATTGATTTACAGGTACAATGTTGGATGTGGCAGTCGATGCTTTGACTTGGCCTACCCAGGTTCCCCCTGGATGGCACATCGAGTGGGTTCCGTCCTCTGCCGAGGAACGGGAGGAGTAGCACCGTGGCAGGCTTCAGCATGGTGTCACTTGTATCGTTGTTAGTTTGTCTTCCGCTGCAATGAACTTTTTATTTTCCGCTGCAATGAACCTGATACTCTGTTTTAAATTTGAACTTGGTTTGTAATAACTTTGTGATACTATTTGTGTATGTTAAATTTGTGGAATGTTGTAATCTCTGGAACTCACCTTCGTGTGGGCGTGCTGTTGTTTCGATCGAGAAAAGTACGTGGTTAAATCGGGTTTAATCCGACGGCGCTCCAGCTTATTCCGGATTAAGTGCCTGACTACTCGATTAGTGGTCCCGGGGTACTTAACTTGGAATAATTTCGGAGTGGTCCGCCACAGCTGGCATCAGAGCCGAAACAGCGCACCGGAGAGAGCAACAAACCTTAAATAAACATTTTGGAATAAAACTTGCCAACTCGTACTTCCGCCGCGCTTTGCGAAGGAAGGTTATTATTAGGACCGTTAAGGATGTTACCTAGAGCGTGAAGCCTATGTGGGTTAAGGGATCACGATATGATAGGTGGCAAATAATATATTACTGACTTGCAGCACATTTCATTCTGTCATTACTTTACGCAATGGTGGGCGCAAGGTACGGCGATTGCTGTAACGTACCACGACACTATATGAAAATATAATGGCGGCACATAGTCAATACGCTGTGATGGCGTATGAAACTAGAATAGCATGGTGGGCGCAAGGTACGGCGATTGTTGTAGCGTACCACGGCATCATATGCAAATATGATGGCGGCACAAAGTCAATACGCTATCTCATGAGCGTATGAAACTGTCAATATGTTGCCTTGGTGACATATGAACATTGCCCATTCAATGTTAAACGTTCGGGTGCCACCTCTATAGTGGGTGGTAATGAATGGAGACGCTTTCGTGAGTGCTGGCACGAAAGGTTGATTATATGCTCTGGAATGAAATTTTCTGCAGGTACACTAACCGCGAATCCGTATGATTGAACGGTTAGAAAAGTTCGGCTAGATAATATAGGGAGAGACGGATATTGCCTAGCCACCGGCACTAACTTCGTAGGCCAAAAGTTATTGGCATGTGTGTTGGTGAGAACGAATAGGCCGCTCATGCATTGGATTTCACTGAAATAATATTGAATTTTTACACGTGGCCAATCGAACCGCTGTCAAAATTAAAGAACAAACCAAAATCCTGCGGAGACCAGTCTGGTTGCACCAATGATTCGAAACTAAAAACGTTGTCAAATGAAAAAGTGTTCAACATGAAAGTTGTCATAAATATTATGAAGTTTATGCTGTAGAAATTTCAACGAAAATGGTTCAGTAAAACTGGAGTTATGCTTAAAATGGTAACCCCCTGTCTGCTGGAAATTTCTGGGGACAGTGAGATAAAAATTGAATTTTTACACTATCTTAACGACAGTTTCTACTCAAACCTCCAACATGAAACTTGTTTGGAATTACTTAAACAATGTCCTGGCCAAATTTGGAAATTTTTGAGATTATAGATTTCGAGTTTTATAATTTTTACTACACTGTCCAGAATCTGTTTTTGTTTTCTTTGGCGCTAACTGGTTCTTACCCTTGCCCTTTTCCTTTTGGTTCAGAATGGACGCTCACGCTGACTTGGCCAGCTACCCCAACGATGTGTCCTTCTCAGATTGCCTAGGATGGGAAGGTTTCCCTAGCATTCTGTGGTCGGTTTTGCAGGCGCTCGACTACCCTACCCCGCCACAGTATGAGAGGACCCTCATCCGAGACCGCGGTGTGACCCGTTGTCGTGTGCGTTTGGTGGTATATCGCCACCCACTGTGTCCTAGCTCCCCCACTTGGAGTGTGGAAGTTCACGGACACCACATGGAGACGACGTGTGAGCTAGCTGCCTTGAATGACATTAGCTCTTTTGTTGCTCAGAACCAGGAGTTGGTAGAGCACCAGTTGCTGGGGTTGTTTCCACCGACTCAGCCGGATGATCCCCATTGGATGAGACACTACCTTATCTCCCCTTTGAGGATGGCGGAGAACCCCGTCGCTGCAGCTGCACTTATGATGAGGTGGATTCGAGCTTACCACCGCTTGCAGGCACTTTTGGGGAGATCGCAGAGCGAGATGCTCAATCTTGCTATGGACATGTCCGCCCGTGCCCGTGACATTGGGGTTGAGAGGACCTCATTGTCCATTGAGGTGACCACCAGGGATACCATGATTGCTGACTTGGAGAGGCAATTGAATGACCTCCACATCGCGCACAACAATGTCCAAAATGAGCTAGCCCAAACAAGGGAAGAACTTGAGGAACTACACGGTACTTTGGAGCACGCTAATGCTATGCTAGCCGCCCATGATGCTCAGCACCTTCTTGAGCAAGAAGGAGAGAAAGGTGAAGGAGAGGCCCCCGATTCCGACTTGGATACCGAGGATGACATGCCGCCCCTTCCAGCTCCACCATCGCCTATGGGCAGCGAGGCTACCGCTAACAACGTAGATGATTTCTAGAGTGGTAGTAGCAAGTTTACTCCTCCGCTAGGCCTAAATTTTGGCTTCATGTTGTAATAGGCTAGATGGAGTTGAGCTCCCCCTTTTATCTTTTGGAGGCAATGTAATTTAATGGTGTGGTTGTATGATCCAAAAACTTGATGAAAGTTGTGATAGCTGTATTGAAAATATTCTGCAGCTAACCTTGTTTTAATTATTGATGGGTTTTCCATTCATTTCTGGGCTGTGATGTGAACTACAAGGTTGTTTGGAATTTGTCAAACAAAATGTTCACCAATTTTCAACCTCATTGCTTAAGCGAAATAAAAATGGCAACCAAAACACTACAGCTCGGCCTGCTGAAAAATAGCAAACGCAGAGAGCTAGAGATTGAATTTTTCGGCTTAGTTCCAGTCCGAATTTGATTTTGAGCCCAACATGAAAGTTGTAGAGCATGAAATTTTCGAGCTACTGACCGAATTGGAGCATTTGACTTGCTTCCTGTTGGGAGATATGATTTTTCTTCCGACCTGTGTGTTGACATGTCATTCCTACGCAGTAAACTTCAATATATTGTCACGTTCTATCTTGTCATCAATTATGGAAGCTTATGAAATGTGGCTAGTACAAGTACCTACTGCAGATGGCAATCACCCGCAGCGGTCATGACGCTAGTGGCTCCAATGCTAACCAGCATGGGCCTGAGGGGCAGCAACAGCCGCCGCCACCTCCACCACCGCAGCAACCTCCGACGTGGCAGCAGTTGTATGCCACGCAAACGGAAATTCTGCGGAACCTGCAGCATCAACAACAAATGATGCAGCAGCAGATGCTACAGCAGAGAGGTCAACGGGCCCCTCAGCCTCAAGTGGCCAGATACGAGGATTTTTTGGCTACACACCCGCCGATATTCTCGAGAGCCGATGAGCCCTTGGAGGCCGATACGTGGATTCGAGCCATCGAGTCCAAGTTCACCATCCTGGCCACGCCTTGCACTTCCAGCCGCAAGGTAGTGTTCGCGGCGCAGCAGCTCCGCGGCCCAGCTCTCCTATGGTGGGAGAACTACCTGGCCCTGCAGCAAGAGGGTCATGTGGTTGAGTGGGATGAGTTCAAGGCTGCGTTCAAGGCTCATCACATCCCTGCCGGCTTGGTAGAGCGGAAGTTGAACGAATTTCTGGCTCTGACCCAGGGTACCCGCACGGTGCTCCAATACGCCCAGGCCTTCAATGGTCTGTGCCCATACGCGGGTCATCACGCCGACTCAGACGAGAAGAAGTTGGAGAGGTTCCGACGTGGCCTTAACACCAAGTTGAAAGCTCAATTGGCTACCACCCGTGCTGCCAGATATGGCGACCTTGTGAACCTCGCCATCGCCCAAGAAGACGCCAACACGGTGCACAAGGCGGAAAAGAAGAGGAAGGCTCCCGTTGGACCTTCGAGTGCGCAGCCGCAGAGGTTCCGCTTGGTTCCCCCGGCTGCTCCGCAAGGACAGTCCAGGGCACCTCAGGGAGGTGGATGGGTTGCTAGGCCGCCACAGCCTAATGCGCCCCGTTTCCCTCCACCGCCGCAGCAGCAACCGGCGCCAAGGCAGAACGCACCACAACCAGCTCGCCCTGGAGCCGGATATCAGTGCTTCAAGTGTGGCAGTAACAATCACTTCATCAAGGATTGCCCGCAGAACAAGTAGCAGAACCAGCGCCCGGGAAATCAGCAAAACAAGGGCAAACAGCAGCAGCGTGTGCAGGTTAGACAAGGACGGCTCAACTACACCACTTTGGCCGACCTACCCGAGGGAGCCCCAGACATGACTGGTACCTTCCCTATCTGCACTCAACCTGCTGTGATATTGTTTGATTCCGGGGCAACACATAGTTTTATAAGCACAAGATTTCATGTGAAATGTGGATTAAAATCTTACCATACCAAATCGTCATATGTGATATCAACCGCGGGAGGTAAAATTGCATCCAACCAAGTTACCTGAAAAGTTCCAATCAGGCTGGGAAGTAAAACATTTCCTACTGATTTAATTCTGCTTGGTATGGAAGGGATTGACATTGTTTTGGGAGCCAATTGGATGACTCAACATAAGGTTGTGCTAGATGTTGCGGAACGAGTTGTTGAAATAAACTCGCCTACGCATGGCCCTAGTGTGCTATATCTGCCACAACGGACTTGCGTCAATGCGTGTGCTTATACAATGGTAGAAACCCAGCTAAAGGACATTCCGGTGGTATGTGAGTATGCCGATGTATTTCCGGATGACTTACCTGGGATGCCGCCGGATAGGGACGTTGAATTTGTGATTGAACTTCAACCTGGCACAGCAGCTATATCAAAGAGACCATATAGAATGCCACCCAATGAATTGGCTGAATTAAAAATTCAACTCCAAGAACTGCTAGACAAGGGTTTCATTCGTCCAAGTGTTTCACCTTGGGGATGTCCCGCTATCTTTGTGAAGAAGAAGGACCATTCCTTGAGGTTGTGTATTGACTGCCGGCCTCTCAATGCGGTAACTATTATGAACAAGTACCCACTCCCCCGTATTGACATCTTGTTTGACCAACTAGCTGGCGCCAGAGTGTTCTCCAAGATTGACCTTCGCTCTGGCTATCACCAAATAAAAATCAGACCTTGTGACATTCCAAAGACTGCCTTTTCTACTCGTTACGGGCTTTATGAGTTCTTGGTCATGTCTTTTGGACTCACCAATGCCCCAGCCTATTTCATGTACCTCATGAATTCGGTTTTCATGTCAGAACTAGACAAGTTTGTGGTGGTTTTCATTGACGACATTCTCATATATTCCAAGAATGAGGAAGAGCATGCCGTGCACCTTCGCATTGTTCTTCAAAGATTGAGAGACCATCAGCTCTACGCCAAGTTCTCCAAGTGCGAATTCTGGCTGGAAAGCGTGAAATTCTTAGGGCACACGGTTTCCAAGAATGGTATATCCGTGGATCCAACCAAAGTGCAAGAAGTGCTAGATTGGCAACCACCTACCTCTGTCCACGAGATTCGGAGTTTTCTGGGTTTAGCCGGTTATTATCGCCGTCTTATTCCGGACTTCTCTCGGATCGCGAAACCCATGACCGAACTCTTAAAGAAGGGAGTCAAGTTTGAGTGGAATGACAAATGTGATGAAACTTTCCACACTTTGAGAAAACATTTAACTTCAGCCCTAGTTTTAGCTCAACCCGATTGCACCAAGCCCTATGATGTCTATTGCGATGCTTCAGGCACCGGACTTGGCTGTGTCCTCATGCAAGAGAACCGAGTCATTGCTTATGCTTCTCGAGCACTTAGGCCTCATGAGCAAAACTACCCCACGCATGATCTTGAGTTAGCAGCAGTTATTCATGCTCTCAAGATGTGGAGACACTATCTGATGGGTGTTCCATGCAACATATACACTGACCACAAGAGCCTCAAATATGTCTTCACTCAGGCACATCTGAATATGAGGCAACGAAGATGGTTGGAGTTAGCAAAGGACTATGACCTTAGTGTGCATTATCACCCCCGGGCAAGGCAAATGTGGTTGCGGATGCACTAAGTCGCAAAGCTCATTGTCATTGTCTTTTCGTGGAGTCCTACGCTGACACCTTGTGCCATGAAATGGCAAAGCTCAACTTAGAGATTGTTCCACACGGGTACTTCAACCATATTTCAGTTGAACCAACCTTGCACGATCAGATTGTTGTAGCCCAATTAAATGATGCAATGATTAAAATCCTTAAAAGGAAATTGTCGAAGGAGAAGGTGAAAGACAAGTACAAGTGTTTCCGGCTAGATGGGCAGGGAGTGATGTGGTTTGGACATCGCCTTGTGGTGCCCAAAAACACGGAACTCCGGAGGAAGATTATGGATGAGGCCCATCTCTCCAAATTTTCTATCCATCCCGGCAGCACCAAAATGTACCAAGATTTGAAACAAAACTTTTGGTGGACTCGAATGAAGCGAGAAATTACCGCGTATGTCTCAGAATGTGACACCTGCCAGCGGGTTAAGGCTAGCCACTTGAAGGTAGCAGGCACGCTTCAACCTCTACCTATTCCCTCATGGAAGTGGGAAGATATAAGCATGGATTTCATTGTTGGACTTCCCAGAACCCCGCAGGGGCATGACTCCATTTGGGTAATTGTGGATCGCCTTACCAAGACCGCACATTTTATTCCGGTCAATACCATTTATACCGCTAAGAGGTACGCGGAGATTTATTTGGAACGGATCGTTTGTCTACATGGGGTACCCAAGACGATAATTTCAGATCGTGGTGCTCTGTTCGTAGCACGCTTTTGGGAGCAATTGCAATTATCCCTAGGCACAAAACTGATCCGTAGTTCAGCATATCACCCTCAAACCGATGGGCAGACGGAAAGGGTAAATCAAATACTTGAGGATATGCTTCGAGCTTGTGTTATCCATTATGGGAAGAATTGGGAGAAGTGTTTATCTCTGGCCAAATTCTCCTATAACAACAGCTACCAGGCGAGTCTTAAAATGACACCTTTCGAAGCCTTATATGGTAGAAGATGTCGGACCCCGTTGTGTTGGTCCCAGGCAGGCGAGAGGTATACCTATGGTCCTGACCTTGTAAAGGAAGCAGAAGAAAAGGTTAGGATCATTCGTGAAAATTTGAAGACCGCTCAGTCACGGCAAAAGAGTTACTTTGATCAACGGCGGAAACCACTTCAGTTTGAAGTTGGCGATCACGTGTATCTTAAGGTCTCCCCGACCAAGGGTGTGTAAAGATTTGGATTAAAAGGAAAGCTTGCACCTCGTTACATCGGCCCATATGAAATTACTCAACAATGTGGACCGGTAGCCTATCAAGTGAAGCTTCCCGAGAAGCTCTCAGCCGTACACGATGTATTTCATGTTTCTCAACTCAAGAGGTGTCTTCGTGTTCCGACCGAAGTTGTTGAACAAGAGGAACTCTCGGTGGAACCGGATCTCTCTTATGATGAGCATCCCGTTAAAATCCTCGATGAGAAAGAGAGACAAACCCGAAGGAAAGGAGTGAAAATGTACAAAATTCAGTGGAATCATCACTCCGAAGATGAAGCCACGTGGGAAACCGAGGACTACCTTAAGAAGAACTACCCCAACATTCTTTCGTAAGCCAAGGTATTTCTTTTCCCGCCTTATCCCTAAGTTTAATCGAATCTCGGGACGAGATTCCTTTTAAGGGGGGTAGGCTGTGACATCTCTGATGTCAACATAATTAAAAGTGCACTTAAAACCAATGCAAAAGGGATTTATGGGTTAAAACTCAAAAAATCATCAAAAATTCAAATTTAAATTCAAAAACAAAGGGTTGTTTGACACCCAACTGAAAACTCGAGATTTTTGTACTAAACTTGAAAATCTCCAAAAATAAAAGTTATTTGTCATCACAAATAAGCCCTAGTCACGGTTTGGAAGTTTTGAAAATTTTGCAGTTTAGTCCCTCAAAAACTCGAAATACAGTTCTGGGCACCTTTTTGAATTTGGGTTGTTTGAGCTCGAAAAATTTGAAATTTCAGGTTCACCCCAAAAGGAAAGTTGTGTCCCATCTTTCAAACTCCAACTTTTATTTTCACACTTTTTCAAGTTCAGTTCAAATTGTGGGAGAAAATTCAAATGGGAAAACAGAGCTCCACGGGCGCCAACAGTGGCCCTGGCGCGCTCCTGCTCCGGCCGGGAGCCGGCCGCCACGTGGCCGGCGAGTGGCAGAGGACGTGCCGCGCTGGCCAAGCCACGGCGGCCGCTGGCGCTTGTCGCCTTGCACTTGTCCAGCCCCTCCAGAGCCATCACGTCGCCGCCGTCGAGTCGCCTCGCCTCGCGCCGCGGAACGCCATCATGGCGGTCGCGCGCCGCCGTGGCCGCGCGCTCGCGCTCGCGCTTTGTTGAGCTTCCCCCGCGGTAGAATCCGTCCGCGTCGCGCCAAAGGCCCTGCTGAAGATCTCCACTCCCTCACGCGGCAATCTTTGACACCCAACCACGCGCGTGCGCTCTGTTCGAGCTCGGTCAAGCGTCAATGGCGAGTCACGTCGGCCATTACTCCGCGCGCACGCTCCCGAGGCATCCCGACCCCGCTCCAGCATGCCCAAGCCTCTCACCGAGCCACTCTCACACTCCACTTGCTCGCTCACCTCACCAGTTCGTCTCCTCGCGCTCTTCCCCGTCGTCTTCCACCTTGCGACGCACGGACCGAGCCGAGCTTCGAGGCAAAATTCGCCTTCCACTCTCCACAATTCCCAAATTCATCGCGCACGAAGCTAGACCTCTACCCTAGCTCCATTTCCCCCCACTTCTCTCAAGCTATTGTCGCTTCTCCGGCGAGAAATCAAGATTTCCCCCAAATCGCGATTTTCGGCCGCCGGAGCACCCTCACGTCGAGACCCCACTCCGAGCCGTCCCCGAGGTCAACCGAGCACGCCATTAGCTTCCTCGAGCTCCACTGGTGCTCTAGGACCCTTCAAACCTCGACGAACGCCCCCGACCTCACCGGCGTAGAAGCCGCGGCGGCCGCGCCGCCACTGCATCGTCGCCGGCGAAACTCCGAGCTTCCCCGGCCTCCCAACCGTCACCAATCGAGTCGTGGTGAGCCCCTAGTGCTTTTCCCCCACTCCCCCGACCCTAACTCGCCGTCGTTTAGCCGGCGTAGCAACGCCGACGAGCCAAGGGCATAAGTTCATCGTCTTCGTTTTTCTAGGGTTCCCAGTGTAAAAGTCAGGGACTTGTTCGTGAAGTTTTGAAAGTTCTAGGGTCCCCGGCGTAAAAAGATTCTTAACCCTAGATCTAATTTTTCCCGAATTTTGTAAAATCCGTTAAAAATCGTACAAAAATTAGAAAAATGCACAAAAATATTCCCTGGATTTGTGAGATTGTAAACTCCAATCTCCTTTAAGCATGTGTATACTTCTGATGAACCATTTTTTAATTAAAATTCAAACTGTGGAAATTGAAACTTGTGCACCATTTCAAATCCAGAGCTCCGCTAGGGTTGATCTTTGGATATGTTGTTTGTAGTGACTTTGGGCACCTTGTGTCCAAAGGGGACCTAAAAATATGGACTGTAGCTTCAGTTATGAATTAAAATGTGTTTCCTGTCTTTTTGCAGTACAGAAATCATTGAAAATAATCTGTGCAGTGAAAAATCACTATTTTTCTCCAGAGGACTAAAAACTTGTTAGCACACCTGTTAAAAATGCAAAACTTAATTTTTGCTCTGTTTAGACTAGCAAATAAATAGATATGTGTTTTTGGATAGAAATTTATTGAGGACTGTCCAAGGGTTATTTTGAGCCACCACTTGGCCAGAGCCCTCCTCATGCTTATGACTAGCTCTGGTAGGAAAATTTCCTGATTTGGATGTATTTTCAATTTATTATGAATTTATTTCATTTCTGCAGGCAGCAGATTGTATTAATTTTAATAAATTATGTGTAGCTCAGATTTAGCTAAATTTTGGAGTGAGCTTAGCTCTTATACTCCAGTAGCTGTCATAAAGTTTATAGATAAAAATGATGAGAAGAAAAGGAGAAACAAAAATGAGAAGGAATCTAGGTGAAATTTGATTTATATAAAAGAATAAACCTTTTTGTTAATTAGTTAGAATAAAATAAAGGGAATCTGAAATTCCAGAACAGCACCCTAATTTGTGAGTAATAAAAAGAATTCTTTTATATATGTACACAATCACCATCGGAGTCAAATAAAACTGTTCCACACCTCTACTCTGTTTTTGTGAAGAAAATAATAGTACTTAAGCATGTCTAGGTGAATATGGCCTTCAAGGCCTTAATCTTAGGATCAATAGGCAGCCACCTTAAGTTATGCATCTCATGTAGAAGGCGCTATTCCGGACGGCAACTACCACCTCATCCCCGCTGACGAGGAAGGAATCCCGGAGCACGGTGCCGGCGAAGGATCGACCAACCCGGAGGCTAACCCCCAGCTTGAGCAAGAAGGCAAGCCCCGGAGCATAACCTAACCTTTACCAATTATGCATTTATGAATTCTCTATGCTTGTGCATTTACGTTTCAACGAGTTGATTGAATACCTTAGCTGCACATTTCTAGTACCTATGACTTGCAACACTAGTATGAAATGATCGATAGGGCATTGCTATAGGTCCGTTACAAGCCGAGTGATTTCCTGTCACTCGCGAGACATAGGAGTTGCTTGTCTTTACTTATGTTGGAATCATAAGGATTGACGGGCGGGATGGTAGATGTAGATCTCCCGTCCGTGTATGATAATGGATTTAAGGTCGAAATGTGTGGTTGAGTGTGTCAAGTTTTTGAACGTACCACATGCATGCCGATATATGGGAGTCGGTAAGCCCGGTACCAGATTGAAGCAGCTAGGGCCGATAGCCATCTCTCCTTGGAAACTTTGTTTTCCCCTGCCGTACACTTGTGGATATATGCGTGAGACTGTGAGTGAAGCAGTAAACCTTTATCCTAAGGAAGTGGACCCGGTTCCGAATTGTGGATCGATGGGAAAGGTTGGGAAATGCTTGTACCTTTTATAGCAAGCATAGTATCCGTGTGTGTTGTTCCCCTGGCCAGGTAGCAAAATTCGGTTCGAACTGTCCGCTTCTCGCGGTTAATGAGACTGCTTGACCGCCTTGCTACATTGAGTAACAAGTGGAACTTGAGATTGATGAACTTGCTCTATGAAATAAATTGTATTGCACCACTTGTATGCTTAGAGAGGATGCAAATCTAGAATGGTTAAATCTAATAGAATATGATGCTAAAACATGAAAGCAAGGACCTACTCTTAGTTGCTTTTTGGCAAACAAACCCACTAGCCAAAAGCCTCTCATGTCTAGATGTCGGTGATGTAGTTTTCACCCGACGGGTAAGCCTTGCTGAGTATTAGTATACTGAGCCTTGCTTGTGGCATTGATTTACAGGTACCATGTTGGACGTGGCAGTCGATGCTTTGTCTTGGCCTACCCAGGTTCCCCCTGGATGGCACATCGAATGGGTTCCGTCCTCTGCCAAGGAACGGGAGGAGTAGCACCGTGGCAGGCTTCAGCATGGTGTTATTTGTATCGTCGTTAGATTATTCTTCCGCTGCAATGAAACTTTAATTCCGCTGCAAGACTTTAATACTCTGATTTAAATTTGAACTCGGTTTGTAATAACTTTGAGATACTATTTGTGTAAGTTAAATGTGTGGAATGTTGTAATCTCTGGAACTCACCTTCGTGTGGGCGTGCTGTTGTTTCGATCGAGAAAAGAACGTGGTTAATCGGGTTTAATCCGACGGCGCTCCAGCTTATTCCGGATTAAGTGCCTGACTACGTGATTAGTGGTCCCAAGGTACTTAACTTGGAATAATTTCGGAGTGGTCCGCCACAACGTCCTCTGTGGGGGCCTGGCGGTGCCCACGGCCACTTCGAGAAAGGCCATGACGGCCGTGATGGCTGAGAGCGCCGTTTCTCGGAGCTCAATCGAAGTTTCCCGGGTGGGGCGCGAACGAATCGTGTACCACCTGGGCGAAAGCAACGACTTGACCAAAGCGCCCCATGGGAGACGTTCGGGTTCGCCCTCGTCACGCGGCCCCAAAGGCCAAGTGACCAAGAGGATCGACGCGAACTCGTGAAAAGGCAGGGCGATAGCCTTTCCCTTTGGGCTGATGATCGCGTCACAAACTTTCTCCAACTCGACGCCGTGCCAGGCTTGGAAATGCCTCGAAAGGCAACACGCCAAGGTACGTCTGCTGAGGTATGAAGGCATCTTAGGGCATCACTCGTCCCCGAACGACATGACCGCCTTGAGTGAGCCAGAGCAGGAGAAGGGTCCGAAAGTGCACGTCCCTCCAAGGATGCACGCGCACTACCCCACGCGGGAGTGCTTCACCGTGGTTCCCCCGGACGACGCAACAAACAGGGCAAACACGGCTGAGATCTGGCTCACGCTAGAGCAGATCGCGGCAAAGCAGCAAGGGCTGGAGGATATGCGGCTCGCCATCGAGATAGAGCAGGCCCAGCTTGACGCAAGCTTGGAACCGTCCGCTCAGGCGCGTGAGGTAAGCCGGAGGATCGAGACACATATGTGTGCCCAGGATGTCCACAGAACACATATAGATTACAAATATTGAATCACAGAGAACACAATGCTCGAACAAAATAGTTTATATCAGAGTTTAACACAAGACATAGTCTTAAACTAATAACACAGCGGAAGTCTTAATATTATTTAAACGCTTCATAACTAGTAGAGCCTCAAATCCACAGGGACACCGACTGGTTGAACACAGCTAGAAGTACGGCAGATCCTTCGGAAACTCGGCAAGCGACTGATCATTCATTGCTCCATCTGTTACCCATCCGGGATTTTGTTGAATAGTTGCAGGTGTAAGTAAACCATCT
Source organism: Digitaria exilis (assembly GCA_015342445.1). Lineage (NCBI taxonomy): Eukaryota > Viridiplantae > Streptophyta > Magnoliopsida > Poales > Poaceae > Digitaria > Digitaria exilis. Next base: position 218,863 of record JACEFO010001949.1, read on the forward strand.
TACTTAACAAGTATAACACGGGTTATGCAAGAACAAAAGGCTTGACACGGTTATACTGCATTAGCACTTTTAGTTGTTTCATTTTATTATCATCCATTTTACTACAAATGAGTAGTACCCAAGTATAAACCCATTAATAAGGTATAAGTGATTATAGAACAAACCAATATCAACCGCTAATATCATCTTCTAATAAAAAAGGATCTAGGCCGCTCGTGTCCGTGAGCACGGCTATCATGATAGATCAACACTCTGCAGAGGTTTCGCCCTTTACCCGCCGGTCACATAAATCCAAAAGAACTTATGTTACGAGGACTTTCACAAAACACCCTAACAAGCACAGTAGCCGTTTTGGTTCAACATAGGCAGCATAACCCGAGGCATCGAGATTGACGTACGCTCAGGGCGCAACGTGAGGGGGTCAATGGCGTCCAGAGCGAGAGCGCAATCATCGCAACGTGTGAAGCTGCCGTACATCGGGCGCTTACATCACGGGACTTTGCCTAACGAGACATAGCCAACGGATAAAACCGTCCTCGATGGATCAAACTATACTCTCACCCATGCTCCCCACATACGCCTTTCGGTAACCACTGGCGAGCTAGAGACGTACAAGCTAATCATCCAAGACCAGAGCCATTATAGTTCCAACGGCGGCGAACAGGTTCCTGGGTTGCCGCTTTAAGAACCAGACCTTATGGAGAGACATTAGAACAAAGCACAAAGCACATGCTCTAATTCCCTAGATCAAACCTTATAGAGACACTAGAACAAAGCACACAGCACATGCTCTAGTTCCCCGAACCATGTTGCTAAAAAGCATCATTTAACCATCATTGAAGTGAACCATTAATTCAATATTGACATTAAAAATAAATGTTGGTTGCAGCACGTAGCATAGTCTTACCATAATGCATAAAACCCCGGGTAACAAGGAATAAGGTAAAGACTAGGAACATCCTTAGTGGTTAACAGTATTAGACACATGCATATGATTTATGTGATTAATCAGTGTATAGGTAACAAGGATGGTCCGTGTTATACTTGCCTTCCTCAGAGAACTGCTGCTGCACCTGCTCTTCGGGAACGGGATCGTTGGCGAACTCGAACGACTCGTCAACTACTCACATCGATCACCACACAAGCATCCACACATACATGCAAACAAGGCATTTAATTAGAACAATACACCAAACATAAACAAAAGATGAAAAGAAGGCTTTAGAGCTACTCTACGCTTCACTACGAACACATGAGCGCGAAAATCACTCAAATCGGAGTTAAAACGGAGAAACTACGCTTAAAACGGGCTCTAGGGGCTTGCTGGTAAAGATTTTAGGCTTCCAGGGGTGTTTTCGAAAGAAACCAGGGACCTGAAACCTAATTTCGTATAAAAACTCGAGGGCTGCGGTGTAAAAACGACTTTCAGGATGGCGGGCGCTATTTTTCAAAAGAACAGGGGCTAAACCGAAAGAAAAAGGACTTGGTTGTAAATACTTTTGAACTGCGCTGGACCGCGGGTTGATTTTCAAAAACTGCAGGGGCTCTTTTGTAAAACAGGCACGGCGGCGGCTAAAAGCTGACGTGGGCTGACGTCACGGTGGACCAGACCGTGGACCGGCCCTGAACCGCGGTTCACTGGTTCACGGTGAACCGGCTCGGTTTAGATCGGTTTTCAGATCTGTCCGTCGGTTTTGAATCTAACGGCTGAGATTAGATCTAGCGCGGGGTTACCGGAGCGCGGTGGCGCCGCCCGCGGCCGCGGCGGGGCTTCGCCGGAATCAAGCGCCCACGGCGCTACAGAGCTCCAAAGCTCGCCGCGATGGGACCTAGAGGAAGAGGGGACGACGGCGAACTCGTTTTGGGGGTTCTACGCGAGGATTGGGCAAAGGTGGAGGCTGGCGACATGCGGCGGTGGGTTGAGAACTCCGGCGAGGTCGCGCGCGTGGGAGAGAGCGAGAGGAAGAGGGGTTTTGGGCTCGGCGAGTTCCTCACCACACCGCGAAGCTCCTGGACGAGTTCTTGGCGGCGGGACGGGCTCGAGACGACAGCGGCGCTCGGGGCTAGGCTAAAGGCGGCGGCGGCTAGGGTTTGTGGCACGGCTCGAGAGGGGGAGGCTTGCTGCGCTTAAATAGACCGGCCGAGGTCTCCTTGGCGTGCACGCCAAGCTCGCGTGGAGTCCGGGCACGGCACGGCGACGCGGCGGCGCAGATTCGACGGCGGCGCGGTGTCCCGCTCGGCTACGGCTGGAGGAAGAAGGAGGAGCTGACGAGTGGGCCCGGGATGTCAGCGATAGCGGGAGAGAGAGAGAGCGCGGAGTGGGCTGGCGCGGTGATGGGCTGCTGCGATGGGCCGCGCGGCTTGCTGGGCTGCGCAGGGGAAAGAAGGGTTGGGCCGCGGGAAAAAGAAAAAGAAAGGGGAGGAGTGGGCCGGCTGGGCTAAAAAGGGAGAAGGAAAAAGAGAGAGAAAAGAAAAGGTTTTTCTTTTATTCAAACACTCACTTGAATTCAAATTCAAATTTGAATTCAACAATAAAAAATAAATGCACCAGCATGAATGCAACAATAATGTTTCTATTTCCTATATTTTATTTTATTTTCCTCAAAATTTTATTTTCCCTATATTAATCATGGGCACATTAATATAAAAAGCCATTTATTTACTAAATTTTAAATAGGGCCATTTTCAGGGTGTTACAAATCTACCCTCCTTAAAATGAATCTCGTCCCCGAGATTCGGACGTGGATTGGAAGAGATATGGATATTCTGCCTTGAGACCATCCTTTCTTTCTCGAGTTGCTTCACCTTCTGAATGACGTTTCCACTGAACCTTGCACACACGGATGTCTTTGTTCCCGGTGACCCTCTCTGATTCCTCCAAAACCTTGACCAGTCTCCGAGGACTTAATTGCCTGATACTCAATCTTCTCTCCTGATGGAGCCACTACCTGAACTGCACGCTTGGAACACTGTATGACTACTTCGTACTTCGCTAGCCAACTCATTCCCAAGATCAGATTGGATCCTTTCCAATGGAACTCAGAATTATTGGATGCGCTACAAGTCTACCCCCCTTATGGTCCCTGCCATACTCCTCACAAAAACTCAGAGCTAGTCCTGATAAACTGATAAAGGTCCACTGAACTGACAAGATAAGGAACCCAGAGAACAGAGAAAGTGGTAGATGATGTGCACAGGAGATAAGGAACCCAACTATCTACCCATTAAATACCTTATACCTTAGTCCAATACTAGATGATTGCAGACTTCCATCTGCGCTCATCACAATCATTACAAAAGATCCAAATCACACATAAGCATAATGACAATTCATTCAAGCATTCAAAGACATGGTTCACACAAGACTCAACACTATTAGACCAGTTTTGGACCCGAAAACGTTCTATTTGATCTCTATTAGCATTTAGGGTCGATGGTGGTGCGGTGAGCTAGGGTGCTGTATCTAGTCCTTCTGTGTGGTGGCGATTGTGCATCGAACTCTGGGCTGCGTGGCGCAGGTCCTTCCAACTAGTGCTGCAGCTCCTCATTCTTCTCTTGTTGTTGCTCTAACTCCACGGACTCGGTCCCTAGCTCCTCGGGGTCCCCTTCTTCGGCCTACTGCCTAAGAAGCTCCTCATAGGCATCCGAGTTACGTGCCACCAATGGGTACTCATCGATGCGGGTGGAAGGTAGCCATCAGTGCTCTTGCGGACTATCTATCTCTGTCGAGCCATCTATGGAAGTGAAAACTAGAGGAGGGCTAGAAAATTTTCACAAAGGACAGAGCTAGAATAGAACACCATTTTTCAACAGAAACTCAACCTAGGATGTAAAATAGTTTTTAGAGCAAGGATTAAGCAAGTTCTAATCGACCGTTCTATCTAGGCTGTGATCCTACAGTCAGCACGGTACCAACTTTGTAACACCCAGATTTCCAAGAAATCCGAATGCTTCCATATGTGTGCCCAGGATGTCCACAGAACACATATAGATTACAAATATTGAATCACAGAGAACACAATGCTCGAACAAAATAGTTTATATCAGAGTTTAACACAAGACATAGTCTTAAACTAATAACACAGCGGAAGTCTTAATATTATTTAAACGCTTCATAACTAGTAGAGCCTCAAATCCACAGGGACACCGACTGGTTGAACACAGCTAGAAGTACGGCAGATCCTTCGGAAACTCGGCAAGCGACTGATCATTCATTGCTCCATCTGTTACCCATCCGGGATTTTGTTGAATAGTTGCAGGTGTAAGTAAACCATCTTACTTAACAAGTATAACACGGGTTATGCAAGAACAAAAGGCTTGACACGGTTATACTGCATTAGCACTTTTAGTTGTTTCATTTTATTATCATCCATTTTACTACAAATGAGTAGTACCCAAGTATAAACCCATTAATAAGGTATAAGTGATTATAGAACAAACCAATATCAACCGCTAATATCATCTTCTAATCAAAAAGGATCTAGGCCGCTCGTGTCCGTGAGCACGGCTATCATGATAGATCAACACTCTGCAGAGGTTTCGCCCTTTACCCGCCGGTCACATAAATCCAAAAGAACTTATGTTACGAGGACTTTCACAAAACACCCTAACAAGCACAGTAGCCGTTTTGGTTCAACATAGGCAGCATAACCCGAGGCATCGAGATTGACGTACGCTCAGGGCGCAACGTGAGGGGGTCAATGGCGTCCAGAGCGAGAGCGCAATCATCGCAACGTGTGAAGCTGCCGTACATCGGGCGCTTACATCACGGGACTTTGCCTAACGAGACATAGCCAACGGATAAAACCGTCCTCGATGGATCAAACTATACTCTCACCCATGCTCCCCACATACGCCTTTCGGTAACCACTGGCGAGCTAGAGACGTACAAGCTAATCATCCAAGACCAGAGCCATTATAGTTCCAACGGCGGCGAACAGGTTCCTGGGTTGCCGCTTTAAGAACCAGACCTTATGGAGAGACATTAGAACAAAGCACAAAGCACATGCTCTAATTCCCTAGATCAAACCTTATAGAGACACTAGAACAAAGCACACATCACATGCTCTAGTTCCCCGAACCATGTTGCTAAAAAGCATCTTTTAACCATCATTGAAGTGAACCATTAATTCAATATTGACATTAAAAATAAATGTTGGTTGCAGCGCGTAGCATAGTCTAACCATAATGCATAAAACCCCGGGTAACAAGGAATAAGGTAAAGACTAGGAACATCCTTAGTGGTTAACAGTATTAGACACATGCATATGATTTATGTGATTAATCGGTGTATAGGTAACAAGGATGGTCCATGTTATACTTGCCTTCCTCAGAGAACTGCTGCTGCACCTGCTCTTCGGGAACGGGATCGTTGGCGAACTCGAACGGCTCGTCAACTACTCACATCGATCACCACACAAGCATCCACACATACATGCAAACAAGGCATTTAATTAGAACAATACACCAAACATAAACAAAAGATGAAAAGAAGGCTTTAGAGCTACTCTACGCTTCACTACGAACACATGAGCGCGAAAATCACTCAAATCGTAGTTAAAACGGAGAAACTACGCTTAAAACGGGCTCTAGGGGCTTGCTGGTAAAGATTTTAGGCTTCCAGGGGTGTTTTTGAAAGAAACCAGGGACCTAAAACATAATTTCGTATAAAAACTCGAGGGCTGCGGCGTAAAAACGACTTTCAGGACGGCGGGCGCTATTTTTCAAAAGAACAGGGGCTAAACCGAAAGAAAAAGGACTTGGTTGTAAATACTTTTGAACTGCGCTGGACCGCGGGTTGATTTTCAAAAACTGCAGGGGCTCTTTTGTAAAACAGGCACGGCGGCGGCTAAAAGCTGACGTGGGCTGACGTCACGGTGGACCAGACCGTGGACCGGCCCTGAACCGCGGTTCACTGGTTCACGGTGAACCGGCTCGGTTTAGATCGGTTTTCAGATCTGGCCGTCGGTTTTGAATCTAACGACTGAGATTAGATCTAGCGCGGGGTTACCGGAGCACGGCGGCGCCGCCCGCGGCCGCGGCGGGGCTTCGCCGGAATCAAGCGCCCACGGCGCTACAGAGCTCCAAAGCTCGCCGCGATGGGACCTAGAGGAAGAGGGGACGACGGCGAACTCGTTTTGGGGGTTCTACGCGAGGATTGGGCAAAGGTGGAGGCTGGCGACGTGCGGCGGTGGGTTGAGAACTCCGGCGAGGTCGCGCGCGTGGGAGAGAGCGAGAGGAAGAGGGGTTTTGGGCTCGGCGATTTCCTCACCACACCGCGAAGCTCCTGGACGAGTTCTTGGCGGCGGGACGGGCTCGAGACGACAGCGGCGCTCGGGGCTAGGCTAAAGGCGGCGGCGGCTAGGGTTTGTGGCACGGCTCGAGAGGGGGAGGCTTGCTGCGCTTAAATAGACCGGCCGAGGTCTCCTTGGCGTGCACGCCAAGCTCGCGTGGAGTCCGGGCACGGCACGGCGACGCGGCGGCGCAGATTCGACGGCGGCGCGGTGTCCCGCTCGGCTACGGCTGGAGGAAGAAGGAGGAGCTGACGAGTGGGCCCGGGATGTCAGCGATAGCGGGAGAGAGAGAGCGCGGAGCGGGCTGGCGCGGTGATGGGCTGCTGCGATGGGCCGCGCGGCTTGCTGGGCTGCGCAGGGGAAAGAAGGGTTGGGCCGCGGGAAAAAGAAAAAGAAAGGGGAGGAGTGGGCCGGCTGGGCTAAAAAGGGAGAAGGAAAAAGAGAGAGAAAAGAAAAGGTTTTTCTTTTATTCAAACACTCACTTGAATTCAAATTCAAATTTGAATTCAACAATAAAAAATAAATGCACCAGCATGAATGCAACAATAATGTTTCTATTTCCTATATTTTATTTTATTTTCCTCAAAATTTTATTTTCCCTATATTAATCATGGGCACATTAATATAAAAAGCCATTTATTTACTAAATTTTAAATAGGGCCATTTTCAGGGTGTTACAAATCTACCCTCCTTAAAATGAATCTCGTCCCCGAGATTCGGACGTGGATTGGAAGAGATATGGATATTCTGCCTTGAGACCATCCTTTCTTTCTCGAGTTGCTTCACCTTCTGAATGACGTTTCCACTGAACCTTGCACACACGGATGTCTTTGTTCCCGGTGACCCTCTCTGATTCCTCCAAAACCTTGACCAGTCTCCGAGGACTTAATTGCCTGATACTCAATCTTCTCTCCTGATGGAGCCACTACCTGAACTGCACGCTTGGAACACTGTATGACTACTTCGTACTTCGCTAGCCAACTCATTCCCAAGATCAGATTGGATCCTTTCCAATGGAACTCAGAATTATTGGATGCGCTACAAGTCTACCCCCCTTATGGTCCCTGCCATACTCCTCACAAAAACTCAGAGCTAGTCCTGATAAACTGATAAAGGTCCACTGAACTGACAAGATAAGGAACCCAGAGAACAGAGAAAGTGGTAGATGATGTGCACAGGAGATAAGGAACCCAACTATCTACCCATTAAATACCTTATACCTTAGTCCAATACTAGATGATTGCAGACTTCCATCTGCGCTCATCACAATCATTACAAAAGATCCAAATCACACATAAGCATAATGACAATTCATTCAAGCATTCAAAGACATGGTTCACACAAGACTCAACACTATTAGACCAGTTTTGGACCCGAAAACGTTCTATTTGATCTCTATTAGCATTTAGGGTCGATGGTGGTGCGGTGAGCTAGGGTGCTGTATCTAGTCCTTCTGTGTGGTGGCGATTGTGCATCGAACTCTGGGCTGCGTGGCGCAGGTCCTTCCAACTAGTGCTGCAGCTCCTCATTCTTCTCTTGTTGTTGCTCTAACTCCACGGACTCGGTCCCTAGCTCCTCGGGGTCCCCTTCTTCGGCCTACTGCCTAAGAAGCTCCTCATAGGCATCCGAGTTACGTGCCACCAATGGGTACTCATCGATGCGGGTGGAAGGTAGCCATCAGTGCTCTTGCGGACTATCTATCTCTGTCGAGCCATCTATGGAAGTGAAAACTAGAGGAGGGCTAGAAAATTTTCACAAAGGACAGAGCTAGAATAGAACACCATTTTTCAACAGAAACTCAACCTAGGATGTAAAATAGTTTTTAGAGCAAGGATTAAGCAAGTTCTAATCGACCGTTCTATCTAGGCTGTGATCCTACAGTCAGCACGGTACCAACTTTGTAACACCCAGATTTCCAAGAAATCCGAATGCTTCCATATGTGTGCCCAGGATGTCCACAGAACACATATAGATTACAAATATTGAATCACAGAGAACACAATGCTCGAACAAAATAGTTTATATCAGAGTTTAACACAAGACATAGTCTTAAACTAATAACACAGCGGAAGTCTTAATATTATTTAAACGCTTCATAACTAGTAGAGCCTCAAATCCACAGGGACACCGACTGGTTGAACACAGCTAGAAGTACGGCAGATCCTTCGGAAACTCGGCAAGCGACTGATCATTCATTGCTCCATCTGTTACCCATCCGGGATTTTGTTGAATAGTTGCAGGTGTAAGTAAACCATCTTACTTAACAAGTATAACACGGGTTATGCAAGAACAAAAGGCTTGACACGGTTATACTGCATTAGCACTTTTAGTTGTTTCATTTTATTATCATCCATTTTACTACAAATGAGTAGTACCCAAGTATAAACCCATTAATAAGGTATAAGTGATTATAGAACAAACCAATATCAACCGCTAATATCATCTTCTAATCAAAAAGGATCTAGGCCGCTCGTGTCCGTGAGCACGGCTATCATGATAGATCAACACTCTGCAGAGGTTTCGCCCTTTACCCGCCGGTCACATAAATCCAAAAGAACTTATGTTACGAGGACTTTCACAAAACACCCTAACAAGCACAGTAGCCGTTTTGGTTCAACATAGGCAGCATAACCCGAGGCATCGAGATTGACGTACGCTCAGGGCGCAACGTGAGGGGGTCAATGGCGTCCAGAGCGAGAGCGCAATCATCGCAACGTGTGAAGCTGCCGTACATCGGGCGCTTACATCACGGGACTTTGCCTAACGAGACATAGCCAACGGATAAAACCGTCCTCGATGGATCAAACTATACTCTCACCCATGCTCCCCACATACGCCTTTCGGTAACCACTGGCGAGCTAGAGACGTACAAGCTAATCATCCAAGACCAGAGCCATTATAGTTCCAACGGCGGCGAACAGGTTCCTGGGTTGCCGCTTTAAGAACCAGACCTTATGGAGAGACATTAGAACAAAGCACAAAGCACATGCTCTAATTCCCTAGATCAAACCTTATAGAGACACTAGAACAAAGCACACATCACATGCTCTAGTTCCCCGAACCATGTTGCTAAAAAGCATCTTTTAACCATCATTGAAGTGAACCATTAATTCAATATTGACATTAAAAATAAATGTTGGTTGCAGCGCGTAGCATAGTCTAACCATAATGCATAAAACCCCGGGTAACAAGGAATAAGGTAAAGACTAGGAACATCCTTAGTGGTTAACAGTATTAGACACATGCATATGATTTATGTGATTAATCGGTGTATAGGTAACAAGGATGGTCCATGTTATACTTGCCTTCCTCAGAGAACTGCTGCTGCACCTGCTCTTCGGGAACGGGATCGTTGGCGAACTCGAACGGCTCGTCAACTACTCACATCGATCACCACACAAGCATCCACACATACATGCAAACAAGGCATTTAATTAGAACAATACACCAAACATAAACAAAAGATGAAAAGAAGGCTTTAGAGCTACTCTACGCTTCACTACGAACACATGAGCGCGAAAATCACTCAAATCGTAGTTAAAACGGAGAAACTACGCTTAAAACGGGCTCTAGGGGCTTGCTGGTAAAGATTTTAGGCTTCCAGGGGTGTTTTTGAAAGAAACCAGGGACCTAAAACATAATTTCGTATAAAAACTCGAGGGCTGCGGCGTAAAAACGACTTTCAGGACGGCGGGCGCTATTTTTCAAAAGAACAGGGGCTAAACCGAAAGAAAAAGGACTTGGTTGTAAATACTTTTGAACTGCGCTGGACCGCGGGTTGATTTTCAAAAACTGCAGGGGCTCTTTTGTAAAACAGGCACGGCGGCGGCTAAAAGCTGACGTGGGCTGACGTCACGGTGGACCAGACCGTGGACCGGCCCTGAACCGCGGTTCACTGGTTCACGGTGAACCGGCTCGGTTTAGATCGGTTTTCAGATCTGGCCGTCGGTTTTGAATCTAACGACTGAGATTAGATCTAGCGCGGGGTTACCGGAGCACGGCGGCGCCGCCCGCGGCCGCGGCGGGGCTTCGCCGGAATCAAGCGCCCACGGCGCTACAGAGCTCCAAAGCTCGCCGCGATGGGACCTAGAGGAAGAGGGGACGACGGCGAACTCGTTTTGGGGGTTCTACGCGAGGATTGGGCAAAGGTGGAGGCTGGCGACGTGCGGCGGTGGGTTGAGAACTCCGGCGAGGTCGCGCGCGTGGGAGAGAGCGAGAGGAAGAGGGGTTTTGGGCTCGGCGATTTCCTCACCACACCGCGAAGCTCCTGGACGAGTTCTTGGCGGCGGGACGGGCTCGAGACGACAGCGGCGCTCGGGGCTAGGCTAAAGGCGGCGGCGGCTAGGGTTTGTGGCACGGCTCGAGAGGGGGAGGCTTGCTGCGCTTAAATAGACCGGCCGAGGTCTCCTTGGCGTGCACGCCAAGCTTGCGTGGAGTCCGGGCACGGCACGGCGACGCGGCGGCGCAGATTCGACGGCGGCGCGGTGTCCCGCTCGGCTACGGCTGGAGGAAGAAGGAGGAGCTGACGAGTGGGCCCGGGATGTCAGCGATAGCGGGAGAGAGAGAGCGCGGAGCGGGCTGGCGCGGTGATGGGCTGCTGCGATGGGCCGCGCGGCTTGCTGGGCTGCACAGGGGAAAGAAGGGTTGGGCCGCGGGAAAAAGAAAAAGAAAGGGGAGGAGTGGGCCGGCTGGGCTGAAAAGGGAGAAGGAAAAAGAGAGAGAAAAGAAAAGGTTTTTCTTTTATTCAAACACTCACTTGAATTCAAATTCAAATTTGAATTCAACAATAAAAAATAAATGCACCAGCATGAATGCAACAATAATGTTTCTATTTCCTATATTTTATTTTATTTTCCTCAAAATTTTATTTTCCCTATATTAATCATGGGCACATTAATATAAAAAGCCATTTATTTACTAAATTTTAAATAGGGCCATTTTCAAGGTGTTACAACGCCGATGGCTACCCTCTTTTCGACCGGGCAAGTCAGTGCATCGCGGCGGCTACGCTGCTCAGTAGGCAGCTGCCACAGCCGTCCACCCCCGAGGAACGCCGGATCCAGAACGGGCTGAGGATGCTCCTTGAGCGTGCTGCGGTGCGGCAGGCGGCGAGCTCCGCGGGAAGAAGGCGGCACTCTACCGGAAACTCGCGCTTCCCCAGCCCCGTCGACAGGAAGAGGCCGGCCGACGGCTCACGACGGGACCCTCCGGACATGGAGGCAGCGAGGGTTCAGAACCGGCTGGGCCCCGACCGAGATGTGCGACACACCATCGAGGCTCGGCGTTGGGACAAGTCGGAGGAGCCGGAGGATCGTGTTCCCCGCATCAGACACCGCCGGTGCGAGGCGCACGTTGGAACTGAGGAGGAGTGGGACTCGAACTCCGACTCGACTGTCCCAGCCCGGCCGCTTTCTCTCACGAGATCCGCACCGTAGCAATTCCCCCACGGTTCCGCCTCCCCGCCAACTTCAGCAAGTACGATGGGGAGACAGACCCCTCGGTCTGGCTGGATGACTTCCGGCTCGCGTGCCGAGCGGGAGGGGCTTCCGATGACAAAGTCATCATACGAAACCTCCCCCTGTACTTGGCAGAGCCAGCTCGCGCGTGGCTCGAGCGCTTGCCAAACGGGAAGATCCGAACTTGGGCGGACCTGAGGGGTACCTTTGTCGGGAACTTCCAAGGCACTTGCGCACGCCCGGGCAAGGTCTGGGACCTCAAGAGGTGCAAGCAGAGGCATGGGGAGACCCTGCGCAATTACCTACGTCGGTTCTCTCGGCAGTACAACAACCTCCTGGACGCCACTGATGCCGATGCCATCGCTGCGCTGATGGGAGGCACCAAGAGGCGACCCTTGGTCAATCGGATCGGCAGGGAGTGCCCGAAGACGATCAAGGAGGTCCTCGACATGGCTGCCGAAGAAGCGCAAGGAGAGGAAGCCGTACTGGCGCACTTTCCCGAGGACGGAGGGAAGAAGAAACGCGAGGAGACTGCCGACAAGGCAGGGCCATCGGACTACCGAGAGAAGAAGAAAAAGAAGAAGAAGGAGAGGCGGGTCGAGTTCATCGCCGTCGCAGACCCCAAGCCCTCCCGACCCCAGGGCCGGATGCCGCAAGGCCAAAGGCGAGATGACCGACCCCAAGGGCGACGACCCAACGAGGGTCCAACCCCCAACTACTTCGAGCAGCTGCTCGAGGGTCCGTGCCCAAACCACACGACCCCCGTCAAGCACAAGTACCGCGAGTGCGGACTTATGACGAAGTTCCTCATGGGTAGGCTAGACGGGGTCAGCCCGACCCCTCAGTCACAGAGCAAGGGTGCAGCGACCGACTCGTTCCCCGAACCCGACGAGTGCCTCATGATCTTTGGTGGCCCAGAGGCACAGGCATCAAAGCGACGCACCAAGCTAATGGAGTGTGACGTGTTCGCGGCCCATTCAGCCGACCAGGAGTTTCTCCAATGGTCTGAGGCTGCGATCACCTTCGACCAATCCGACCACCCCAAGTACGTCCTGCATCCGGGGAAGCTCCCTCTGGTCGTGGCCCCGATAATCGCAACGAAGCACGTCTCCAAGGTGTTGATGGACGGAGGAAGCGGCCTCAACATCATGTACGCGAGCACACTGGACGCCTTGGGTGTCCCAAGGTCCCATGTGCGCCCGGAACGGGCTCCATTCTACGGGGTCGTCCCAGGGAAGGAGGCTGTCCCACTAGGTCAAATCACCCTATCGGTCACCTTTGGAGATTAGGAGAATTTCCTTACCGAGACACTCTGCTTTGAGGTGGTGGACTTCGACGGTACCTACCATGCGATCCTGGGCAGGCCGTGCTACGCTAAGTTCATGGCTGTCCCAAACTACGTCTACCTCAAGCTCAAGATGCCGGGTCCCAACGGTGTCATTGTGGTGGGAACATCCCCGCAGGTGGCGTACGAGTGCGAGAAGGAGAGCTGCGCGCTGGCGGCAGCTCTTGTCGTATCTCGATAGCTCGCCAAGGCCAGGGCGGCCGCAAAGGCCTCCGAAGAGCTCACCGTCTCCCAAGCGGTGGTGAACGCCATGGCGGTCCTAACCTCCATCCCCGAAGATCGAGAGGTGCAAGACACCGAGGATGGCGATGGCCCCGCCCGCAAGAAAGCGATGCTCGAGTTGGAAGCTGATAGGCAGTTCCAGCCGTCGAGCGACACGAAGAGGGTGCTCCTCGATCCTCAGGGCTCAGGGAGCAAGACGGCTATCATCTCCTCCACCCTCACGGAGAAGTAGGAAAGCGCGCTCGTCGACTGCCTCCGGGCGAACATCGACATGTTCGCTTGGGTTCCCGCAGACATGCCAGGAATCCCCCGGGAAGTCGCCGAGCATTCCTTGGACATTCGCAAAGGCGCGAAGCCTGTCCGTCAGCCCACAAGGCGCTGCAACGACTTCAAACGCAAGATAATCATCGAAGAAGTAGCCAAGCTGTTAGATGCAGGGTTCATTAGGGAGGTACACTACCCCGAGTGGTTGGCAAATCCTGTACTCGTCGAGAAAAAGAATGGGAAATGGAGAATGTGTATCGACTACACCAATCTCAATAAAGCTTGCGAAAAGTTCCCCTATCCCCTCCCTCGCATCGACCAGGTCGTAGACTCTACCGCTGGGTGCGAAGCCCTATGTTTCCTTGACACTTACTCCGGGTACCACCAGATTGCGCTCAAGGAATCCGACCAGCTGGCCACTTCCTTCGTGACCCCTTGTGGTGTATTCTGTTACACCACGATGGCCTTCGGGCTAAAAAATGCTGGTGCAACGTTCCAGCGTTGCATGAACCAGTGTTTAGGGGACCTCGTCGGGCAAACCGTCGAGGTCTACGTGGACGACATCGTAGTCAAGTCCAGGCGAGCGGACGATCTAGTCCAAAACCTGGAGGCCACGTTCGAACGCTTGTGGGCGAACCGCGTAAAACTCAACCCAGAGAAATGCGTATTCGGGGTCTCGAAAGGCCTCCTCCTGGGATTCGTTGTCTCCGCCAGGGGCATCGAAGCGAACCCCGAGAAGATTGCAGCTGTCACCAAAATGGGGCCGCCCAGCTCCGTCAAGGACGTCCAGAAGCTAACCGGTTGCCTCGCTGCGCTGGGGCGGTTCGTAGCACGTTTGGGAGAGCGGGGACTCCCTCTCTACAAGCTCCTGAAGAGGGACGACCACTTCGAGTGGAGCACGGAGGCTCAGCAGGCGCTTGACCAGCTCAAGCACATGCTCACCAAGCCGCCCGTCCTCGTGCCCCCAGGCGATGGGGAGAACCTTCTCCTGTACATCGCGGCGACCACTCAGGTGGTCAGTGCTGTTCTCGTGGTAGAAGGAAGGGCACACCCTAAAGGTGCAGCACCCGGTCTACTACATCAGCGAGGTATTGACCGAGTCGAAGACGCGCTATCTCCACATCCAGAAGATGATCTACGCCATCCTGTCACTGTCATCGTGGAGCACGCGTTAGGAGAGGTGGTCAACAATAGGGAGGCAACGGGAAGAATCACCAAGTCGTCCCTCGAGCTCATGGGCTACGACATCTCCTACGCGCCAAGGTCAGCAATCAAATCTCAAATCCTGCAGATTTCGTCGCTGAATGGACGGAGACACAGCTCCCTCCAGCCCCGACCGACCTTGAGTACTGGATCCTCCACTTCGATGGGGCTCAGAACCAAACCGGTTCGGGGGTTGGGGTCGTCTTCATCTCTCCTATGGGGGTGATGATGTGCCACACCATACGGCTCCACTTTCCCGCGTCGAACAACATGGTGGAGTATGAAGCCCTGCTCGCCGGCCTGCAGATAGCCAAGAAGCTAGGCATCCACAGGCTGGAGGCTCGCGGCGACTCTCAGCTCGTGGTCGATCAGGTCAACGGCGACGCCAAGTGCTACAATCCAAAGTTGGCAGTCTACTGCGAGGCCGCGCGCAGGGCGCAAGAGAAGTTCAAGGGTTTAGGTTTCGTACACCTCCGACGGGAGTACAACAAGGCGGCCGATGAGCTAGCCAAGCTCGTGTCCTGGCGGCAGTCAGTCCCGCCAGGCGTGTTTATGGACGACCAACACCAGCCATCGGTGAACTTCAACGAAGGGGCGTCTGCCTTGGGGTCCGACCCTGAGCAGTCGCTCGACCCTGAGAGAAGCCTCGACCCAACGAAGGTGGTGGCATCCATCGTGTCCGACCCCGACGGGGGGCCAGATCTCGATGAAGAGCAGCCTCTGGAGGGTCCACCCGAGCTGGAGAAGGATTAGCGTACACCCTTCATAAGTTGGCTCGTCGACGGGGCCCTCCCAGCCGGACGAACAGAGGCCCGACGCCTCGTCCGAAGGGCCAAGTACTACAGAATAATCGAGGGCAGCCTGTACCGTCGGGGCCACAATGGTGTTCT
Source organism: Digitaria exilis (assembly GCA_015342445.1). Lineage (NCBI taxonomy): Eukaryota > Viridiplantae > Streptophyta > Magnoliopsida > Poales > Poaceae > Digitaria > Digitaria exilis. The sequence goes on from JACEFO010001949.1 coordinate 234,536, forward strand.
TCAGTGCTGTATCCTCAACGAAGAGGGGAGATCGCTGCTGAAGGACATCCATGGCGGGGTGTGCGGTCACCACGCGGTGCCCCGATCGTTGGTGGGGTCGGCCTTCAGGCAAGGATTCTACTGGCCTACAGCCGTCGCGGACGCCGAGCGAATCGTGCGAACGTGCGAATGTTGCCAATTCTATGCCAACAAGACGCATTTACCAGCCCAGGCGCTCCAGACCATATCCATTACCTGGCCGTTCGCGGTCTGGGGACTGGACATGGTCGGGCCTCTGCCAAGAGTGCCCGGGGGCTTCACCCACATGTTTGTCGCCGTCGACAAATTTACGAAGTGGATTGAAGCGCGCCCGCTGACGGAAATCATGTCAGAGCAGGCCGTCCGCTTCTTCCGTGACATCCTGTACCGGTTTGGTGTCCCAAACACCATTATCACCGACAATGGATCTTAGTTCACGGGGAAGAGGTTCACCCGCTTCTGTGATGACCACGGGATCGAGGTGGCTTGGGCGACAGTCGCTCACCCGCGCACAAACGGCCAGGTCGAGCGCGCCAACGGCATGATCCTGCAAGGGTTGAAGCCGCGGATATTCAACCGCCTGGTCAAGCGTATTCATAAGCTCGGCGCTAAGTAGATGGAGGAGCTACCCTCCGTCCTATGGAGTCTGCGGACGACTCCGACCCGCGGCACGAGTTTCTCCCCGTTCTACATGGTCTATGGGTCTGAGGCGATTCGCCCTACCGACGTAGACTATGGCTCCCCAAGGGTTAAAGCCTTCGATGAAGAAGCGAATAGGGTCAACCTTGAAGACGCTGCGGACCAGTTGGAGGAAGCACGGGAAGTAGCGGTGGCGCACTCGGCCAAGTACCAGCAAAGCTTGAGGCGTTACCACGCGCAGCGAGTGTGCGGTCGCGCGTTTCAAGTGGGCGACTTGGTCTTGAGGCTAGCTCAGGACCGTCGCGGCTTCACCAAGCTCTCACTCCCGTGGGAGGGGCCTTACACCGTAGTACGGGTCCTCCGCCCGGGTTCCTATAAGCTGGCAATGCCAGATGGAACCCACCTTTCCAACGCTTGGAACATTGAGCAGCTCCGACGCTTCTACCCATGATCACCCGCGGAGGGAGGAGAGGGCAGCGGGTGCGGCACCAACCCGCCCGACCCCTCGGAGGGGTCGGAAGTTCCCCATCAGGTGCGAGGGGTTCGACGAGGACCCTCGCAGGAGGATAGGCCCAAAAGGCCGAAACCAGAATTGGGCTGGGACTGAACAAGGTCCATTCCTCATTCCTTTCCTTTTATGGGAAGAGTCCCGCGGCGGATGGTATCTATTTTTAGTACCACATCGCCGGCGGACGGAGGAGCCGCACAACTTAAAAAGCAGTTTGACCGTGGTTGAACCGCTTGGCGGTAATGCCCCGGAGGCAGAGGCCACCACCCAACCGATGGAGCCCTGTCTCCGGGGGCACTACCGCCAACCGCAAAGCCCCGGAAGCTACAGTGACCGTGAGCCTTGGGTCGCGACGGCAGCCTCATCACAGCCTCAAGCTCGTGGTGCTGCGTCAACTCTTCGTCACATGGCAGAAGACTCGACAGGGGTGGGCCACGGAAGCCCTCCCCCTGGCCCCAAACCGGCCAGATAAGTGAACTCTCTACACTCTAGTTATTCCAATCCAGTCTATTGTCATTTCCTTTTGAGCTTTCCGTTTATCATTCGGCCCTATGATTCTGAGGAGACCCCTGGCGCTGTTCAACGGGTAGGCAGGGACGTCTGGCGCAGCCGCGTTGCAACGGCCTACGCCCCCGCGGCTACGGATCGCACGGTTGCCGTGCCGGACGGCCGACCCTGCCAACGTACCCAAACAAACATGGCCGTGCCAGGGGACCCCTTCTCGACACGAATCAAGCCGAGAATGCACAAAGGCATTCTTGCGATGAAACTCAGATGAAGGAAACTTACCATGTTTTTTGACCTACCGGGTCTATCTTTTTGCAGGGACCCGCAGCCAAGCGATGGGCGGCACCCAGCCACGGCAAGGGATACAGAGGCCCGGGGGCCTCGGGTAATTTGGCTAAGGGACCACTTGGTGTTTGGATCGCCCGAGAGCACGAGCCTCGGATCTAAACCCGACGACCTTGAAAGCCTTAAAGATCCAGCCTCTCGAGGTCCTCTCACAACTGGGTTCAAGGGCTCGGGGGCTCGGCTGAACCATCGGGTTCACCTTGCTTCCCCCGCAGCCAAAGCTCAGGAATTCAAGGGCTCGGGGGCTCGGCAGAAACATCGGGTTCACCTTGCTTCCCCCGCTGCCAGAGTTCAAGGGCTCGGGGGCTCGGCAGAACCATCAGGTTCATTTTGCTCCTCCCGCAGCCAAAGCCGAAAGGCTCGGGGGCTCGGGGGCTCGGCGGAACCATCAGGTTCACCTTGCCTACCCCACCGCCAAAAGCTTAAAGGCTCCAAGGCTCGGGGGCTTGGTAGAACCATCGGGTTTACCTTGCGCACCCCAAAGCCAAGGTTTGAAGGCTAGAAGACCTAATCGGCAACCAAGAGTTGCCGAGAAAACCAAGCTAACCCCTAGAGGCCATCTCAAGTGGTGCCTCCCAACCAGTTCGCGAAGAAACTGGAAGGCAGACCCCACTCGGGGGCTGGCAGGGGCATAGCTATAAGAAAAACAAATTAAAGCCCACGCGTACGGGGCAATGAGAAAATGAAAATACGACGACGAAGAAGAAAGGTAAACTAATTATTACAAATGTTCAAAATATGGGAGTCCCGTCGATGCGGAACCTCCCAGAAGTTGAAGCCTTGATCCCTCCACGCGAGGGCACAGCAAGGACAGCAAAGAAATAAAAAGGTCTAACTCTAAGGGGCCTGGTCGGGGGCGGCGCCGTCCACCGGGTTGCCCTCTGCGTCGGTTCTGGGCGCCAGGCCGTTGGCGAACTGCTCCGCAGGGGCCCTGAGCTCCTCGGCCATGGCGTCCAGAGCCTCCGAGGTGAACTCGTTGGGGAAGCCGGTGGCCATTCTGTCGAAGCGGATCCCGTCGTAGTGGGAGCGCACCAACGTGAAGGCCTCCTAGACGCCGCGCACCAGCGACTGCTTGGAGAGAGCTCCGATCTGCGCCGGGACGAGGTCGAGATCCGCCGGGAGACGCGTGGGGTCGCCGCTGACCGGCACCTCCAGGGCATCCAGCATCCCGAGGGCTACGGCGCGCAATTCGCTGCAGCACTCCGCCGCGCGGTGGAGGTCTTTGGGGAGCCGCTCGATGTCCTCTAACAGAGGGAACCCGAGCCTCGTCAGGACCGCCCCCGCCATGTCGCGTAGCATCCCAAAGCGCGATAGCAGCGTGGTACGATGGGTGATCCCATCTGACACACGAGACTTGAGCGCTGCAAAAGAACGAGATCACGGTTAGACGACAAACAAGCATACGATAACAAAGGCTGAATAAGAGACGGAGGTGGAGAACGTACCCTCGATCTCCGAGTCCTTCTCTTCTAAGGACTTGCGCGCCATGGACAAGGAGGCCTCCAAGGACTCGGCACGCCCGATGGCGGGCTGCACCTCGAGGCAAAGGTTGGCGACGAGCTGGCTAAGCTCAACGCATGCCCCCTCGGACGTGGTACGCCATGAAGCTAACCATGTACCCCGCCGGCGGCGACGGGGTCTGTGGGGGAGGGGCGGAGAGATCCACTCCTCCAGCTCGGTGCGCGGGAAGAGAAGTTCTCGAGTCACAAGCGACTCGAGTGCGACCTCGGACGCGGTCGACCGCGCCCAGGGGCGAAGCTGCGTCGAGGAAGAAGAACCCCTGGTGGCCATCTCGACGGTGGAGGACTTGGGGGGTGGAAGGTTGAAGATTAGATTGAAGCGAGAGCGGAGGACGAACGGAAGCAAGGAGGCGAGAGCTATGCGACGGAAGGCGAAAGGCGTGCCCTGTCACGCCGGCGCCCTTGAATATATAGGGGCGGCGAGGTGGCAGGCTGTTGCATCGAGGAGTCGCACGACCAAGCGCTCCCCGTCGTCGGATCAAATCCAACGGTATAAGGCGCGCCCGACGTGCGCGCATGGCACGAGGCGGCGGAGTAGGGCATTAACTGCTCACCACGCCCGCGCGCCTCATCTGGCCCACCACGACCGTGGGGTCAAGTCCGAAGTCTGACCGCCGCGTCGCGTCGTACTCGATGGCGGGTCTGTTCCGATCTGCGAACTGATCAGACCACCGCGATTTGTGGGCCTAGCCAGATCTCCGCGATCTGCCTGTTCATGGCCGCGCGCGGTTGGGCTCGGGCAGACGCCTCGCGAAGGGGACCGTGACCCCCGTGACGTTTTGGACGCCGGGACTCGCCATCGAGGCGTCGCCCAAGTCACACTCCAGGAATTCCGGAGGACGCCAGGAATTTGCGGGAACGTAGAGAGAAAGAAGGGCCTCCCTATGGAATCCAACTCCCCTGGGGAAATAGACATGACCTCGCACACGAGTCCTTGACTCCTCTGCAAGTTCGGGGGCTACTGTGGGGGTCGTGGATTAGGGGGCCCACTGTCAGTACGCCGGCGAACGGTGCGTTAGTAGAAGAAGACGCTGGCATCTCCAACGACAAACGGGTCGGAAGGCTCCGTCTCACCCGACCCTCCGAAGGTCCCGAGGGCGCGAGGGCGTGAGTTCCCCGCTTTACCCAGCCTTAGCCTGCTCCGGACGACCCGCGGGCCGGAGGGGTTGGGAGCGTCCGTCTCGCCCGACCCCCGACCCCCAGGTCAGATGGGCAGACCCCCGCGAGGGGTCCTGCTAGTCGATAAACACTCACGGCGGAAAAGGGGAGGACTCTCGAAGACCCTTCCCAGGTCAATCTGACTTGAGCGGAGGAAGACGTGCGACTAACGCCTTCTCCCGACCTGTGACATCTCTGATGTAATAATGAATAAAACACACTTGAAACAGGTTAAAAAGGGAATTATGGGTTAAAAATTTGAAAATCCATCAAAAATTCGAATTAAAATTCAAAAACAAGGGTTGTTTTACCCCCAACTGAAAAATCGAGATTTTTGTACTAAACTTGAAAATCTCCAAAAATAAAAATTGTTATTCATCACAAATAAGGCCTAGTCACTGTTTGGAACTTTTGAAAATTTTGCAGTTTAGTCCCTCAAAAACTCGAAATACAGTTCTGGGCACCTTTTTGTATTTGGGTTGTTTGAGCTCGAAAAATTTGACATTTCAGGTTCACCCCAAAAAGAAAGTTGTGTCCCATCTTTCAAACTCCAACTTTTATTTTCACACTTTTTCAAGTTCAGTTCAAATTTTTGGAGAAAATTTGAAAAGGAAAACGGAGCTCCACGGGCGCCAACAGTGGCCCTGGCGCGCTCTGCGCCTGGCCGGAGCTCGGCCGCCACGTGGCCGGCGAGCGGCGGAGGGAGCGCCGAGCTGGCCGAGCCGCGGCGTCGGGTGGCGCTTGTCGCCTTGTGCTTGTCCAACCCCTCCCGAGCTGTCACCTCGCCGTCGTTCGCCCGCTTTGCCTCGCACCGCGGAGCGCCATCATGGCGGTCGGCCGTCGCCGTGGCCGCGCGCTCGCGCACGCGTCGCGCAGCGCCTCCCCGCGGAAGATTCCGTCCTGCTCCGCACCAAAGGCCCTGTAGAAGATCTCCCACTGCTCCACGCGACGATCTCCCTCGACCAATCGAGCCGTCCGCGCTCTGCCCGAGCTCCCGCGCCATCAATGGCGACTCGACGGCCCGTGCACGCGCTCACACACACCCGAGCCCGCTCAGTGCCCCTAGCGCACTCCAAACCCTTCACTGAGCACCCTCGCTCCTTCCCCTTAGTCCACGCGTAGCCATTCCCACTTCACCGCGCTCGTTCCCATCGTCTTCCACCTCGGGACGCTGTGAACCGAGCTCGAGCTTCCCCGCCGCATCCTCGAATCGACCGCGAATCCCTCCACCCCTTTCCAATCCCCCGCGCGTGCAGCTCGCTCACTCACCCCGCTAGCTGCTCGAGCAATCCCCAGCTCGAATCGAGCCACACTCGCCGCGAATCGAAGCTTTTCCCCATCGCTCGGCCATTGACACCCCGAACCCCACCTCCACGTCGAGACCTATACCCCGGCCATCCCCGCAGCAGAAGAACCCCACGACGAGCTCCACCATCGTCCCGTGAAGCTCACGAGCCTTTCCGTGCACCGCCTCGACCACCGTAGACTGCCAGCGACATCGCCGGAGCAGACCGCGCCGCCGCTCAACGTCGACGAGCCGCGCCGCTTCACCTCCGACCGCGAGACCTACCTCAACCGACTCGCGGTGAGCTCCTCTCCATTTCCCCCAACATCCCCCGACCCAGTTCGCCGTCGTTTCGCCGGCGTGACAACGCCGACGAGCCCAAGGACTCGTTCGTGTTCCCCTTTTAGTTCTAGGGTCCTCTGCGCAAAAAACCAGGGACCTGTTCGTGAAGTTTTAAAAGTTCTAATGTCTCTCGCGTAAAAAGATTCTTAACCCTAGATCTAATTTTTCCCGAATCTTGTAAAATCCGTGAAAAATCGTACAAAAATCAGAAAAATGCACAAAAATACTCCGTGGACTTGTGAGATTGTAAACTCCAATCTCCTTTAAGCATGTATATACTTTTGGTGAACCGTTTTTGAATTAAAATTCAAAATGTAAAATTTTAAACTTGTGCACCATTTCAAATCCAGAGCTCCGCTAGGGTTGATCTTTGGATATGTTGTTTGTAGTGACTTTGGGCACCTTGTTTCCAAAGGGGACCTAAAAATATGGACTGTAGCTCCAGTTATGAATTAAAATATGTTTCCTGTCTTTTTGTAGTCCAGAAATTATTAAAAATAATCTATGCAGTGAAAAATCACCATTTTGCTCCAGAGGACTAAAAACTTGTTAGCACACATGTTAAAAATACAAAACTTGATTTTTGCTCTGTTTAGACTAGCAAATAAATAGATATGTGTTTTTGGATAGAAATTTATTGAGGACTGTCCAAGGGTTATTTTGAGCCACCACTTGGCCAGAGCCCTCCCTGCGCAAATGCCTAGCTTTGGTAGGAAAATCTCCTGAATTGGATGTATTTTCAATTTTATATGAATTTATTTCATTTCTGCAGGCAGCAGTTTAAATTATTTTTAATAAATTATGTGTAGCTCAGATTTAGCTAAATTTTGGAGTGAGCTTAGCTCTTATACTCCAGTAGCTGTCATAAAGTTTATAGATAAAAATGATGAATAGAAATGGAGAAACAAAAATGAGAAGTAATCTAGGTGGAAATTGATTTATATAAAAGAATAAACCTTTTTGTTAGTTAGTTAGCATAAAATAAAGGGAATCTGAAATTCCAGAACAGCACCCTAATTTGTGAGTAATAAATAGAATTCTTTTATATATGTACACAATCACCATCGAAGTCAAATAAAATTTTTCCACACCTCTACTCTGTTTTTGTGAAGAAAATAATAGTACTTAAGCATGTCTAGGTGAATATGACCTTCAAGGCCTTAATCTTAGAATCAATAGGCAGCCACCTTAAGTTATGCATCTCATGTAGAAGGCGCTATTCCGGACGGCAAACTACCACCTCATCCCCGCTGACGAGGAAGGAATCCCGGAGCACGGTGCCGGCGAAGGATCGACCAACCCGGAGGCTAACCCCCAGCTTGAGCAAGAAGGCAAGCCCCGGAGCATAACCTAACATTTACCAATTATGCCTTAGCTGCACATTTCCTAGTACCTATGACTTGCAACACTAGTATGAAAGGATCGATAGGGCATTGCTTTAGGTCCGTTACAAGTCGAGTAATTTCCTGTCACTCGCGAGACATAGGAATTGCTTGTCTTTACTTATGTTGGAATCATAAGGATTGACGGGCGGGATGATAGATGTAGATCTCCCGTCCGTGTATGATAATCGATTTAAGGTCGAAACGTGTGGTTGAGTGTGCCAAGTTTTTGAACGTACCACATGCATGCCAATATATGGGAGTCGGTAAGCCCGGTACCAGATTGAAGCAGCTAGGGCCGATAGCCATCTCTCCTTGGAAACTTTGTTTTCCCCTGCCGTACACTTGTGGATATATGCGTGAGACTGTGAGTGAAGCAGTAAACCTTCATCCTAAGGAAATGGACCCGGTTCCGAATTGTGGATCGATGGGAAAGGTTGGGAAGTGCTTGTACCTTTTATAGCAAGCATTATCCGTGTGTGTTGGGTTTCCCCTGGCCAGGTAGCAAAATTCGGTTCGAACTGTCCGCTTCTCGCGGTTAATGAGACTGCTTGACCGCCTTGCTACATTGAGTAACAAGTGGAATTATGAGATTAATGAACTTGTTGTATGGAATAAATTGTATTGCGCCACTTGTATGATTAGAGAGGATGCTAATCTAGAATGGTTAAATCTACTAGAATATGATGCTAAAACATGAAAGCAAGGACCTACTCTTAGTTGCTTTTTGGCAAACAAACCCACTAGCCAAAAGCCTCTCATGTCTAGATGTCGGTGATGTAGTTCTCACCCGACGGGTAAGCCTTGCTGAGTATTAGTATACTCAGCCTTGCATGTGGCATTGATTTACAGGTACCATGTTGGATGTGGCAGTCAATGCTTTGACTTGGCCTACCCAGGTTCCCCCTGGATGGCACATCGAGTGGGTTCCGTCCTCTGCCGAGGAACGGGAGGAGTAGCACCGTGGCAGGCTTCAGCATGGTGTTATTTGTATCGTCGTTAGATTATCTTCCGCTGTAATGAACCTTTAATTCCGCTGCAAGACTTTAATACTCTGATTTAAATTTGAACTTGGTTTGTAATAACTTTGAGATTCTTTTGTGTATGTCAATCTGTGGAATGTTGTAATCTCTGGAACTCACCTTCGTGTGGGCGTGTTGTTGTTTCGATCGAGAAAAGTACATGGTTAATCGGGTTTAATCCGACGGCGCTCCAGCTTATTCCGGATTAAGTGCCTGACTACTCGGTTTGTGGTCCCCGGGGTACTTAACTTGGAATAATTTCGGAGTGGTCCGCCACACGACCGACACCCGACATCACCTGCTCACCTGCCGTCTGCAAAAGCTGATCTACAGCCCTGCGCTAGGGTAAAGGTAGCTGCATGCGCGCTGCTGCGCTAGCGGCCAAGAAGGAAGCTACCGCGAAGCTGCTGATGGAAAGGTGAAGGACACGCGGCGATCAAGGAGGGGGTCGCCAAGACGCACTAGGCCGATAGCGCGCAACCGCCGGGGGCATCCGGCCCTTAGGGGGTAGATAGGTAAAATAACATTGTAAAAGTTGTTCTCCCCTTGGTCTATAAAAGGGGAGGACGTCCCTGCGAGAAAGAAGAGAATTCCTTTTTCAATCTCTAGAGCACTAAGTCCCCTACACGCACACACAAGGCTAGAACCGGCCTTCGCTGTAACCCGCCGCCAAGAGAGCAATACGATTTGGAGCTCGTTTCACTGGACGTAGGGATCGCTCCCGAACCAGTATAATCCTCTTTGTCTTGCGTCTCTTGAACCATTCTCCACCGAGACGTGCGTGTTCTGTGATCGACACTCGCCGGCGTGAGGTACCCCATGTGCCACCCGCCGACACTTGGTATCTATTGTTATAAGCGAATTCAGCTAGGGATAAACATTTCTCCCAATTCTTCTCATAATGGATGACACAAGCTCGAAGCATATCCTCAAGGATTTGATTTACCCTTTCCGTCTGCCCATCGGTTTGAGGATGGTAAGCTGAGCTACGGATCAGTTTAGTGCCTAGGGATAGTTGCAATTGTTCCCAAAATCGTGCCACAAATTACGTACCACGATATGAAATTATTGTTTTGGGTACCCCATGTAAACAAACGATCCGTTCCAAATAGATTTCAGCATACTTCATAGCAGTATAGGCTGTCTTGACCGGAATGAAGTGCGCGGTCTTGGTAAGCCTGTCCACAATGACCCAAATGGAATCATGCCCTTGAGGGCTTTTGGGAAGTCCAACAAAGAAATCCATGCTTATATCCTCCCAGTTCCACGAGGGTATAGATATAGGTTGAAGAGTACCTGCTACCTTCAAGTGGCTAGCTTTTACTCACTAACACGTGTCATATTCAGACACATATTTGGCATCTCTCTCTTCATTCTGGTCAACCAAAAGTTTTGTTTAAGGTCTTGGTACATTTTAGTGCTTCCGGGGTGAATAGATTTGGAAAGATGGGCTTGATCCATAATTTTTCTTTAGAGTTCGACGTTCTTGGGCACTACTAACCGATGTCCAAACCACATAACTCCTTGTCCATCTAGACGAAAACACTTATATTTTGCTTTCCCTTTTGCCAGTTTCCTCTTTAGGATTTTAATGCATGCATCATTTAGTTGGGCCATGACAATCTGGTCATGCAAGGTCGGTTCGACAGAGATATGATTTAGGTAGCCATGAGGAACAATTTCTAAGTTGAGCTTCTCCATCTTGTGGCATAAGGTGTCAGCATAGGACTCCACGGAAAGACAATGACAATTAGCCTTGCGGCTTAAAGCATCCGCAACTACATTGGCCTTCCCCGGGTGATAATGCACATCTAGATCATAATCTTTTGCCAACTCTAACCATCTTCGTTGCCTCATGTTCAAATGTGGTTGAGTGAAGATATATTTGAGGCTCTTGTGATCAGTGTATATATTGCATGGAACACCCATTAGGTAGTGCCTCCAAATCTTGAGAGCATGAATAACCGCTACCAACTTAAGATCATCAGGGTAATTCTGCTCATGCGGTCGGAGTGCGCGAGAAGCATAAGCAATGACCCAATTCTCTTGCATAAGAACACAACCGAGTCGGGTGCCGAAAGCATCACAATAGACATCATAGGGCTTGGTGCTGTCAGGTTGAGCTAAGACTGGGGCAGTAGTTAAATGTCTTCTCAATGTGTGGAAAGCTTCTTCACGTTTGTCACTCCACCCAAATTTGACTCCATTCTTAAGAGTTCGGTCATGGGTTTAGCAATCCGAGAGAAATCTAGAATGAAGCGGCGGTAATAACCGGCTAGATCCAGAAAACTCCTAATCTCATGGACAGAGGTAGGCGGCTGCCAATCCATCACCTCTTGTACCTTGGTTGGATCCACGGAAACGCCATCCTTGGAAACTGTATGACCCAAGAATTTCACACTCTCTAGCCAGAATTCACATCTGGAGGACTTGGCGTAGAGTTGATGATCTCTCAGTCGTTGAAGAACAATGCGAAGGTGTTCAGCATGCTCTTCCTCATTCTTTGAGTATATGAGAATGTCGTCAATAAAGACCACCACAAACTTGTTAAGCTCGGACATGAAAACCGAATTCATGAGATACATGAAGTAGGATGGGGCATTTGTGAGCCCAAACAACATGACCAAGTATTCATAAAGGTCGTAGCGGGTTAAGAAAGTAGTCTTGGGAATATCACAAGGATGAATTTTTATTTGGTGATAGCCAGAGCGAAGATCAATCTTAGAGAACACTCTGGCGCCAGCTAGTTGATAAAAAGGACATCAATGTGGGGAAGTGGATACTTTCCACAACACTTTCTGCAACATCTAGCACAACCTTATGTTGAGTCATCCACTTTATCCCAATACAATATCAATTCCTTCCAACCCTAAAAGAATCAGATCGGTAGGAAAAACTTTACTACCCATCTTGATTGGTACTTTTCGAGTGACTTGGTTGGATGCTATTTTACCTCCCGTTGTTGATATCACATAAGTTGATTTGGTGTGATATGATTTTAATCCACATTTTGTACTAAACCTTGTGCTTATAAAACTATGTGTTGCCCTCGAATCAAACAATATGACTGCAGGTTGATTGTGGATGCGAAAGATACCCATCATGTCCCGTGCTCCTTTAGGTAGGTCAGCCAGGGTGGTGTAGTTGAGCCTTTCCTGCCTGACTTTGGACTCACTGTTGCTTGCCCTTGTTCTGCTGGTTCTTTGAGCGCTGGTTCTGAGGCTTGTTCTGGGGGCAGTCCTTGATGAAATGACTACTACTACCACACTTGTAGCAAGAGTAGCCACCTCCAGGACGAAGCGGCTGCTGCACATTCTGCCTTGGAGCCTACTGTTGTTGCGGCGGTGGAGGGAAACGAGGTGCACCCTGTTGCGGTGGCCTAGCAACCCAACGCCCACCCGGAGGTGTCCTCTGTTGTCCCTGCTGTGCTGCTGGTGGAACCAAGTGGAACCTCTGAGTTTTCCCACCTTCAGCTAGTAGATGCTGAGCATCATGGGCAGCCAGCATAGCATTAGCATGATCTAGATCAAATTGTACGTTTTCGAGCTCATCCCTCACTTGAGCTAGCTCATTGTTGGTGTTGTTGTGCTCCAAAGTGAGGTCAGCTAACTGTCTCTCCAAGTCTGCAATCATAGCATCCCTGGTGGTTACCTCTATGGATAAAGAGGTTCTCTCAATCCCAAGGTCACGAGCGCGAGCAGATGTTTCAGCCGCAAAGTTGAGCACAGCAACCTGGGACTGCCCAAGTAATGACTGCAACATGTGGTATGCCCTGATACATCTCAACAAGAGGTAGGCAGCCCCACTGGGATTCTCATCTACCATTAGAGGTCATGTGAGGTAACGCCTCATCCAGTGGGCATTGTCAGCTGGGGCTGGAGGAAAGAGCCCAAAAAGTTGGTTCTCCAAGAGTTCAGGGTTTCGGGAGCAAAACAAACTGATCCCATGAAGAGAGGCTATCTCAAATATCTTCTCAAGGCGGTGCCCATCCACTTCAACACCCCATGTTGGAGAGCTGGGACGCGGTGGGTGGTGGTAAACAACCAAACGCACCCTGCACCGAGTCACACCTCGGTCGTAGATCATTCTCCTCTCATATTGAGGAGGGTTGGGGTGGCCAATACACTGCAACACGGACTAAAAAATGCTGGGGAATCCTTCCCAACCAAGGCAGTCCGAGCTGGAGTAGTCGTTGGCATAGCTAGCGAGGTCAGTGCGGGCGTCCATCTGAACAAAAGGTCAAGTGTAAGAACCGATAAGATAAAAGAAATTAAAAAGTGGTAAAGCTCAAAACCTACAAAACCAAAAATTCTCAAACTTGGCCAGAATATTGTTTAAATAATTTCAGACAAGTTTCATGTTTAAGTCTCCGGCAGAAATTGCTGTTAAGAGAGTGTAAAAATTTAATTTCTAACTTGCTGTTCCCAGAAAATTCCAGCAAACATGGGGTTACCAATTTAAGCATAACTCAAGTTCTACTTCATCAATTGCTCTAAGATTTCGGCAGCAGGAACTAGACAACTTTTATATTAAACATTTTTGCATTTGACAAGGTTTTCCGGCTCGAAATAACGATTGCAAACAGAACTGTTTTCAACGAGGTTTCAGGACACTTCGCTAGATAACTATCAGATTTTCGTGACGGGTAATTTAGTGAGAATGCAACATTACTTAAAGGAGTTTCAGAGAATTAAAGATGCATGAGCGACCTATTCGTTCTCACCAAGAACACTTGCCAATAAACTTTGGCATACAGAGTCAATGCCGCTGGCTAGACAATATTTGTCTCTCCCTATATTAACTAGCCGAATTTTTCTAACCGCTCAACTTACGGAATCATGGTTAGCGTACCTGCAGAAAATTTCTATTCCATAGCATTTACAATGAACCTCCCATGCTAGCACTCATGGAAGCATTCCCATTCATTACCGCCCACTATAGTGGTAGCACCCGACCATTCAACATTGAACGGGCAATGCTTCATATGTTACCAAGGCAACATATTAACAATTCCATAGCTCATGAAATAGCGTATTGACTATGTGCCGCCATCATACTTGCATATGATGCCGTGGTACTCTACAGCAACCGCCATACCTTGCACCCACCATGCTACTCTACTTTCTTACACTATCCAAATAGCGTATTGACTATGTGCCGCACTATATTTTCATATAGTGCCGTGGTACGTTACAGCAATCGCCGTACCTTGCACCTACCATTGCGAAAAGTAAATGACATAATGAAATGTGCTGGAAGTCAGTATAATAATAATAGTTAGCCACCTATCATAGCGTGATCCCTTAACCCACATAGGCTTCACGCTCTATACTTTAATCCTTAGCGATCCTATGGATAGCATTCCATCGCAAGTGCGCGACGGAAGCAAATGTCGGTAAGTTTTATTTAAAAATGTTTGTTTTAGAGTCCGTTGCTCTCTCTGGTGAGCATGTTTCAGCTCTGATGGCAACTGTGGTGGACCACTTCGAAATTACTCCAAGTTTAGTACCAATGGACCGTTAATAACGTTGTCAAGCACTTAATCCGAAATAAGCTGGAGCGTCATCAGATTATACCCGATTAACCACGTTCTTTCATGATCAAAACAACACGCACGCCCACGCGAAGGTGAGTCCCAGAAATTACAACATTCCACAAATTCAACTTAACATAAATAGTCTCAACAAGTTATTACAAACCAAGTCTGAATTTGAAATAAAAGTATGAGGGTTCAAGCAACGGAAATTTAACTAACGACGATACATAGCAACACCACAATGAAGCCGTCGATGGTGCTACTCCTCATGATCCTCGAAAGAGGACGGAACCCACTCGACGTGCCAACCAGGAGGAACCTGGGCAGGCCAAGTGACAGAATTTACCGTCTCATCCAAAGCCGTACCTGAAATAATAGCCACAAGCAAGGTTGAGTATACTAATACTCAGCAAGGCTTCCCGTCGGGTGAAACTACATCACCGACTCCTGGACATGAGAGGCTTTTGGCTGGTGGGTTTGTTTTGCCAGAAAGCGGCTAAATGTGGATCCTGATTTTCAATATTTTAGCATCAGGTTCTAGTAGTGTTAACCATTCCAGATTAGCATCCTTTCTAAGCATGCAAGTGGTGCAATACAATTTAGTACAAACAACAAGTTCATCATCCTCATAGTTTCACTTCTTACTCAATGTAGCACAACGACCAAGCAGTCTCATTAACCGTGAGAAGCGGATAATTCGAACCGAATTTCACTATCTCGCCGGGGAAAACCAAGCACACACGGAAAATGCTTGCTATAAAAGGCACAAACACTATGTAACACCCTAAAAATGGCCCTATTTAAAAATTAGTAATTAATTGCCTTTTTATATTGAAGTGCTCATAAATAATGTAGGAAAATAAAATTTTTGAATAAATAAAAGCAAATATAGGAAATAGAAACATTAATGTTGCATTCATGCTGATGCATTTATTTTTGATTGTTGAATTCAAATTTAAATTTGAATTCAGATGAGTGTTTGAATAAAAGAAAAACCTTTTCTTTTTCTCTCTCTTTTTCCTTCTCTCTTTTCAGCCCAGCCGGCCCACTCCTCCTCCTCTCTTTCTTTTCTTTTTCGCGCGGCCCATCTTTTTCTTCGCGCGGCCCAGCAGAGCCAGCCCAGCGCGCAGCCCGGCCCAGTTGTCCGTTTTTCCCCTCCCCTCTCTCTCCCGCTGCGGCTGACAGCGTGACCCCACTTGTCGGCCTCTCCCTTCTGTCCGCAGCGCGCCCGCACTCCTCTCTCTCTGCGGCTGACGGCTTGGGCCCACATGTCGGTATCGCCTTCTACCTCGCGTCGTGCGCGTTCGGGACTCCTTCGCCGCGCCGCCGTGCTGCGCTGGGACTTCCCCGGCTTGGCGCGCACGCCAAGGGGTCTCCACCTCCCCTATAAAGCCGCAGTCAACCCCCTCGGCCTCGAACCCGCAACCCAAGCCGCCGCCTCCAAGCTCCGAGCGCCGCCGCCGCAACCCTAGCTGCCGCCGCCGCTTAGCCATCGCTCCGCTCGCGCATTGCCGCCAAGAGCTTGCCGCCGAGCATCTCCGGGAGGTGAGGAACGCGCCATGGCCCTTCTTTTCCTCCAAGCGCGCCTAGAACGCTAGACCGATGCTTCACCGTGGCCGCCGCCGCCATGGCTCGCCGCCGGCCTCCCTCGGTGCCCAATCCCCGCTCTAGACCCCCAAAATCGACTCCTCGTAGTCTCCTCCACCTCTAGGTCCAATCGCGGTGAGAAACCGAGCACCGTAGCCCCCAGCCGAGCTTACTCCGGCGAGGTCGCCGCCGCGCGCCGCCGCGAGCCGTCTTCCCCGGCGAGCTGAATGCCCAGATCTAATCCCAGCCGCTCGATCCAAAACCAACGGCCCAGATCTAAACCCAAGTTAAACCGAGCTGGTTTTTGTGAACCGCGGTTCACGGCGGTCTACGGCCGGTCCACGGTTCGGTCAGCGATGACGTCAGCTGACGTCAGCGTCCACCCGCAGCCATGGCGTTTTTGCAAAAGAGCCCCTCTGCTTTTCAAAACTTAACCCGCGGTCCACCTCTATTCAAAAGTATTTACAACTAAGTCCTTTTTCTTTCGTTTTAGCCCCTGTCCTTTTGAAAAATCATGCCCGCCGTCCTAGATGGCAGTTTTACACCGCAGACCTTCTGTTTTTATACAAAATTACGTTTTAGGTCCCTGGTTTCTTTCAAAAACACCCCTGGAAGCCTAAAACCTTTACCAGCAAGCCCCTAGAGCCCGTTTTTAGCGTAGTTTCTCCGTTTCAACTCCGATTTGAGTGATTTTCGCGCTCACGTGTTCGTAGTGAAGCGTAGAGTAGCTCTAAAACCTTCTTTTCATCTTTTGTTTATGTTTGGTGTACTGTTCTAATTAAGTAATCTTGTTTGCATGTATGTGTGGATGCTTGTTGGTGATTGATGTGAGTAGTTGCCGAGCCGTTCGAGTTCGCCGACGATCCCGTTCCCGCAGAGCAGGTGCAGCAGCAGTTCACTGAGGAAGGCAAGTATAACACGGACCATCCTTGTTACCTATACACCATTTAATCACCCAAACTCATGTGCATGTGTCTAATATTGTTAAACCCTAAGGATGTTCCTAGTCTTTACCTTACTCCTTGTTTACCCGGGGTTATATGCATTATGGCTAGTCTATGCTACGCGCTGCAACCAACATTTATTCTTATGTTAATACTGAACTAATGGTTCACTTCAATGATGGTTAAAAGATGCTTTTTAGCAACATGGTTCGGGGAACTAGAGCATGTGCTGTGTGCTTTGTTCTAGTGTCTCTATAAGGTTTGATCTAGGGAATTAGAGCATGTGCTTTGTGCTTTGTTCTAATGTCTCTCCATAAGGTCCGGTTCTTAAAGCGACAACCCAGGAACCTGTTCGCCGCCGTTGGAACTATAATGGCTCTGGTCTTGGATAATTAACTTGTACGTCTCTAGCTCGCCAGTGGTTACCGAAAGGCGTATGTGGGGTGCATGGGTGAGAGTATAGTTTGATCCATCGAGGACGGTTTTATCCGTTGGCTATGCCCCGTTAGGCAAAGTCCCGTGATGTAAGCGCCCGATGTACGGCAGCTTCACACGTTGCGATGATTGCGCTCTCGCTCTGGACGCCATTGACCCCCTCACGTTGCGCCCTGAGCGTACGTCAATCTCGATGCCTTGGGTTATGCTGCCTATGTTGAACCAAAACGGCTACTGTGCTTGTTAGGGTGTTTTGTGAAAGTCCTCGTAACATAAGTTCTTTTGGATTTATGTGACCGGCGGGTAAAGGGCGAAACCTCTGCAGAGTGTGTTGATCTATCATGATAGCCGTGCTCACGGATACGAGCGGCCTGGATCCTTTTTGATTAGAAGATGATATTAGTGATTGATGTTGGTTTATTCTATAATCACTTATACCTTATTAATGGGATTATACTTGGGATCTACTCATTTGTAGTAAGTTGGATGAAAATAAAATGAATCAACTAAAAGTGCTAATGCAGTATAACCGTGTCAAGCCTTTTGTCCTTGCATAACCCGTGTTATACTTGTTAAGTAAGATGGTTTACTTACACTTGCAACTATTCAACAAAATCCCGGATGGGTAACAGATGGAGCAGTGAATGATCAGTCGCTTGCTGAGTTTCCGGAGGATCTGCCGTACTTCTAAGCTGTGTTCAACCAGTCGGTGGTCCCTGTGGATTTGGAGCTCTACGTAGTTAAGACGTTTAATAGTATTAAGTCTTCCGCTGTATTATTTGTTTAAGACTATGTCTTGTGTTAAACTCTGATATAAACTATTTTATTCGAGCATTGTGTTCTCTGTGATTCAATATTTGTAATCTATATGTGTTCTGTGGACATCCTGGGCACACATATGGAAGCATTCGGATTTCTTGGAAATCTGGGTGTTACAAAGTTGGTATCAGAGCCGTGCTGACTGTAGGATCACAGCCTAGATAGAACGGTCGATTAGAACTTGCTTAATCCTTGCCCTAAAAACTACTTTACATCCTAGAGTTGAGTTTCTGTTGAAAAATGGTGTTCTCTTCTACCTCTGTCCTTTGTGAAAATTTTCTAGCCCTCCTCTAGTTTTCACTTCCATAGATGGCTCGACAGAGATAGATAGTCCGTAGGAGCACTGATGGCTACCTTCCACCCCGCATCAATGAGTACCCGTTGGAGGCACGCAACCTGGACGCCTACAAGGAGCTTCTTAGGCAGGAGGCCGAAGGAGGGAACCCCGAGGAGATGCAGCACCCTAGCTCGCCGCACCACCATCGACCCTAAATGCTAATAGAGATCAAATAGAACGTTTTTGAGTCAAAACTAGTCTAAGAGTGCCGAGTCTTGTGTGAACCTTGTCCTTGAATGCTTGAATGAATTGTTATAATGCTTATGTGTGATTTGGATCTTTGTAATGCTTGTGATGAGCGCAGATGGAAGTCTGCAATCATCTAGTATTGGACTAAGGTATAAGGATTTAATGGGTAGATAGTTGGGTTCCTTATCTCCTGTGCACACCATCTACCACTTCCTCTGTTCTCTGGGTTCCTTATCTTGTCAGTTCAGTGGATCTTCTTCAGTTTATCAGGTCTAGCTCTGAGTTTTTGTGAGGAGTATGTCAGGGACCATAAGGGGGGTAGACTTGTAGAGCATCCAATAGTTCTGAGTTCCGTTGGAAAGGATCCAATCTCATCTTGGGAATGAGCTGGCTAGCGAAGTACGAAGCAGTCATACAGTGTTCTAAGCGTGCAGTTCAGTTAGTGGCTCCATCAGGAGAGAAGATTGAGTATCAGGCAATTAAGTCCTCAGGGACTGGTCCAGGTTTTGGAGGAATCAGAGAGGGTCCCCGGGAACAAAGACATCCGTATGTGCAAGGAAACGTCACTCAGAAGGTGAAGCAACTTGTGAAAGAAAGGATGGATCTCAAGGCAGAATATCCACATCTCTTCCAATCCACGTCCGAATCTCGGGGACGAGATTCATTTTAAGGGGGGTAGAATTGTAACACCCTAAAAATGGCCCTATTTAAAAATTAGTAATTAATTGCCTTTTTATATTGAAGTGCTCATAAATAATGTAGGAAAATAAAATTTTTGAATAAATAAAAGCAAATATAGGAAATAGAAACATTAATGTTGCATTCATGCTGATGCATTTATTTTTGATTGTTGAATTCAAATTTAAATTTGAATTCAGATGAGTGTTTGAATAAAAGAAAAACCTTTTCTTTTTCTCTCTCTTTTTCCTTCTCTCTTTTCAGCCCAGCCGGCCCACTCCTCCTCCTCTCTTTCTTTTCTTTTTCGCGCGGCCCATCTTTTTCTTCGCGCGGCCCAGCAGAGCCAGCCCAGCGCGCAGCCCGGCCCAGTTGTCCGTTTTTCCCCTCCCCTCTCTCTCCCGCTGCGGCTGACAGCGTGACCCCACTTGTCGGCCTCTCCCTTCTGTCCGCAGCGCGCCCGCACTCCTCTCTCTCTGCGGCTGACGGCTTGGGCCCACATGTCGGTATCGCCTTCTACCTCGCGTCGTGCGCGTTCGGGACTCCTTCGCCGCGCCGCCGTGCTGCGCTGGGACTTCCCCGGCTTGGCGCGCACGCCAAGGGGTCACCACCTCCCCTATAAAGCCGCAGTCAACCCCCTCGGCCTCGAACCCGCAACCCAAGCCGCCGCCTCCAAGCTCCGAGCGCCGCCGCCGCAACCCTAGCTGCCGCCGCCGCTTAGCCATCGCTCCGCTCGCGCATTGCCGCCAAGAGCTTGCCGCCGAGCATCTCCGGGAGGTGAGGAACGCGCCATGGCCCTTCTTTTCCTCCAAGCGCGCCTAGAACGCTAGACCGATGCTTCACCGTGGCCGCCGCCGCCATGGCTCGCCGCCGGCCTCCCTCGGTGCCCAATCCCCGCTCTAGACCCCCAAAATCGACTCCTCGTAGTCTCCTCCACCTCTAGGTCCAATCGCGGTGAGAAACCGAGCACCGTAGCCCCCAGCCGAGCTTACTCCGGCGAGGTCGCCGCCGCGCGCCGCCGCGAGCCGTCTTCCCCGGCGAGCTGAATGCCCAGATCTAATCCCAGCCGCTCGATCCAAAACCAACGGCCCAGATCTAAACCCAAGTTAAACCGAGCTGGTTTTTGTGAACCGCGGTTCACGGCGGTTGTGACATCTCTGATGTCAAAAGAATTAAAAAGTGCAATTAAAATCAATGCAACAGGAAATTGGGTTGAAATTCAAAAATTCGTCAAAAATTCAATTATAACTCAAAAACAAGGGTTGTTTGGCACCCAACTAAAACTTAAACATCTCGGACAGCCCTTCGCGACAACCTCGCCACGGTGTTCGCGCCGATCGGTGACCCTCGAGCGGGAATGTCCGTCACGATCGAGGTTAGCCGTAAAAATCCGTCCCGATCGAGCTATGTCCGTGACGATCGAGCCTAGTCAGTATGTCCGTGACGATCGAGCTATGTCCGTGACGATCGAGCCTAGCCGGTAGTTTCCGTCACGATTCGAGGCTGCACGACAGGACCCTCGAGGCCCCGCCATCCGTCGCGCTCGAGGTTCCGCAGCCAAGCTCGAGGACTTACCCTCGAGCGACGTTCCGTCACCCTCGAGGCTCCGCAGCCAAGCTCGAGGACTCACCCTCGAGCGACGTTCCGTCACCCTCGAGGCTCCGCAGCCAAGCTCGAGGACTCACCCTCGAGCGACGTTCCGTCACGCTCGAGGCTTCGCAGCCAAGCTCGAGGGGGGGCACTCACCCTCGAGTGGCGTTTCCGACCATTCGAGGCTCGGCAAGCTCGAGCTTGCGGTTCAAGCTCGAAGCGCCGTAGCGCCTGGTCGAAGTGCCCGGTCCAAGCTCGGAAGTTGTGTCCCGCACCTCAAACTCCAACTTTTAATTTTACACGTTTCGAAGTTCAGCTCAAATTTTTGGAGAAAGTTCAAAAGGGGCAAAGAGCTCCACGGGGCTGCCAGCTCGCCCCTGGCGCGCTCTGCTCCGGCCGGAGTCCGGCCGCCACGTGGCCGGCGTGTGGCGGAGACCGCGTCGGGTCGGCCGAGCTGTGGCGGCAGCTAGCTTTTGTCCTCACGCGTTTGTCCAAGCCTTCCGTACCGTCACTTCGCGGGCGACGGCGCACTGCTGCCTCGCGCCGCGGAGCGCCATCATGGCAAGCTCGCTCGGCACTGGTCGCAGCCGCGCAGCGCCGCCCCGCAGTCGCGATGCTCGCTCGCTACGCGCCAAGGAGCACTGTGGAGGATCCCCAGCGATCACGCCACAATCTTCCTCGCCCAATCGTGTCGCGCGCGCTCTGTTCGAGCTCGCCGCGCCATCAATGGCGACCGCGACAGCCACCCACGCGCTCGCACGCTCCCGAGGCCGCACAGTGCCTCCCTTGCGTGCCCAAGCACTCCACCGCGCACTCCCACCCCTCCTCTCACTCGCTCACTTGGTCATTTCCACTTCCCCGCGCTCGCTCGGTCTTCTTCCTCCTCGCGACGCGCAAGCCGAACCCAAGCTCTTCGCGAAATTCCTCGTCCACGCTCCACCATTCCCCAATCCATCCCGCACGGAGCTAGTCCACTCCACCAGCTCCAAAACCCCCAACTTTCCCCAAGCTATTGTCCCTTCTCCGGCGAGAATTTGCGATTTCCCCCAAATCGCGAATTCCGGCCGTCGAAGCACCCGCACGTCGAGACCCTACTCCGAGCCGTCCCCGAGCTTCCTCGAGCACGCCATTAGCTTCCCCAAGCTCTGCTGGTGCTCAAGGACCTCTCCCCCCTCCGCGAACGACCCCGAGCTCGCCGGCGTAGAAGCCGCGGCGGCCGCGCCGCCACCTCCTCGTCGCCGGCACAACTCCGACCTCCCCCAGCCTCCAAACCGTCCTCAAACGACTCGTGGTGAGCCCAGGATCATTTCCCCCCACTTCCCCGTGCCTAGTTCGCCGTAGTTTGCCCGGCGCAACTCCGGCGAGGTCCCAGGGACCCAAGTTCATCGTCTACCTTTGTTTAGGGGTCTCTGCGCAAAAGTCCAGGGACTCGTTCGCGAAGTTTTGAAAGATCTAGGGTTCTCTGCGTAAACAGATTCTTAAGTCTAGGTTTGATTTTTCCCGAAACTTGTAAAATCGATTAAAAATCGTACAAAAATCGTAAAAATGCACAAAAATACTCCCTGGATTCGTGAGAGTCTAAATTACAATCTCTATTAGACATGTTTGTACTTTTGACGAACTGTTTTTGAATTAAAATTCAAACAAGGAAAATCTAAAGTTATGCACCATTTCAAATCCAGAGCTGCGCTAGGGTTGAGCTTTGGATATGTTGTGTATAGTGGCTTTGGACAGCTTGTGTCCAAAGAAGACCCAAAAATATGATGTTTAGCTCCTTTTATGAATTAAAATAGGTTTTCTGTCTTTTTGCAGTGCAGAAATCATTAAAAATAATATGTGCAGTGAAAAATCACCATTTTGCTCCTGAGAGCTTAAAACTTGTTAGAACACATGTTAAAAATGAAAAACTGAATTTTTGCTCTGTTTAGGATGGCAAATAATTAAATATGTGTTTTTGGTTAGAAAATCATTGAGGATCACCCAAGGGTTATTTTGAGCCACCACTTGGCCAGAGCCCTCCTCATGCTTATGCCTAGCTTTGGTAGGAAAATCTCCTGAAATGGTTGAATTTTCAATTTTATATGAATTAAATTCATTTCTGCTGGCAGCAACTTGTTAGATTTTTAATAAATTATGTGTAGCTCGAAATTAGCTAAATTTTGGAGTGAGCTTAGCTCTTATACTCCAGTAGCTGTCATAAAGTTTATAGCTAAAAATGATGAACAGAAATGGAGAAACAAAAATGAGAAGGAATCTAGTTGGAAATTGATTTATATAAAAGAATAAACCTTTTGGGTTAATTAGTTGAAATAAAATGGGTAGAACCTGAAATTCCAGAACAGCACCCAATTTTGTGAAGAAATAAATATAATTCTTTTATATATGTACACAATCACCATCGCATTCAAATAAAACTTTTACCATACACCTACACCTTGTTTTGTGAGGAAAAATAGAAATGCTTAAGCATGTCTAGGTGAATATGGCCTTCAAGGCCTTAGTCTTAGCATCTATAGGCAGCCGCCTTAAAATATGCATCTCATGTAGACGGCGCCATCCCGGACGGCAACTACACCCTCATTCCCGCAGACGAGGAACAAGTCCCGGAGCCCGGTGCCAGCGAAGAAGTGACCAACCCGGAGGCTAACTCTCAGTCCGAGCAAGAAGGCAAGCCCCGGAGCATAACCTAACTTTACCAAATTATGCACTTTGAATTCTCTATGTCTGTGCATTTACGTTTCAAGGAGTTGATTGAATACCTTAGCTGCACATTTCCTAGTACCTATGAATTGCAATACTAGTATGAAAGGATCGATAGAGCATTGCTTTAGGTCCGTTACAAGTCGAGTGATTTCCTGTCACTCGCGAGACATAGGAATTGCTTGTCTTTACTTATGTTGGAATCATAAGGATTGACGGGCGGGATGATAGATGTAGATCTCCCGTCCGTGTATGATAATTTATTTAAGGTCGAAATGTGTGGTTGAGTGTGTCAAGTTTTTGAACGTACCACATGCATGCCGGTATATGGGAGCCGGTAAGCCCGGTACCAGATTGAAGCAGCTAGGGCCGATAGCCATCTCTCCTTGGAAACTTTGTTTCCCCTGCCGTACACTTGTGGATATATGCGTGATGCTGTGAGTGAAGCAGTAAACCTTTATCCTAAGGAAGTGGACCCGGTTCCGAATTGTGGATCGATGGGAAAGGTTGGGAAATGCTTGTACCTTTTATAGCAGGCAGAGTATCCGTGTGTGTTGGGTTTTCCCTGGCCAGGTAGCACAAATTCGGTTCGAACTGTCCGCTTCTCGCGGTTAATGAGACTGCTTGACCGCCCTGCTACATTGAGTAACAAGTGGAATTATGAGATTTATGAACTTGTTGTATGAGTTAAATTGTATTGCACCACTTGTATGCTTAGAGAGGATGCTAATCTAGAATGGTTAAATTTACTAGAATATGATGCTAAAACTTGAAAGCAAGGACTTATTTAGTTGCTTTTTGGCAAACAAACCCACTAGCCAAAAGCCTTTCATTGTCTAGATGTCGGTGATGTAGTTTTCACCCGACGGGTAAGTCTTGCTGAGTATTAGTATACTCAGCCTTGCTTGTGGCATTATTTTACAGGTATTCCTTTGGATGTGGATGCTATGACTTGGCCCGTCCAGGTTCCACCTGGCTGGCACATCGAATGGGTCCCGTCCTCTGGCGAGGATCGGGAGGAGTAGCTTCGTGGCAGGCTTCAGTACGGAGTTGCTTGTATCGTCGTTAGATGTTTATCTTCCGCTGCAATGAACGTTAATTTCAGTTGTTGAACTTTTAAATTCCGCTGCAAGACTTGTACTCTGATTTAAATTTGAACCTGGTTTGTAATAACTTGTAATACCTATTTGTGTAAGTTAATTTGTGGAATGTTGTTATCTCTGGAACTCACCTTCGTGTGGGCGTGCTGTTGTTTCGATCGAGAAAAGTACGTGGTTTAATCGGGTTTAATCCGACGGCGCTCCAGCTTATTCCGGATTAAGTGCCTGACTACGTGATTAGTGGTCCCAAGGTACTTAACTTGGAATAATTTCGGAGTGGAACCGCCACAGCTGGCATCAGAGCCGAAACAGCGCACCGGAGAGACCAACAAACCTTAAATAAATATTTTTGGAATAAAATTTGCCAACTCGTACTTCCGCCGTGCTTTTCGGTGGAAGGTTGTTGTTAGGACCGCTAAGGATGTTATCTAGAGTGTGAAGCCTATGTGGGTTAAGGGATCACGATATGATAGGTGGCAAATAGTATATTATACTGACTTCCAGCACATTTCATTCTGTCATTTACTTTACGCAATGGTGGGCGCAAGGTACGGCGATTGCTGTAACGTACCACGGCACTATATGAAAATATAGTGGCGGCACATAGTCAATACGCTGTGATGGCGTATGAAACTAGAATAGGATGGTGGGCGCAAGGTACGGCGATTGCTGTAGCGTACCACGGCATCATATGCAAATATGATGGCGGCACAAAGTCAATACGCTATTTCAATAGCGTATGAAACTGTCAATATGTTGCTTTGGTGACATATGAACATTGCCCGTTCAATGTTAAACGTTCGGGTGCCACCTCTATAGTGGGTGGTAATGAATGGAGACGCTTTCGTGAGTGCTGGCACGAAAGGTTGATTATACATGCTCTGGAATGGAATTTTCTGCAGGTACACTAACCACGATTCCGTAAGATGAACGGTTAGAAAAGTTCGGCTAGTTAATATAGGGAGAGACGGATATTGCCTAGCCACCGGCACTAATTTCGTAAGCCAAAAGTTATTGGCATGTGTGTTGGAGAGAACGAATAGGCCGCTCATGCATTGCATCTCACTGAATTGACATGGATTTTAATAAGTGACCGAATCGAACCGCCATCAAAGGAATTGAAATCACAACCCAAAAAAAAAATCCTGCTGAGAACAATCTGTTGCACCCTTAATTCGAAACTGAAAACGTTGTCGAACGAAAAAGTGTTCAACACGAAAGTTGTCATAAATATTATGGAGTAAATGCTGGAGAAATTTCAACGAAAATGGTTCAGTAAAATTGGAGTTATGCTAAAAATGGTAACCCCCTGTCTGCTGGAAATTTCTGGGGACAGTGAGATAAAAATTGAATTTTTACACCATCTTAACGACAGTTTCTGCTCAAACCTCCAAAATGAAACTTGTTAGGAATTACTTAAACAATGTCCTGGCCAAATTTGGGAATTTTTGAGCTTGTAGATTTCGAGTTTTGAAATTTTTACTACCCTGCACAGAATCTGTTCTTATTCTTTGGCGCTACCCGGTGCTCACCCTTGCCCCTTTTTCCTTTTGGTTCAGATGGACGCCCTCGCTGACCTGGCTAGCCACCCCAACGACGTGTCCTTCTCTGATTGCTTGGGATGGGAAGGTTTCCCTAGCATCTTGTGGTCGGTTCTACAGGCACTTGGCTACCCTACACCGCCACAATATGAGAGAATCCTCATCCGAGACCGTGGTGTGACTCGTTCCCGTGTGCGTTTGGTGGTCTATCGCCACCCGCCGTGTCCTAGTTCCCCCACCTGGACGGTGGAAGTTCATGGACACCACATGGAGACGACTTGTGAGCTAGCTGCCTTGAATGGCATCAGTTCTTTTTGTGCTCAGAACCAGAGCTTGGTAGAGCACCAGTTGCTTGGGCTGTTTCCACCAACTCAGCCGGATGATCCCCACTGGATGAGGCGCTACCTTAGCTCTCCTTTGAGGATGGCGGAGAGCCCCGTCGCAGCAGCCGCTTTGATGATGAGGTGGATCCGAGCCTATCACCGTTTGCAGGCACTTCTTGGACGGTCGCAGAGCGAGATGCTCAACATTGCCATGGACATGTCGGCTCGCGCCCGTGACATAGGGGTTGAGAGGACCTCTTTGTCCATTGAGGTGACCACTAGAGATGCCATGATTGCTGACTTGGAGAGGCAATTGAATGACATCCAGATTGCACACAACAACACCCAGAATGAGTTAGCACAAACTAGAGATGAGCTTGAGGAGGTACATGGTACCTTGGAGCATGCAAATGCTATGCTTGCCGCCCATGACGCTCTGCACCTATATCAAAGAGACCATATAGAATGCCGCCCAATGAATTGGCTGAATTAAAAATTCAACTCCAAGAATTGCTAGATAAGGGTTTCATTCGTCCAAGTGTATCACCTTGGGGATGTCCCGCTATCTTTGTGAAGAAGAAGGACCATTCCTTGAGGTTGTGTATTGATTACCGGCCTCTCAATGCGGTAACTATTAAGAACAAGTATCCGCTTCCCCGTATTGACATCTTGTTTGACCAACTAGCTGGCGCCAGAGTGTTCTCCAAGATTGACCTTCGCTCTGGCTATCACCAAATCAAAATCAGGCCTTGTGACATTCCAAAGACTGCCTTTTCCACACGATATGGACTTTATGAATTCTTGGTTATGTCCTTTGGACTCACCAATGCCCCAGCCTATTTCATGTACCTCATGAATTCGGTCTTCATGTCTGAACTAGACAAGTTTGTGGTGGTTTTCATTGACGACATTCTTATATATTCTAAGAATGAGGAAGAGCATGCTGAGCACCTTCGCATTGTTCTTCAAAGGCTGAGAGATCATCAGCTCTATGCCAAGTTCTCCAAGTGTGAATTCTGGCTTGAGAGCGTGAAGTTTTTAGGTCACACGGTTTCCAAGGATGGTATATCCGTGGATCCAACCAAAGTGCAAGAGGTGCTAGATTGGCAACCACCTACTTCTGTCCACGAGATTCGGAGTTTTCTGGGTTTAGCCGGTTATTACCGCCGCTTTATTCCGGATTTCTCTCGGATAGCAAAGCCCATGACCGAACTCTTGAAGAAGGGAGTTAAATTTGAGTGGAATGACAAATGTGAGGAAGCTTTCCACACCTTGCGAAGACATTTAACTTCAGCCCCAGTTTTGGCTCAGCCCGATTGCACCAAGCCTTATGATGTCTATTGCGATGCATCAGGCACCGGTCTTGGCTGTGTTCTCATGCAAGAAAACCGAGTGATTGCTTATGCTTCTCGAGCACTTCGGCCTCATGAGCAAAACTACCCCACGCATGATCTTGAGTTAGCAGCGGTTATTCATGCTCTCAAGATGTGGAGACACTATTTGATGGGTGTTCCCTGCAACATATACACAGACCACAAGAGTCTCAAATATGTTTTCACTCAGGCACAATTGAATATGAGACAGCGAAGATGGTTGGAGTTAGCAAAGGACTATGACCTTAGTGTGCATTATCACCCCGGGAAGGCTAATGTAGTCGCGGATGCGCTAAGCCGCAAGGCTCGTTGTCATTGTCTTTCCGTGGAGTCCTATGCCGACACCCTGTGTCACGAAATGGCAAAGCTCAATTTAGAGATTGTTCCACACGGGTACTTCAACCATGTTGCAGTGGAACCAACCTTGCACGATCAGATTGTGGTAGCCCAATTAAATGACGCGTGCATTAAAATCCTTAAAAGGAAATTGTCCAAGGAGAAGGTGAAAGAGAAGTACAAGTGTTTCCGGCTAGATGGGCAGGGAGTAATGTGGTTCGGGCATCGCCTCGTGGTGCCTAAAAACACGGAACTCCGGAGGAAGATTATGGATGAGGCACATCTCTCTAAATTTTCTATCCATCCCGGCAGCACCAAAATGTACCAAGATTTGAAACAAAACTTTTGGTGGACTCGAATGAAGCGAGAAATTGCCACGTATGTGTCGGAATGTGACACATGCCAGCGGGTTAAGGCCAGCCACTTGAAGGTAGCAGGCACGCTTCAACCTCTACCTATTCCCTCATGGAAGTGGGAAGATATAAGCATGGACTTCATTGTTGGACTTCCCAGAACCCCGCAGGGGCACGACTCCATTTGGGTAATTGTGGACCGCCTTACCAAGACCGCACATTTTATTCCGGTCAATACCTTTTATAACGCTAAGAAGTACGCGGAGATTTATTTGGAGCGGATCGTTTGTCTACATGGGGTACCCAAGACGATAATTTCAGATCGTGGTGCTCCGTTCGTAGCACGCTTTTGGGAACAGTTGCAATTGTCCCTAGGCACCAAACTGATCCGTAGTTCGGCATATCACCCACAGACCGATGGGCAGACGGAAAGGGTAAACCAAATACTCGAGGATATGCTTCGAGCTTGTGTTATCCATTATGGGAAGAATTGGGAGAAATGTTTGTCTCTGGCTGAATTCTCCTATAACAACAGCTACCAAGCGAGTCTTAAAATGGCACCTTTCGAAGCCTTGTATGGTAGGAGATGTCGGACCCCGTTGTGTTGGTCCCAGGCAGGTGAGAGATATACTTATGGCCCTGACCTTGTGAAGGAAGCAGAAGAAAAGGGTAGGATCATTCGGGAGAACTTGAAGACCGCTCAGTCACGGCAAAAGAGCTACTTTGACCAGCGGCGGAAGCCACTTCAGTTTGAAGTTGGTGATCACGTGTATCTTAAGGTCTCCCCGACCAAGGGTGTGCATAGATTCGGACTAAAAGGCAAGCTTGCACCTCGCTTTATCGGCCCGTATGAAATCACTCAGCAATGTGGGCCGGTAGCCTATCAAGTGAAGCTTCCCGAGAAACTTTCAGCGGTACACAATGTATTCCATGTTTCTCAACTCAAGAGGTGTCTTCGTGTTCCAACCGAGGTTATTGAAGAGGAACTCTCGGTTAAACCGGATCTCTCTTATGATGAGTATCCTGTTAAGATCCTCGACGAGAAAGAGAGACAAACACGAAGGAAGGGAGTTAAAATGTACAAAATTCAGTGGAGTCATCACTCCGAAGATGAAGCCACATGGGAAACCGAAGACTATCTAAAGAAGAACTACCCCGACATCCTTTCTTAGACCAAGGTACCTTTTTCCCACCTTGTTCCTAAGTGTAATCGAATCTCGGGACGAGATTCCTTTTAAGGGGGGTAGGCTGTGACATCTCTGATGTCAAAAGAATTAAAAAGTGCAATTAAAATCAATGCAACAGGAAATTGGGTTGAAATTCAAAAATTCGTCAAAAATTCAATTATAACTCAAAAACAAGGGTTGTTTGGCACCCAACTAAAACTTAAACATCTCGGACAGCCCTTCGCGACAACCTCGCCACGGTGTTCGCGCCGATCGGTGACCCTCGAGCGGGAATGTCCGTCACGATCGAGGTTAGCCGTAAAAATCCGTCCCGATCGAGCTATGTCCGTGACGATCGAGCCTAGTCAGTATGTCCGTGACGATCGAGCTATGTCCGTGATGATCGAGCCTAGCCGGTAGTTTCCGTCACGATTCGAGGCTGCACGACAGGACCCTCGAGGCCCCGCCGTCCGTCGCGCTCGAGGTTCCGCAGCCAAGCTCGAGGACTTACCCTCGAGCGACGTTCCGTCACCCTCGAGGCTCCGCAGCCAAGCTCGAGGACTCACCCTCGAGCGACGTTCCGTCACCCTCGAGGCTCCGCAGCCAAGCTCGAGGACTCACCCTCGAGCGACGTTCCGTCACGCTCGAGGCTTCGCAGCCAAGCTCGAGGGGGGGCACTCACCCTCGAGTGGCGTTTCCGACCATTCGAGGCTCGGCAAGCTCGAGCTTGCGGTTCAAGCTCGAAGCGCCGTAGCGCCTGGTCGAAGTGCCCGGTCCAAGCTTGGAAGTTGTGTCCCGCACCTCAAACTCCAACTTTTAATTTTACACGTTTCGAAGTTCAGCTCAAATTTTTGGAGAAAGTTCAAAAGGGGCAAAGAGCTCCACGGGGCTGCCAGCTCGCCCCTGGCGCGCTCTGCTCCGGCCGGAGTCCGGCCGCCACGTGGCCGGCGTGTGGCGGAGACCGCGTCGGGTCGGCCGAGCTGTGGCGGCAGCTAGCTTTTGTCCTCACGCGTTTGTCCAAGCCTTCCGTACCGTCACTTCGCGGGCGACGGCGCACTGCTGCCTCGCGCCGCGGAGCGCCATCATGGCAAGCTCGCTCGGCACTGGTCGCAGCCGCGCAGCGCCGCCCCGCAGTCGCGATGCTCGCTCGCTACGCGCCAAGGAGCACTGTGGAGGATCCCCAGCGATCACGCCACAATCTTCCTCGCCCAATCGTGTCGCGCGCGCTCTGTTCGAGCTCGCCGCGCCATCAATGGCGACCGCGACAGCCACCCACGCGCTCGCACGCTCCCGAGGCCGCACAGTGCCTCCCTTGCGTGCCCAAGCACTCCACCGCGCACTCCCACCCCTCCTCTCACTCGCTCACTTGGTCATTTCCACTTCCCCGCGCTCGCTCGGTCTTCTTCCTCCTCGCGACGCGCAAGCCGAACCCAAGCTCTTCGCGAAATTCCTCGTCCACGCTCCACCATTCCCCAATCCATCCCGCACGGAGCTAGTCCACTCCACCAGCTCCAAAACCCCCAACTTTCCCCAAGCTATTGTCCCTTCTCCGGCGAGAATTTGCGATTTCCCCCAAATCGCGAATTCCGGCCGTCGAAGCACCCGCACGTCGAGACCCTACTCCGAGCCGTCCCCGAGCTTCCTCGAGCACGCCATTAGCTTCCCCAAGCTCTGCTGGTGCTCAAGGACCTCTCCCCCCTCCGCGAACGACCCCGAGCTCGCCGGCGTAGAAGCCGCGGCGGCCGCGCCGCCACCTCCTCGTCGCCGGCACAACTCCGACCTCCCCCAGCCTCCAAACCGTCCTCAAACGACTCGTGGTGAGCCCAGGATCATTTCCCCCCACTTCCCCGTGCCTAGTTCGCCGTAGTTTGCCCGGCGCAACTCCGGCGAGGTCCCAGGGACCCAAGTTCATCGTCTACCTTTGTTTAGGGGTCTCTGCGCAAAAGTCCAGGGACTCGTTCGCGAAGTTTTGAAAGATCTAGGGTTCTCTGCGTAAACAGATTCTTAAGTCTAGGTTTGATTTTTCCCGAAACTTGTAAAATCGATTAAAAATCGTACAAAAATCGGAAAAATGCACAAAAATACTCCCTGGATTCGTGAGAGTCTAAATTACAATCTCTATTAGATATGTTTGTACTTTTGACGAACTGTTTTTGAATTAAAATTCAAACAAGGAAAATCTAAAGTTATGCACCATTTCAAATCCAGAGCTGCGCTAGGGTTGAGCTTTGGATATGTTGTGTATAGTGGCTTTGGACAGCTTGTGTCCAAAGAAGACCCAAAAATATGATGTTTAGCTCCTTTTATGAATTAAAATAGGTTTTCTGTCTTTTTGCAGTGCAGAAATCATTAAAAATAATATGTGCAGTGAAAAATCACCATTTTGCTCCTGAGAGCTTAAAACTTGTTAGAACACATGTTAAAAATGAAAAACTGAATTTTTGCTCTGTTTAGGATGGCAAATAATTAAATATGTGTTTTTGGTTAGAAAATCATTGAGGATCACCCAAGGGTTATTTTGAGCCACCACTTGGCCAGAGCCCTCCTCATGCTTATGCCTAGCTTTGGTAGGAAAATCGCCTGAAATGGTTGAATTTTCAATTTTATATGAATTAAATTCATTTCTGCTGGCAGCAACTTGTTAGATTTTTAATAAATTATGTGTAGCTCGAAATTAGCTAAATTTTGGAGTGAGCTTAGCTCTTATACTCCAGTAGCTGTCATAAAGTTTATAGCTAAAAATGATGAACAGAAATGGAGAAACAAAAATGAGAAGGAATCTAGTTGGAAATTGATTTATATAAAAGAATAAACCTTTTGGGTTAATTAGTTGAAATAAAATGGGTAGAACCTGAAATTCCAGAACAGCACCCAATTTTGTGAAGAAATAAATATAATTCTTTTATATATGTACACAATCACCATCGCATTCAAATAAAACTTTTACCATACACCTACACCTTGTTTTGTGAGGAAAAATAGAAATGCTTAAGCATGTCTAGGTGAATATGGCCTTCAAGGCCTTAGTCTTAGCATCTATAGGCAGCCGCCTTAAAATATGCATCTCATGTAGACGGCGCCATCCCGGACGGCAACTACACCTTCATTCCCGCAGACGAGGAACAAGTCCCGGAGCCCGGTGCCAGCGAAGAAGTGACCAACCCGGAGGCTAACTCTCAGTCCGAGCAAGAAGGCAAGCCCCGGAGCATAACCTAACTTTACCAAATTATGCACTTTGAATTCTCTATGTCTGTGCATTTACGTTTCAAGGAGTTGATTGAATACCTTAGCTGCACATTTCCTAGTACCTATGAATTGCAATACTAGTATGAAAGGATCGATAGAGCATTGCTTTAGGTCCGTTACAAGTCGAGTGATTTCCTGTCACTCACGAGACATAGGAATTGCTTGTCTTTACTTATGTTGGAATCATAAGGATTGACGGGCGGGATGATAGATGTAGATCTCCCGTCCGTGTATGATAATTGATTTAAGGTCGAAATGTGTGGTTGAGTGTGTCAAGTTTTTGAACGTACCACATGCATGCCGGTATATGGGAGCCGGTAAGCCCGGTACCAGATTGAAGCAGCTAGGGCCGATAGCCATCTCTCCTTGGAAACTTTGTTTCCCCTGCCGTACACTTGTGGATATATGCGTGATGCTGTGAGTGAAGCAGTAAACCTTTATCCTAAGGAAGTGGACCCGGTTCCGAATTGTGGATCGATGGGAAAGGTTGGGAAATGCTTGTACCTTTTATAGCAGGCAGAGTATCCGTGTGTGTTGGGTTTTCCCTGGCCAGGTAGCACAAATTCGGTTCGAACTGTCCGCTTCTCGCGGTTAATGAGACTGCTTGACCGCCCTGCTACATTGAGTAACAAGTGGAATTATGAGATTTATGAACTTGTTGTATGAGTTAAATTGTATTGCACCACTTGTATGCTTAGAGAGGATGCTAATCTAGAATGGTTAAATTTACTAGAATATGATGCTAAAACTTGAAAGCAAGGACTTATTTAGTTGCTTTTTGGCAAACAAACCCACTAGCCAAAAGCCTTTCATTGTCTAGATGTCGGTGATGTAGTTTTCACCCGACGGGTAAGTCTTGCTGAGTATTAGTATACTCAGCCTTGCTTGTGGCATTATTTTACAGGTATTCCTTTGGATGTGGATGCTATGACTTGGCCCGTCCAGGTTCCACCTGGCTGGCACATCGAATGGGTCCCGTCCTCTGGCGAGGATCGGGAGGAGTAGCTTCGTGGCAGGCTTCAGTACGGAGTTGCTTGTATCGTCGTTAGATGTTTATCTTCCGCTGCAATGAACGTTAATTTCAGTTGTTGAACTTTTAAATTCCGCTGCAAGACTTGTACTCTGATTTAAATTTGAACCTGGTTTGTAATAACTTGTAATACCTATTTGTGTAAGTTAATTTGTGGAATGTTGTTATCTCTGGAACTCACCTTCGTGTGGGCGTGCTGTTGTTTCGATCGAGAAAAGTACGTGGTTTAATCGGGTTTAATCCGACGGCGCTCCAGCTTATTCCGGATTAAGTGCCTGACTACGTGATTAGTGGTCCCAAGGTACTTAACTTGGAATAATTTCGGAGTGGAACCGCCACAGCGGTCTACGGCCGGTCCACGGTTCGGTCAGCGATGACGTCAGCTGACGTCAGCGTCCACCCGCAGCCATGGCGTTTTTGCAAAAGAGCCCCTCTGCTTTTCAAAACTTAACCCGCGGTCCACCTCTATTCAAAAGTATTTACAACTAAGTCCTTTTTCTTTCGTTTTAGCCCCTGTCCTTTTGAAAAATCATGCCCGCCGTCCTAGATGGCAGTTTTACACCGCAGACCTTCTGTTTTTATACAAAATTACGTTTTAGGTCCCTGGTTTCTTTCAAAAACACCCCTGGAAGCCTAAAACCTTTACCAGCAAGCCCCTAGAGCCCGTTTTTAGCGTAGTTTCTCCGTTTCAACTCCGATTTGAGTGATTTTCGCGCTCACGTGTTCGTAGTGAAGCGTAGAGTAGCTCTAAAACCTTCTTTTCATCTTTTGTTTATGTTTGGTGTACTGTTCTAATTAAGTAATCTTGTTTGCATGTATGTGTGGATGCTTGTTGGTGATTGATGTGAGTAGTTGCCGAGCCGTTCGAGTTCGCCGACGATCCCGTTCCCGCAGAGCAGGTGCAGCAGCAGTTCACTGAGGAAGGCAAGTATAACACGGACCATCCTTGTTACCTATACACCATTTAATCACCCAAACTCATGTGCATGTGTCTAATATTGTTAAACCCTAAGGATGTTCCTAGTCTTTACCTTACTCCTTGTTTACCCGGGGTTATATGCATTATGGCTAGTCTATGCTACGCGCTGCAACCAACATTTATTCTTATGTTAATACTGAACTAATGGTTCACTTCAATGATGGTTAAAAGATGCTTTTTAGCAACATGGTTCGGGGAACTAGAGCATGTGCTGTGTGCTTTGTTCTAGTGTCTCTATAAGGTTTGATCTAGGGAATTAGAGCATGTGCTTTGTGCTTTGTTCTAATGTCTCTCCATAAGGTCCGGTTCTTAAAGCGACAACCCAGGAACCTGTTCGCCGCCGTTGGAACTATAATGGCTCTGGTCTTGGATAATTAACTTGTACGTCTCTAGCTCGCCAGTGGTTACCGAAAGGCGTATGTGGGGTGCATGGGTGAGAGTATAGTTTGATCCATCGAGGACGGTTTTATCCGTTGGCTATGCCCCGTTAGGCAAAGTCCCGTGATGTAAGCGCCCGATGTACGGCAGCTTCACACGTTGCGATGATTGCGCTCTCGCTCTGGACGCCATTGACCCCCTCACGTTGCGCCCTGAGCGTACGTCAATCTCGATGCCTTGGGTTATGCTGCCTATGTTGAACCAAAACGGCTACTGTGCTTGTTAGGGTGTTTTGTGAAAGTCCTCGTAACATAAGTTCTTTTGGATTTATGTGACCGGCGGGTAAAGGGCGAAACCTCTGCAGAGTGTGTTGATCTATCATGATAGCCGTGCTCACGGATACGAGCGGCCTGGATCCTTTTTGATTAGAAGATGATATTAGTGATTGATGTTGGTTTATTCTATAATCACTTATACCTTATTAATGGGATTATACTTGGGATCTACTCATTTGTAGTAAGTTGGATGAAAATAAAATGAATCAACTAAAAGTGCTAATGCAGTATAACCGTGTCAAGCCTTTTGTCCTTGCATAACCCGTGTTATACTTGTTAAGTAAGATGGTTTACTTACACTTGCAACTATTCAACAAAATCCCGGATGGGTAACAGATGGAGCAGTGAATGATCAGTCGCTTGCTGAGTTTCCGGAGGATCTGCCGTACTTCTAAGCTGTGTTCAACCAGTCGGTGGTCCCTGTGGATTTGGAGCTCTACGTAGTTAAGACGTTTAATAGTATTAAGTCTTCCGCTGTATTATTTGTTTAAGACTATGTCTTGTGTTAAACTCTGATATAAACTATTTTATTCGAGCATTGTGTTCTCTGTGATTCAATATTTGTAATCTATATGTGTTCTGTGGACATCCTGGGCACACATATGGAAGCATTCGGATTTCTTGGAAATCTGGGTGTTACACACTATCCAACCTTTCCCTTCAATCCACACTTCGGCGCCGGGTCGAACTCCCTTAGGATACTAGGTTATCGGATACTCGCGGACACATGCCGGCCGATCTCACACATGTAACCACTTGTGTATTGCAAGGGAAAATAAATTTTCCAAAGAAAGAAGGCTATCGGTCCTAGTTGTATCAATCGGGTAGCGGGCTTACCAGAGCCTAGACTTCGGCATGTGCGTGGTATGTTCAAAAACTTGACACACAAAACCACACGTTTCGACCTTAATCCAATTATCATCTCCGGACGGGAGATCTACACATACCATCCCATCCGTCCATCCTTATGATTCCAACATAAGTAAAGACAAGCAACTCCTATATCTCGCGAGTAACAGGAAATCACTCGACTTGTAACGGTCCTAAAGCATTGCTCTATCGACCTTACCATACTAGTATTGCAAGACATAGGTACTATAATTATGCAACTAGGGTATTCAAACAATTCCTTGAAACATAAATGCACAAACATAAATAATTCATAGTTGCATAAACTTTAAAGTTAGGTTATGCTCCGAGGCTTTCCTTCTTCAGCTACGCTGGCTTCGGCCTCCGGGCCAATCACAATGACGTTTGCACCACCTTCCGGAGCTCCTTCTTCATTGGTGGGGACGAGGTCGTAAGTACGTCAGCGAGAGCGCCATCTACATAAGATGCACAAGTTGAATGTTTCTGCACATACTTTGATATTAAAACTAAGGCACTGAAGGCCATAGTCACCTAGACACTTTAGTGAATTATTATTTTCTTCACAAAATTAGAGAAGGTGTGTGGTGTAAGACTTACGCCTATTTGATGGTGATTGTGTAAACATATAAAACAATTTAAGTTCATTTTTCTTATACAAGTATTCTGTTCTGAATTAAAACTAGCATGCAACCATATTTGTTTCGATTAAATTCAAAAGTGATTTACATCCTCTTTATTTTTCCCGGTTTACTCTAGTTCATTCTCATTTTTGTTTCTCTGTTTCTGTTCATCCTTTTTATCTACAAACTTTATGAGAGCTACAGGGGTATAAGAGTTAAGCTCTCCCCAAAATTTAGCTAAAACCAAGTTGTACAGAATTTATTAAAAATGATACAAGTCAATGCCCCTAGATTCAAGATTAAATCATATAAAATTGAAAACACAGAAGGAAATTCTACCAGAGCTAGGCATGACCAAGAGAAGTTCTTTGTCCAAGTGGTAGGTACAAATACCACTTGAACAGTGCTAAATAATTACTACACCGAAAACATACATCTATTTATTTGATAGCCTAAACAGAGTCAAAAATTAAGTTTTACATTTTTCTAGCATGTTCTATCAAGTTTCTAAGCCTCTGTGGAAGTTGATGATTTTTGGCTGCAGGGAATATTTTTAATAAATCTAGAACTGACCTAGAACAGAAAACACTAAACAATTAATAACAGATGCTACAGAGTATATTTTCAGGTCCCCTTTGGTCGCAGAGCTACTACAGAGTATACAAACAATTTAGCTACAGAGGGGTTCAGGATTTCAAATGGTGCACAAATTACTTAAAACAGAGTTTGAATTTTAATTCAAAACTATTCATCAAAAGCATATACATGCAAACATGGGATTGGAGTTTACAACCTCATGAGTCCAGAGAGTATTTATTTGCATTTTTCTGATTTTTCTATGATTTGTAACGGATTTTTGAACATCTCAGAAATTTAAACTAGATCTAAAGAATCTTTTTGCGCCGGGAACACTAGATCTTTTAAAACCTCACGGAAAGGTCCCTGGAATTTGCGCGCATGCCCCTAGAACTAAAATGGGGAACACATCTAGGTCCTAGGCATTGTCGGCGACCGGATTCCGGTGAGGCCGCAGCAGGATAGACCGGAAACTACGCGGGGATGATGAGGGGCTCACCGCGCGTCGGTAGGAGGTGAGGGCGAGGCCAGAGGTGGAGTGGAGCAGGCTGGCGTCGACCGGCAGCGGAGCTCCTCTGCTCGGGTTCAACGCCGGCATGGTGGAGTGGTTCGCGCGAGGGGGAAGCCGGCCTGAGAGCTTCACTGGAGGTCGAGGAAGCTCGTCGAGGCGTCGGTGTGGCGGCTGCGGGGTCAGAGCAGGCTATCAACGGCTAGGTGGAGCTTGCGGCGGCAATGGTGCTCCGGCGAGGGGGATTGGGGGTCGCGTGAGCCTCGGAACGCTCCCTTTTTAAAGGGGAAGGCCGAGGAAGCTCAGGCGAGGTGAAGAGGAGGTGCGGAGCGGCTTAACACGGCTGGGAAGGGGCTCGGTCCGCGTGCGGTGGTTGGGGAGGCGGAGCACGCGCCATGAGTGCCTGGTGAGCCTGGTCAGGGTGCAGCCGTGGGTTGGCGGCCAAGGATTTTGGCGTGCAAGGCTCGGGATGCTCTGGCGACTCTGCTGGCTGGCGGTTGGGCGGCAGGCCGGTTCGTGGGGATCCTCGGGCAGGCGGGGCGTACTGCGCCAATCGTGGAGCTCTGCCCGACATGATGGATGGTGATAGAGCTGAAGTGCCCGATCTTTTGGTAAGTGGAGATAAATTCGATTTGATGGAAGTAGACCCTCACGATCTGACTACGACGAGTGAACCCGAAGCACCAATGCAGTCGTTGAACCAACTCCTTGTGGTTACCGATCCTGTGGAAACAAAATCAGCCTGATCACGAAGATCAATTCCTGTACACAATTGAAGAACGAACAAGAATTAGAGGCAAGCATCTATAAATCACTCGAAGGTGGCGTTCCAAATCACACGAGGACAACACATTTTTGTGCGTGTTTGAGAGTAGCTAAAGCTAGATGTAAAACAAAACCCAAGTCTAAAACAAAACAAAAGTCTACCTAAATAGAGGGGGGCGCATGCCCCTGGTGGCCAGGGGGAGGCGCATGCCCCTGGTGTCGCCCAACCCTAATGGGCCACCCTAGTGGGCCAACATCTTGTCTTCTGGGCCTTCATTCTTGAATAGCATGATGTAGTTCAATTCCCGCGCATGGGCCCACGTAACTGGCCTAGATGGTGGTGCAGGTGGTGATGGCGCTTGCGCTTCTGGCGCCTGGATTGTAGATGACGTAGGTGTACGTGTGGTGTAGTTGGTATCCTCATCATCCTCCCCTTCTTGAAGCGAAGTCGTCCTTGACGGCAACTCCACATTCTCACCCGCATATGGTGTCAAATTTGCAACATTAAAACTAGTGGAAACACCAAACTCCGTAGGCAGGTCAGGAATATAAGCGTTATCATTAATCTTGGTTAGCACCTGAAAAGGACTAGAAGCGCGAGGCATTAATTTAGAGCGGCACAAAGATGGAAAACGATCCTTGCGCTAGTGCAACCAAACCATGTCACCAGGTTCAAAAGTAACAGATTTGCGACTTTTACTATCCGTAACCTGATATTTAGTATTAGTAGCAGCAATATTTTGTTGAGTTTGTTCGTGCAAAGTAATCATTTGGTCAACATGTGCAACAACATCTAGATGTGGAGCATCGACAGCATCAAGAGAAAACAAATCAATAGGTGTTCGCGGAATATAACCATATACAATCTAAAAAGGACACATCTTTGTAGAAGAATGTGTTGCATGATTATAAGCAAACTCGACATGAGGCAAGCAATCCTCCCAACGTTTTAAGTTCTTGTCCAAAACAGCCCTAAGCATAGTAGACAAGGTTCGATTAACCACCTCAGTTTGCCCATCAGTCTGAGGGTGACAAGTTGTGCTAAACAGCAATTTAGTTCCCAATTTATTCCAAAGCGATCTCCAAAAATGACTGAGAAACTTAGCATCACGATCATAAACTATTGTATTCGGAAGACCATGCAAACGAATAATCTCTGGAAAGAACAATTCAGCAACATTGCTAGTATCATCAGTCTTATGACAAGGTATGAAATGAGCCATTTTGGAGAATCGATCAACAACCACAAAAATGCTATCCCTCCCCTTCTTAGTTCTAGGCAATCCTAAAATAAAGTTCATAGAAATATCAAGCCAAGGGGAAGAAGGGACGGGCAAACGCATATACAAACCATGGTTATTCAATCGGGACTTAGCTTTCTGACATGTAGCGTAGCGTGCAACAAGGCGCTCAACATCACGGCACATCCGGGGCCAAAAGAAGTGAGCAGCCAACACCTCGTGCGTCTTGTAAACGCCAAAGTGTCCCATGAGACCGCCTCCATGCATTTCCTATACCAACAAAAGACGAACCAAGCTTGCTGAAACACACAGCTTGTCAGCGCGAAACAGGAACTCATCTTGCATATGAAATTTGCCCCATGGTTTACCCGTCATACAATGTACAAAGGAATCTTTAAAATCAGCGTCCCCGATATATTGATCTTTCATAGTTTGCAACCCAAAGATTTTAAAATCTAACTGAGACAGCATAGTATATCGACGAGACAAAGCATCAGCAATGACATTTTTCTTCTCATTCTTGTGTTTAATAATGTAAGGGAAAGACTCAATGAATTCTACCCAATTAGCATGACGACGATTCACATTTGTTTGGGTACGAATATGTTTCAAACCCTCATGATCAGAATAAATGATGAACTCACGATGCCAAAGATAATGCTGCCATGTTTGCAAAGTGCGAACCAAAGCATACAACTCCTTATCATAAGTAGAATATCTCAAACTAGGACCGCTTAATTTTTCACTAAAGTAAGCAATTGGTTTTCCTTTTTCCAACAAAACAACACCTAGTCCAATATCGCTAGCATCACATTCAAGTTCAAACACTTTATTGAAATCAGGCAGTTGCAAGAGAAGAGCATGTGTTAACTTATCTTTCAAAGTGTTGAACGCTACCTCCTGCAAATCGCTCCAAGCAAATGGCACACCCTTCTTTGTAAGCTCATGTAGAGGCACTGCAATGGAGCTAAAATCGCGCACGAACCGGCGGTAGAAACCTGCAAGTCCAAGAAAGCTCTGCAATGGAGCTAAAATCACGCACGAACCGGCGGTAGAAACCTACAAGTCCAAGAAAGCTCCGAATCTGTGTAACCGTCGTCGGTGTAGGCCATTCTTGAATGGCATTGATCTTGCTGCTGTCCACCTCAATGCCCTGTGGAGTAATAACATAGCCAAGAAAGGAGACGCGTTGTGTGCAAAAGATGCATTTTTCCATGTTAGCAAACAATTTAGCAGCCCGCAACGCATCAAAAACAGCACGCAAAAGTTCTAAATGCTCTTCCATAGACTTGTTGTATATGAGAATATCATCAAAATAGACAACAACAAACAATCCTATGAAAGGCCTCAGAACTTCATTCATTAAGTGCATAAAAGTGCTGGGAGCATTAGTCAACCGAAACGGCATAACCAACCATTCATATAAGCCAAATTTCGTTTTAAAAGCCATTTTCCATTCATCACCTAGTTGCATTCGAATCTGGTGGTAACCACTACGCAAATCAATCTTAGTGAAAATAATGGCACCACTAAGCTCATCTAGCATATCATCAAGACGTCGTATAGGATATCGACAATGAATGGTGATGTTATTAATGGCACGACAATCTACACACATGCGCCATGAGCCATCTTTCTTTGGAACAAGTAACACAGGAATAGAGCAAGGGTGGAGAGACTCACGAATATAGCCTTGTGAAGCAACGCCTGTAACTGGCGCTGAATCTCCTTTGTCTCTTACGGATTTGTACGGTATGGTGCGCGGTTGGGAAGTTGTGCGCCGGGGATGAGATCAATCTGGTGCTCAATGCCATGGAGTGGAGGAAGGCCTGGTGGCAAATCCTTTGGAAAAACATCAGTGTACTCCTGCAAAAGGTTAGAAACCATGGGAGGAATATCCAAAGGCGGTGCATCATCAAGTGGAACAAGCAAACCAGCGCATATGAGGGCATAGCACGGTAACTGAGAAGCTTGTAGATCATCAAAATCAGAACGTGTAGCAAGCAAAACAGGCGCATTCAACTTGATTTTAGGATGAGTAGAAGATGAAGGTGTAGATGCAGATTATGGTGTAGTTTTAGCAGCGCGAGCAAGATCATCTTTTACAATTTGTTCAGGAGTCCTAGGATGAATGATTAGTTTCTGACCCTTAAACATGAGAGAATAATGATTGGAACGACCATGATGCAAGCTATCAGTATCATATTGCCAAGGTCTACTAAGTAAAAAAGAGCATGCTTCCATGGGTATAACATCACAATCCACAAAATCAGAATAAGTACCTATGGAAAATGGAACACGCACCGATCGTGTGATTTTGATCTTACCACCATCATTAAGCCACTGAATGTGATATGGAGTCGGATGCTTACGAGTGGGTAACGACAACTTCTCGACCAACACGGTGCTTGCCAAATTGTTGCAGCTGCCATTGCCGATGATGATGCGAATGGAACGCTCGTGTACAACACCCTTTGTATGGAACAGGGTTTGGCGCTGATTCTTCTCGGGTGCGGTGACCTGCGTACTAAGAACACGTTGTACAACAAGACTCTTGTACCGATCAGCGTCGCCCGGATTGACATGAACCTCCTCCATAGCTGCATGGTCAGTGGCAAGCATGGCGTGTCGAGTTTCCTCAGAATCACTAGCAGAAGAATACTCACCATCGTCACGAATGAGCAACGTGCGCTTGTTGGGGCAGTCCCGAAACACATGGCCGAATCCCTTGCAGTGATGACACTGAATGTCCCGTGTACGATTCGTGGTGGATGCAGCGCATGTGGAGGGGGGAGCACCGGCACGGCAGGTGTGGACGCTCGGTAAGTGGACGGTGCGTAGCCCTAGATGGTGCGGTTGAGGTGGTGGCTGATCCGGACGATGAAGTGCATCCTACAAAAGGGTTAGGGTATGTCCTTGAGCGACATCCCTGCACTTCACGTTCATCTTTGCGAGCAAATGCAAATAAGGTGGTTATATCAGCATAATCTTTATAATCAAGTATATCCTGAATATCACGGTTCAAACCACCGAAAAAGCATGCCATAGCAGCATCATCTGTCTCAACTAGACCACAACGAATCATACCCTTTTGGAGTTCCTGATAATATGTCTCAACAGATTGTTGACCTTGTTGAAAACGCTGCATTTTATTAAGCAAATCTCGAGCATAATAGGAAGGCACAAATCTATGGCGCATAGCAGTTTTTAATTGCATCCATTAGGTGGGACTGTTCGCAGGATGTTTTTGTTTATATTCACGCCACCAAATTAAAGCAAAATCAGTAAATTCACAAATAGCAGCTTTAACTTGAGAATTAGTAGGAATATCATGGCATGCAAATTTCTGGTCTACCTCCAATTCCCAATCAAGATAAGCACCAGGGTCATATTTGCCGTCAAAGGTTGGGATTTTAAATTTAATCTTAGAAAATGAATCATTAGTGGGAGGACGTATCACGCGGCGAGGACGGCCGCGACGGTTACCAGCATGTCCATCGTCCTGCTCAGTGTCACCGCCATAATCCTTCTGCAACTCCGTGATCGCAGTGTTCGTAGCATCGAGCCGTGTCATGAGGTGTCGAGCATGTTCTTGGTTGCCATCTACACGAGGTCGAGCTGGTCGAATCGCTCGTTTGCCGAAGTGATCGTCGAATCAAGCCGTTCATGCATAGTCTGCATGTCCGCGGCAAGGCCATCCACTTGTGCCCGCAGCTGTACATCCGTCTTGTCGTTGTTTCCTTCTATAATTAGCACAAACACCAAACAAAAACGATGACAAGAGAGGGTGTAACGGCTCACAACGCACTCACTAAAATGTTGTTATCCAATTCTTGTACGTTCTTACCAAACGCAGAGGGGTGAAGTGCAACCACAAGTCGTACCGGCGAGAGATTGGAGGAGGGATTGCCTGGGGAAACAAGGTCTGCTCGTCGGAGAAATATGTGTAGTTCTGAGTAGGCTGCACTCAATTCAAGGGTTAGCACAATCAAACAATAATGCAAAATTGAATTATAGCGCTAAACATGTAACTATGCTACTGGAAACAAGTGCCAAAGAATAGCAAGGATAGGGAGGAAAGGACCCAAAGCAAGAGAAGCAGAAACTTGCAGGGCTCGATACACTCCCTTATCAAATTTTTTTTAGAAGGTCACTAGGCGCTATTGGGAAAACTTTGGGATCCACACGTTAAAAAAAGAACACTAAAATTGGAGGTCCGAGCGCAAAGTTATGCCCGTTTTACGACAAGCTGTTGGAAGCGGTCGGAATTTGGAAATTGGAAACCAAAATTGATCGGATTAAGGAACCTCTCCAACCGAAATTGAACAGAGTAAGGATGCTCCATGCGGTTGCTATATTTTTTTTTGCTTTCCTTTCCTTTTTTCTTTCCTTTTTCCTTTTTTTGTCTTTCCTTTTTTTTCTTTCCCTTTTTTTGTCACGCGTGCTCGCGGCGGCGCGTGTGGGGGAAGGCGGCGAAGCGGTGGTGGCGGCGAAGTGCTAGGGCAAAGAAAAACGGATGGCGATTAGCACAATGGGACCAGCAACAATTGAACGCGGAAAGCACACTAATTCAACAATACAAATTATTGAATCTG
The DNA here is from genome assembly GCA_015342445.1 of Digitaria exilis. Classification (NCBI taxonomy): domain Eukaryota; kingdom Viridiplantae; phylum Streptophyta; class Magnoliopsida; order Poales; family Poaceae; genus Digitaria; species Digitaria exilis. Next base: position 279,409 of record JACEFO010001949.1, read on the forward strand.
GTGTGGTGGACTATAGGATAGGGCGAAAAAAACACTCGGGGAACTCACCGATCAACCTAGAATCCTGATACCACTTGATAGAGCTGGAGTGCCGATTTTTCGGTGAGTGGAGATAAATTCGATTTAATGGAAGTAGACCCTCACGATCCGACTACGACAAGTGAACTGGAAGCGCCAATGCAATCGCTGAACCAACTCCCTATGGTTACCGATCCTGCGGAAACAAAATCAGTCTAATCACGAAGATCAATTCCTGTACGCAATCGAAGAACGAACAAGAATGAGAGACAAGCAATCTATAAATCACTCGAAGGTGGGGTTCTGAATCACATGAGGACAACACGTTTTTGTGCATGTTCGAGAGTAGCTAAAGCTAGATGTAAAACAAAACTCAAGTCTAAAACAAAAGAAAAGTCTATCTAAATAGAGAGGGGCGCATGCCCCTGGCGGCCAGGGGGCGCACGCCCCTAGGGCGCCCAGAGGGGGGAGGCGCATGCCCCTGGGGTCGCCCAACCCTAATGGGCCACCCTAGTGGGCTAACATCGCCAACATCTTGTCTTCTCAGCCTTCATTCTTCAATAGCATGATGTAGTTCAATTCCCACGCACGGACCTACGTAATTGGCCCAAATGGTGGTGTAGGTGGTGATGGCGCCTGCGTTTCTGGCGCCTCGATTGTAGATGACGTAGGTGTACGTGTGGTGTAGTTGGTATCCTCATCAGCGGGTCGAGCGGCGAGGCTGACAAGGCGAGGGGAGGCACGCGAGGTGACCGGACAAGGGAGCTGGCGTGTGCGCGGGGAGGTAGGACGCGGCTGCAGAGAGTTTGGCTGGCCAGCCGGGGTCGTCGCGGCTCACCGGACACGTGGTGGCCAACGGCGGTCTGGAATAGAGCACGCCAGGGCTGGCTGTCGGGATGCCCGTGGAGCTTCCTAGCTCAAAGGTGGTTTTCTCCAAAAATTTGAACTGAACTTTCAAAAGTGAAAAAACAAAAGTTGGAGTCTGAAAGATTGGACACGACTTTCTTTTTGGGATGAACTTGAAAATGTGAATATTTTAAGCTCAAACAAGCTATGTTTGAAAAGGTGTTCTGCTCGGTTTTCAGGGTTTTTGAGGGTCTTAACTGCGAAATTTAAAAAAGTTCTAAAAAGAGACTTGGCCTGATTTGGGATGAGAAACAACTTTGTTTTTTTGGAGATTTTCATGTTTTGCAGAAAATTTTCAAGATCTCGGCTTGGTGTCAAATCAGCCTTATTTGAATTTGAATTCTCAATTTAAAGTGAATTTCCATTCTTTTGCTTTAATCCTGTTTTTCTCTCTGTTTTTAGTAGATTTCATTGTTTAAACATCAGAGATGTCACAAAAGCTATAGGCAAGTTTTCCACATATTTTTAAGTTCTCAATCCACCAAAGTGCTAATTAGAAAATCCAGGTGATTAGCAAAGTGATTAGTGCTAGTCTAGGCCGCTTAGCGCATCTCTTAGGTGTTTAGCCTAGAGTTTAGCGAGGTTTGTATACCTCCTTACTGGTGCTTGCGCGTACCATGTGTTGTAAACCTGGGGCTTGAAGTCTCCCAACCGAGTTTGTGGAGTGGCCGCCGGTGCTTGTGCAAGGGAGGAGAGGCCCTTGGCGTTTAGCCGAAGCTCTAGCAAGTGAAGGCGGCGAGGAGCATCCGGGGAGGAACGAGCGGAGACCCACTTGCACGTGGAGAAGTCCCGTGGTCACCCACGGAGTTACTCGACCACGGAGTTTATACCCTTGCGCGGGCATTCCCTTTTTGAGGGGCTCCAACAACGAGGATTAGTAAAAAGCTCATGAGTTTTCCGATACCTCGGTAAAAATCGTCATGTCACGAGTTTTCTCTTCTCTACCCTTTAGCTTCCGTATTTCATACTTGCATTACTTTCCGCATTTACCTTCCTAGACTTGACATGCTAGTATAGGTTTCGACTTAGGGTGCAAAATTTTGTAGCGGTAGAGATAGCAACATATAGAGACAGCATAGAGCACATTTACATAGAAATTGAAATAGGTTTTCACATGTGCAATTGGAGCCTTAGTTTTTAGAGACACTTAATTCACCCCCTCTTAGGGTGTCATGGTCCCTTCAACATGCCCTTTACACACGTAAGGGCAATTATTTATAGGGCCCAAACTTGACTTTACATGACCATAGTGCCCTCACTTGATCCCATGCTTTACACCTGACTCCCCTATTGCATTGTAATTTCATCTAGCGGTGAAATGAAATCTTTCCTTGTTTCACGGCATGATGAGCGCTCCTCCCCCTGCCTAATGCGGCGCAGATCGCGCCCCCCACAAACCTTCCACAGGTACGATCCCGTAATCTTCACTTCTGCTGACCCGTGCACTGGCAACCTTCGCTCAGCCGAGGTCTTCCCCTAGAACAGCCTGTGCTTCAGCTTCAGCCATCTCTCGATGAAGCTTCTGGACCTTCGTCGTTCTTCATCTTCGAAGCTTTTGGACCTTTGTTGTTTTCCCACCAGAGCTTTCGGACCTTCATCGCTTCCCCTCCGTAGCCCCTTCAATTTTCGTTGCCAAAACTAAAAACCCTGCATTTCACATGAGAAATACTTGCGAGTAGTTATGGCAGCGAAGATTGAAATTATAAAGGAAAGCGTCTCCCACAAAGGTTGCGCAGGACAGGTGCCGCCCTACGCGCAGATGTCCATTCGCCTTCAACCAGCGCGACCTTCCAGGGTTTCACCTCGCCTATAAATACCAAGGTGGGGATGGGGACTACTAGGTTTCTCTCATTCTCGGCTCTAATTTTTACCTTCGCGTACCAGAGTAATAAGCTGCGTTTCAATCCTATTACTATTTCCCCCCTTTGTTTCCCACTTATGATTCACGCCGTGTTTTGACCTTCGCCAGATGGCCCGTATGAAACAAACGGCCTATGCAGATCCTGATTGCTCCGAACTCGAAGATCTGGCGACCGCCAAGCTAGCCCTTCTGAGCTAGTGCCGATAAAGGAAAAGCCAGAATCCATGTTATACTTCGAACAGTCTACTATCACAAAGTCGCTAATCGAGATCTATGCGGCCAGAATCCATGTTACACTTCGAACATGCTCGCGCTCCAGGTGGTGAGACCATCCCAGATCCGAAGCCCGATGAGTGCGTAGTGTTTCGTGATTTCTTCAAGGCTGGTCTCCGGATCCCGTGCCATTACCTGGTTCACCGCATATTGGACTGCTTTAGGGTGAAGATTCATCAGCTCACCCCCAAACATTTGTTACTCTCTCGAAGTTTTTCTGGGTGGTTCCGACCTTCGGGGGTGGCGTCTAGGTTGAATCTTTCTTGCAGTACTTCGAGTTGCATCCCCAGCCTCGCAACTAGATGGTTGATGGTGAGCTTCGCGAAGCTCAATTTGGTTATTACACCTTCGTCGTCGGAGGAATGCTAAGCTTGGGATAGAGAATTAGGTGGATTTCTGCTTCGGCCAGAAGAACAAATGGTACAACGACTGACTCTCGTACAAGATCAATCATGCAAACAAAGATTGGAGAGGGGGCGAGATTTACCAACACATGACTTACGAAACCTTGATCTTTATATTTCATCAAAGATGTGTTCAAAAGATGACAACACAAGCATCCATACAAAGATCTTCACGAGATCTTAAAAACCTATATGTGTTCTCCTCTCTTGGAAAAACAGAGCCGGCGCCGCTCCTCGGCTCCTCGCGTCGTCGTCTGCCATCGTCTCCAAAACCCTCACCTATCTCACACACGGAGTCCTGCCCGGACTCCTTTTATTGGCCGACAGCAAAACCTTTGAGCCAGGCCCACCTGGCCAACTCCTGGTCGAACACAAAAGCCTCACGCACGCATGCATGCGTGCCAACAGGCAGAGTTCAGCTGCTGCACGTTTACGCACACATGACACGAGCCAGACTTCAACCACAAATTCAAACCGACCTGCAATGGGCAAACAGGCCCACGCGCATGCACATCCATGCATGCAGCACCAGCCCATGCATGTGCACACAAGCCAAGCTAATTAACCTCCAAGCTAATTAGCTTATCAAACTACACATGTATACATAACACATACATACAGTTGTCCTTTCTCCACGTCACGCTTCCTCGTGACGTTGTTCCGGCCAACTGCTGGCAGTCATCGCAGTTAGACCAATCCATTCGCCAATACCAAGGCTCATACTCGCGCATCGACAAGTCTTCACGTGCACGGTTTCCTAGCCCGACCATCCCGCCTCCTTTACCAATAGGACCTCAGTTCCTCCATGAACTTAGTCTCGAAACCTCAGTTCTTCCTGAACCTAGTTCCAGTCTGTCACCAACCACGCTCCGCCTCATGCAATACCTGCACATGAAACAACACGCAAATACATACGATCACAAGTCCACAACCTGACTCCAGATTAGTCCATGCAACACTACTGGGTGTGTCACATACATCAAATCACCTACACTACCACGAGTGTACCAAAACAACATGCTACCATGAGCACATCCGAACACGCTACCATGAGCGCAACATATTAACACAAGCATGTTACCCTATGCCATTTTATACTCACTTTGCAATGCCAATTTCAATACACACCAACTTTTCATCACACGTGATTTTACAGATAGTGACCTCAAAGGTGAAAGATTCAAGAGAGTATAATCTCATATATGATCCAACTTGTATCCTTGAGAGATGATCTGCCACAAAATTATTTTCAAGGACAATACTCGCCATCATACACCTTTGAATGAATAAGTGTACGTATTGCAAGGAAGCATTTATTCTTCTCATGCCCCTTTAGTGTTCAATGTTGGCAAGAACTTGGCATTGTGTGAAATCCTTCTCTGCCTATCATGGAAATGATTACTCACTCATGACATCTCTTTGGACTGGACATCTTCAGGGAAGTAGTGATCATTGCAGCCTGGTGCATCTGGACACATAGGAACTCAATCATTTTTTATGGTGGGGCTCTATCTCTAGCTAGTTGGAAAAGGTGTTTTTCGGATGATGTAGCCTTAGTTTTTCATAGAGCTAAGCCTTCTACCAAACAGGAGTTACAAGCTTGGTTTTGTAATATGTTCAATACGTAAGTTGTGCTAGCTAGGGTCTTTTTTTTTGGGCCTGAGGCCTTGTATCCTGTACATATATATTCCTTTTAATATAAAAAATACCAGTAGGGGACTCCCTTGTTGTTCTATAAAAAAAAAGTGTATTGCAACGAAGTGGGTAGGTGAAGGTGGTCTTACTTTGGTCATCCGGATGAATAGGAATTTGATTATGACTAGAGTCTCTGCAGAGGTAACAAAGAGCGAATGCTTGGCCAGACATTGAACCATTTCACCAATGAAGGGTAGGGGGAAGTGATCTTTTCGGTGCTCGATACACTTCCTCCTTCCGGTAACTGCCCCCTGACTTGTAAGCTTATTTATCTCATTATGGAGGACTATAATTCCTCCCTATTTTAGGATCGATTGAACCGGTCTGACCCATTCGCCGTCTTGCACGAGGTAGATGCTTCCCTCGTGTAGAAGTTGAAGAACCTCTTTCATGATGACCTCCCTCATTGCATCGTTTTAGCCGCCGTTGGAGTCCCCTTGACTACCTATGGTATAGTCCCATAGGGGTGCATGGGTGCATAAATCGGGGTTAGGTTCCTTTTTAGTCCTGTAGAGAGTACCAAAAGCTGGATCGGTACTTCTCCAGGACTGCCGTGGGTCACTCTGATGATGACTAGCGTGCCTCGGTTGTTTGCGAAGGAAGACATACTTCAAGCCAGGGGGCAGCAATTTCAAGTCAAGAAGAGGATGTGGCGGTTTCCCCTCCTCATTGAACTTGAGGTAGTCGCCTGGTTCTATCCCCTGGATGAAGTGGTGATCATCTTCTTCTGAGGTAGGTTGAGCCAACTCTTCCAAAACTATGCTCTTCCAAAGATGTAGAAATCCAAGAGAATTATGTTACGCGCCATTTGCAAGGGCATAACATGAAGAACTCTCTTACTCTCCACAATCTAGCCATCGACCCACTTTGGGTTCTTACGAGAGGAGGACAACCTCCAGATCGTAGATGACTTCTTGTGGTTCAGCGTCCCCAATTGTTCAGAGGAATATTCGGAGCATGTCATCGCTAATTCCTCTATCCATTGCTTGCCCACAATCGCAAAAAGACACTCATTATGTGGTGTGGCATCCGGAATGAACGCCTCAAACCCTGAGTATACGCACTTCTGTTCCATTGATAGGCTGGCCTTACCGAGTGAGATGTGCTCTTCTTTTACGAAGAGGGGTGGGACGAACATCGGCATAGCCTGAACTGGTGGCTCATGAGCTGAGATGGTTTGACAATTCTTGTATGATAGGTGGAGGTGGATAAGATGAAGCTGCAAGGGTGCGAACAAGCTGCCCTCCTAATGGTTCGCAGGATAAGATGCATTCTTTGGTGTCATCCAAACTCATCCAACACTCCTACCTTTCGATGTACCAACATCACTTTCCCGTTAGAGAGAATGGAAAAAGGTTTCATCAAACGGTGTCTTGGTTCACACCGAGTGTGATGAGAAGAGAACAATTCTCTTTGAGATCCTACAGGTGTGATGACAATAGAACAAAAACTCTCTATACTCACCTGCAGGATCTATGCATGAACCATGACTATGAAACATTGGTCTCGTAACCATAAGATAACAGGGTGGTAGAATGGTGGCGGTTCCAAAACTCATGAGATGGAACTACCAGATAACTAGAAGCAAACTCCTTGTGGTAGGGTGGAAAAGTGTACAGCTAAAAAGCTTTAAACTAGTGTTGCTACCGTTCCCGGGAACGGCGCCAGAAAAGCTTGTTGGCACTTCATAGCCTTTGAGAAAAACTCCGCAAGCGCACAATGACTGGTGTAGTTTTATCCAAGGGAGTGAAACGTGGGATATCAAATCGAAGGAACGACAAACGTGATTAAGTCTATAACTATTCAACCAGACCCACTATGGGAGTAGAGGTACGAGGGTAGAGGACCTAACTTCAGTTAGCCAACTCCTTACCAAGATAACTTGCTATTTAGTAACTTGATCTACTTCGGCGGCTGAAGAGGAAGGGTCTCGGAAAGGATGAGAGGGAGACCCAACGGCGACTGCACTATTGCTATGGAAACACCCGAACATGGTGAAGTACAAAGGATGGACAGGGCTGTCACCACCTGCCGCCTACCACAACGGTAACATGGGGTGTAACACAACCCAAGTTGACTATCCAACGCAGGCCCACGCCTAAGCTATTAAGTCTTCTTTTGCCTCAGCTTTAGGCAAGAAGAAACCCCCAACAATTGTTAGTCAACTTGGGTTGTTTTCTAGGGTCTTTGACTAGATCTAGGGTTTGGCATCTACTGGCTGGACTAGATCAACACACACGTAACCCAATCCAGCTTTGACTCCAACCAGAGTCAACTTCTTCTGAAACAAAACAAGAACATGATGCACTAACGTTCAAATTTCAAATACATATATTAAAATATTCTATCTCCTCGTTGTGGATTCTTCTAATAAAACTTTATTAGCACTACAACATTCACCCATCCTGCATTTTATATGATCTGTCCACTTGTTTCTCTTCTCCCTTGCGCAAATTGACTGCTTTAAATACCATCATGGTTGTCATAGTAGCAATGCTATAAAGTACGCCTTCTCTCGTCTTAGCTTTACTTGCTTCAGGTGAAAATGAGCCAAACTGAATAGAATACTTATTTGTTACCTTGCAACCTTTTTTAATAAATATTGTAGAATTAACCTGATGATCCATAGGCTCATCAACTGACAACCCATCTCTCCTCCCAGCTTGGCTCCCACCCAAGCTCTCACCTCACACTCTCCCTATTCTACAATTAAATGGAGCAACTACATTTGGACTCTTCTTCTCTCCCATGGGATGGTGTCTTGAAAGTGGAGGAGTGAGCTGCCTTTTATAGCCTTGCAATGACAGTTCGCCCCGAAAAAGATAAGGTTGTCGACTTGGAGTAACTGTCATGCGAAGGCGGTTGGAAACCTTGTTGATGGACAATAAACCAAATTTGTTTCTAACATCTCAGAAATAAATGAGAGATTTGCATACGTTTTCATATATATTTTACTTTTATCTAACAAGTTCCACAAGTTTTGGATGAAACATGGTTGTAGGCACATAACCGAGGAAAAACAGGCAAACTAGGCAAATGCTTGGCTGGCCGGCTCACAGTCGACCGACCGGCTGTTGATGGTTAGTTTTCCCTCAACATCTTGGTAATAAATGGAGATTTTGCATAAGGTTCTATGCATATTTTACTTTGAGCTAACAATTTCTACTCGTTTTGAATGATTTAGTGTTGCAGGGACAATTTCCACCTCAGCCACTCTGCCACGTTGACTATCCGTGTGACCAAAAACACAATTTGAGTGCATTTGAGCCAAGGAATTGCAGTTAGTTCATCCAAGGACACCGAAAGGACCACCCACGGATTGGAGGGCCCACCTGTCTGTCCAAATCGCCTCAACACATGAAACTGACGCCAGAACTAACACCAGGGCGAGATCATATACGTCCACAAGAAAGGGGGCGTGATTGGGCGGCTGATGGCGTCCGACTACCCTTATGCTCGGCCGACCGACCCACCATCGGCTCAGCCCAGGCCCAACTTGATATGGCGGTTGGTTCTGTCGGTTTTCATCCCACACCGACCTGCTGGTGCTATAAAAGAAGGTGTAACGGCCACTCTCCAACAAACACTTGAAGGAGCTCTCTTCTACTTTTCCAGTTTTCATCTTTCTAGTATTAGAGTTGGGAATAGGGTTGAGTCAAACATAGCTCAGAGGTTCTCTAGATTAGTTTAGAGTTTGTCTCTTTAGTTGGGATTATCCCTTACGGGTTTTCTCGCCCGGTCTGGAGAGCTCAAGTCAATTCTCTTGGTTGAGGGAGATTTCTCTCGAAGGCCTCAAGGGAAATCCTAGTATCAAGAGTAGATGTGGTGTCTGACTTGGTTCTAGTTAGAAAGTGTGTTCCACCCTATGGTACCGTTGTGGTAGGTGGCAGGTTGTGACTGCCCTACCCATCCTTCGTAGTCTATCATGTTAGGGTGTTTTCATAACAGTAGTGCAGGTTGCTATTAGATCCCCCTTTCACCTCTTTCTGAGATCCTTACCTTCTAGCCGTTGAAGTAAGTTCTATCTCTCGACAATAGGTAGTGCTCTAGGCTAAGGATTAGGGTGGCTTTCTCTAAGTTTTGAAGTGTGATTAGGAATCTTCATTACCTTGTTCCTCCCATCTTTCCTTTCCCTAGGTTCAGAGTTTTCTGTGTCGCTGGTTGTTCGCGACCTTCTAACGGCTTGTCACCTAGACTTGCTAGTACCAGTCATAGGTTTGCTTGACTACTATCCCGTTACTCTGTATCTCCACGAGAGATAGTGTGCGATATAGCTATAGAGGCGTATCATTCAACTCAACCAATATTCTTTACCCCATTTGCTTCCCTGAGGAAAATTATGATACCCTGCAATAGTCCAAGGTGAAATGCTACAACGGAATATTATGTGCGCTTACATAATATTATTCTAGAGCTTAAGAAACACCAACACCGGTTAGATCGCAGGCCGGCCGACACCCCCTCGAGCCGGTTTGCCATGTCCTTGATCCACATGTCGAGAAACACATTTCCAAAGACCCTAGAACACACGATTGATGTTAGTAACGTCCCGCCACTCCGGGTTGGGCCCGTCTACGCCTGGTAGCTCTCTAGAATCCCAAATATGCCCCCTATAGACGAACACATGTCTTTTCTGCACACTTTGTCCTCACTCATGCGCACCCGGGAAAGACTTCCCGGTCGGTTACCCATCCTGAATTGCTCCGGGCCAAGCACACTTAACCTCGGAGTTCTTTCAGGATTCCCGGAAAAAAAGTTGCAACTTGTTGGTATGAGTATTTTTATCAATCCTATTAAGCCCTGGGCCGGGGTGTTACACTCACCGCCCTTAGGAGACCGACGTCCTTGTTGGTCAACCCCAAGCTAGGAACATCCCCTCCGGCCACGTCCATGCGTCTAGTGTCGGCGTATGTGCCATACCGTGTCCACACAGGGCCTACACATCATGCGCACCATGCCCACACAACTGACCCGCACGCAACCGTAAAACTGTGAGGGTTTGCTCTAATACCAATTGTAACGTCCCGCCACTCCGGGCTGGGTCCGTCTACGCCTGGCAGCTCTCTAGAATACCAAGAATGCCCCCACAGACCAACACGTCTTTTCTGCGCACTTTGTACTCACTCATGCGCACACGAGAAAGACTTCCCGGTCGGTCACCCATCCTGAATTGCTCTGGGCCAAGCACACTTAACCTCAGAGTTCTTTCACGATGAGCACCCAGAAAAGAAGTTACAACTTGTTAGTATGAGCATTTTTATCAGTCCTATCAAGCCCTGGGCCGGGGTGTTACACTGATCCAAGGACCCAAAAGGAATGTCACATGGATCAAAGGGCCCACTTCCCTATCCAAACCGACACCAGACATGCAACCGTCAAAAGAACCATTACTAGGCAATCATCCAAGCCATCCACGCGGGAGGCGGTGGCCAATCGACGCCAGCCCGAGCCGATTGGCATGGCTCAGACAGACTAGCCTGGCACATGAGCCCGATGCCACCTCCTTCGGCTGGTGGTGCATAGCTGCTTGACGACTTTGGAGGACGTGAACTTCATTCGGAATAATTCCGGATTTCATCCTCAACAAGGTTGGAATTTCCAAGCCCAACTTCCCGTTCGGCCAACAGCAAGGAACGAATTTTGGCAACAATTTTCGGCCTTCACTAAATGATATTTGATATGGTCAAAAGCAAATCAATGATAGCATTAGTAAGAAACTCCTTGGTAATGATAAAATTATGGAAAGCATAGCCACAGAAATGGAAGGTTTTAGTTCTGTCATTAAAAATAAACAAAGCTTCAATAAAATGATAGAAACTCAAGTAGTTCAGCTAGCTGCATCTTGTCCTAATGTTGGGAAATTACCCGGGCAACTAGAGCCCCACACAAAGGAGACTGTTAGCACGGTGACTACGCGGGCTGGTAAGGCCACGCAAGATCTGCCATTGCCACAAGATGAAGGTAGTCGATGGAAGACCGTAACCGCCAGCACTACCACATGGAGGCAGCCGAATCAACCAATACTGCCCAGGAGGAGAAACCAATGTTGCCCAGGAGGAGACCGAGGAAGTCCCAAGGACCTCCCGAGACTACCATGCTATGACTACCTTGCCATTTCCGGAATGAAGAAGGAAGCTAATGGCCAACAAACAATTCGGTAAGTTCGTCGAGGTAATTAAGAAGCTTTATGTCAATATACCGCTTCTTGATGCAATGCAGGTCCCGACATGTGCCAAGTATCTCAAGGATATCCTTGGAAACAAGAGGTCCCTGCCAACCACCAAGATGGTTCAACACACTAAAGAGTGCAGCGTGAAGAAAAAGAAGCACACAGGGTGTCCTACGATTGCTTGCTCGATCGGGACACAAAATTTCCAAAGAGCACTATGTTATTTTGGAGCCACCGTCAGCACTGTGCCCAAGATAGTGTATGATGAAGTGAATCATAATGCACTTGTCCCTACTACCATGTGTTTACAGCTAGCGGATCAATCGATTTGCTACCCTTCAGGAATAGCGGAGGACATTCTAGTGACAATCCAGGACTTCTTCGTCCCCGTTGACTTCTCCATCGTTGACATGGAGGTCGACGCCAAGAACCCTCTCATCCTGGGGAGGCCATTCTTGAGTACCGCAAACGCAAATGTTGATGTGGGGGGCGTATACATCCATTTCAACATCAATGGGTGTACGAAGAGATTCACCTTCAAACTGAACACTACAAGAAATGTGTGACTTTGTGACGTATTTAGTATGACAAAAGAGCATTATGTCACTATATCAATCATTTTATGACATTATGTATTACCCATTTTGATTTAATGACAATAAAAAACCGTATGTCATAACATATGTCATACTTGTACTCCAGTATCACTCAATGACGATAATTGCTATGTCATAAGATGTATTTCTGTATGTCACAAAAAATATTTTATTTATTTCTTTAGAAACATTAGCATCCCTACTTCCATATGGCAAAATACAAAAATTATTTTATTTATTTCTTTAGAAATATTAGCATCCATACTTTCATATGGCAAAATCCAAAAAACTAGTTCAAGGGCAGAACTTGAACACACAACCTCTTGTTTGGTATTAAATGTGACCTACTTCCTCCGTCCCTTATTAAGTGTTGTTTTGGGTATTCATGACACAAATTTGACTAGATTTAAATTTCCAAATAAATTTTATTAAAAACTAGATTATCTATCTAATGATATTTAACTTGTACCATAAACTTGAATATATTTTTATACATAATTGATCAAAGTTGTTTCGTGAGAAACAGTTATTTAGGGACGGAGAGAGGACCCTCGGAGCTATGCAAGTGATTGTGCTTATTGGAGGTAACGTACTCTATATAAGAGTTTCAGGTGAGGAGATTCGAACCGTGCCCACAGTTCCTAGAGAAGTTGACGCCAACCATCAAGCCACTTGGTAGTTTGCAGCCGGATGTGTTAATTTATTAGTTACATACTCCCTCCGTCTCTAAATAACTGTCTTTCTCGTTTCCCGAGAAACAACTACGACCAATTATATATAAAAATATATTAAAATTTATGGTACAATATAAATATCGTTTGATAGATATTTAGATCTAGTTTTTTATAAAAAATATTTGGAGACTTAAATGTTGCACGTATTTTCTACAAATCGAGTCAAACCTGCGGCACGCACACCAACGGCGACACTTAAAAAGGGACGGAGGGAGTAGCATTCTAAGCAGCTACTTAGGCTTTTAAAAAACCCAACGGACTACACTCCAGGTCACCAGGCCACCAAGCCCAATACAAGCATGCCAACTATTTTTTTTTCAAAATAGCAAAGAAAACAAAGCAGACAAGGGATTCGAACCCTGGGCGTTGAGTTTAGAGAAGAACAATCCACCAGCAACCAACCTCCTATTTCATGACTATCTCTCTTATTTAATAGATTTTAACTAGAGTAGGCGGCACGTTTTTTTCTGACCGGCGATTTGCTGAATGACCAATCCTATCCGCCATGTGGCAACAGAAGTGAGGAACTGATAGTTGACGTTTTTCTTTTTAATCCAGAATGAAAATTTGTAATTGGTATTTCTTCCTCCTAGAAATTCCAAATTTTCTAAAATTCATATGCTTCTTTCAGGGTTTTCTTTGTATATTAATTGCTATTTCTTGTACCGGTTTTATATGTCTTGTTTTAATACAATTTAGTATATAGTAAAAATGCATTTTTTTTAAAATTATTTGTAATTTAACTTTATGTTTTCTAATATTATCCTAAATATATGGTTGTGTCTAAATTTGAGGTGCATTGAAGGTAAAAAATATTAAGAGGTGTTCAAATCCCAAAGTTTGCTTTGAGTTATAGAAAACTCTGAGAGATGTATCCTTTTGTGAACGATGTACGTTTTCACATTATGAAAACTATCTAAGTTTTTTATGGAAAGCTTATAGACCAAAATTATATTATCATGATAATTTTCAGAATTTTTTGACCATATTTAGATATTATTGTAATTATTACTTGGTAATTTGTTGAAAAAAGTTCGAATTTTCCATAGAAGATAATTGCTTTTTCATCTATCTCTCGCAAATAGACTAGAATGGGACATATGATGATAAATAAAGGATTTTTTGTATTTTTCATATTTTATTAGGGGCACCTGTAGTTCAATTTGAAATTAATTAGATAACCATATAAAAATTCTTTTAAATGATAGAAAATAGTAAATAGGTTCAAAAATTTAAGAAAATCCTATACAACAGAATCTGTGTAGTCTATTTCATGGTTTATTAGTTGAAAATAGAAAAATAATACCAAACAGGCCAAAAACCTAGATCTGGGCCGGTGCCTACACAGCGCAGTCATTTTTGTCTGTTTATTCTTGATCCGATGGTCGAAATTGCACCTCACTAGTATATAATCTCCTCGTATAAACCCTAACACTACTCCCCTCTGTGGCCGCCACCTCCCTCTTCCTCCCTGGCTTATCTCTTTCTGCACCACCGTGAGCTCTCTCTGCTACTGCTTCGTGAGCCTCCCCTGCTTCCTGACCTGTGGGATTCGGCCCCGCTGTAGCTCCGCTGGCCGGCGGCGTTGGAGGCTTTGCTGGCTGTGGGCTGCGTGGCAGCAGCGGCGGTGGCCCGACGGGAGGCGAGGCAAAGCACAGGGCAGCGGCCAGCACCTCTCCCTTCCCCCCACATCGAGGAGCGGACGAGGCGTGCAGCTGCTTGGAGCGGTCATGTGCGGCGGCCGGCGGATGACCATTGCGGCGCCCCATCGTACAACAGCGTGCCGCCGCCCCCCGACGAGATCCAGCTCTCTATGCAGCGCGCGCAGCAGATTGCCGCGCGGATCTCCACCTCTCCGAGGTTAATGCTTTATCTTTACTGTGGAGATCTGTTAGGCTTACGGTTTTTAGGGCCGCTTCCATGATGTAGATTTTAGGGTTGTTTAAGCTTCGATTATGGGGGTTTGATCTAATAGATTAATAAGCTTTAGCTGCAGTGATTACAAATCTGCGACTTGGTTAATTAACCTGACTGCTATATTGCAATTGGGATTTGTGCGTACACAAATATTAGGTCATTTATAGTTGAGTTTCTTGCGTCATGTGTTGTTTGGGTAGCTGTTTAGAAGCGTACTTTGGTTTCCTGCAAATCTCAACAACTCAAATGTTGTATGGGCATTCTAAGAATTCTAGTTATCTGTACTGTTGTTCTTCGCTTATTAGCTAGTGCTTGACATTGCTGATTAAATGCATAGTTTATTTAGAAAAACTCATGATTCATATATCATTGCACAACACAATACACAAGCGATTTATGTGGACTTCAAATTAGACCATATGTTTGTTAAGTGAGCATGAAGGTATAATTTCAGATACTATCACCATGTTTAATTGTTGGCTATCTCTTATAATGTTTGACTTAATTAATGATCGGTTCTTTTTCCACTTCCAATCAGAGAGCACTGAAAATGGGGCCCTTGTGACTCACAATGTTTCACTTAAATTTAGGCTGTTGTGTTTAGCATCAGAGACAGTTTTTCAGGTTTGGGTAGTACTAATCTGTGATCTGTTCTGGCCTGCACGGGGAATGCTACAGATCTTGTAAGTATTCTGGATGGACATAATTTCACTTTTCTTCTGATTTTGTTTCTGTAACTCAGAGCTCAATATGTTCATACTATTTCATTGTACAAGTACAATTGAGTGAACACTTGTGGTTGGTGCTCTTTTCTACCAGAGTGGACACTACTGGTAATCTAAGATTTTCCAAAATATAAGTTAATTTCAACCAGAGTGATTGCAAATAAAGAACAATGTTATAGTGGTACTGTAGCATTTTTTTTTTCTGTGCCTAGAGACGGTACCATGATTTTTAACCTTTTTTTTGTATTGTAAAACTGCAGCAAGAAGAAAAGAGTAGTGGAGTATCAGATGCATCACGAAATAGTGTCTATCTCAATGATCTCATGTGGAGGATCATGTCAAGGTCTGCTACAACAAGGAATAGTGAAGATCCCTTGCTGGTTCATGCGTGTAGTTGGATCGATTCACTGGTTAGTTAGGGGAAGTTTGGATTCGTTTGTGCACCTTTCTTTTTGCTTAGCTAGGAAAAACATGTATCATTGGCTGGAATTTGCTGAAATTCAGTGTATTATGGGTGGTACTGCATATTATGATAAATGTGGAATGTTTGATATTGGAACCAAATGTTGAATCTAAGTTCAAATGTGTACTGAAGCTGAATTGAGGTGATTTGGTATGGGTAAAAAAATATTGAATTGGTAAAAAATCAATGGGTTGGCCGGCCAGCAATAGCCCAAACAAAATTGGCAAAAAAATTGAAAATGAAATAATGGGCCAGCCATTGACAGCCCAAAATACTATGTGGGCTTTAGTAGGCTAAATTTCATTTTGTGACGTTTTTTTACCTCTGCCATGTCATCGCCACGTCAGCTTTTGATCGTATGTGGCATGTGTCTATGTGGCAAGATCTAAAATGTTGTGACACTAAATCTAATGTCATAAAATTATGTGACAAAAAGACTAATGTCATAAAATTATGACATAATGTACACAGACGTCACAACTGAAATTTATGACGGTGACTTTTGACGTTTAGATTTTTGTCACCTAGATGTCATAAAACCTGAATTGTGACATAAATTCCATATATTATGACGTAATAGGATGTAAAAAAGTAACTGATTCCTTGTAGTGGAAGGTAGGCCGCGGCGCCACTTGGTAGAGCTTTGGCCAACTAGCCAAGGGCCTCTCCTCCCTCTCACAAGCACCAACGACCACTCCACAAACTCAATTGGAGGGTCTCGCAAGACTACAAACCCCGGATTTATAACACTTAGTGCATGGAAGCATCGATAAGCAAAGAGGTATGCAAACCACGCTAAACTCTAGGCTACTCACCTAAGAGATGCAATAAAGGGTCTAAAGAAGCACTAAACACTTTGTTAATTGCATTAATCTTCTAATTAGCAGTTTAGTAGATTGAGCACTCGAAAATGTGTAGAAAACTTGTCTCTATCTTCCTTAAGCTCATGCCCACTCAAAATGGCGGTGGGATGGGGTATTTATAGCCCTAACCAAAGGAACTAGCCATTACATTATAGTCGATGCAAACTTTCTGGGTACCGTCGACTATTTTTTATGCCCCCTATATGTCACCACCGAAATAGTTGGTGGTCAGCACCGACTATTTCGATGGTAGCACCGACTAATTCGTTGGTACCACCTACTATTACTATACTTTAGCATTACCACCGACTAATTCGATGACACCACCGTCTAATTCGATGGTACCCCCGACTATTTCAATGGTGCGCCACTGACTATTAGCCTGAACTCTACCTTATCCGCATCACTGTTTTGATCACTTTTACATTGTTTTTTCGTCGATTTTTGTCCCTTTTTTTGCCACTTTTCTAATAGATTTAGGAACATTTCCAACTGTTTGTATGACTTCAAAAATATCCTTAGAACCTACTAAAAAATCATCTTGCAAATCATATTAGTCCCAATGGCTATGTTGTCAATCGATCACCGAAATCACAAAAAAGGACTTAAGGCCATTTTCCTTACACAATGGTGTTTGCTTCATGCAGGAAAGTTGGAGGCCGACCAGCCTAGCCCTATCTAGTTAGCCTGACTTGGCTCGTCTTAGCCGTCCGTTGCATCGCCATGTTGATCAACACGTGCATGTTGTCTAGAGAGGCGGTTTCGCTCCAAAAGATCAGGGTAGTCACTGCACGTGAGTCCATCAATCCATGACCTAGGCCTTTTAACCATAGGATGCACCAATTGAGCAAGTGCCTGATTTGGACTTGTGTATATATGCATTGAAGTGAAGTTTGGTCCCGAACGACCTCAGTGCCACGCCGGCCAGCCTAGCCTTTCCCCTAAATGACCAATGTTTGGACATTGTGCTCCTGAGATGAAATAGTCTCAAAACTAGTAGAACTTGCTAGGGTAAAAGAATTTGGCATTTTTATGTCCATATGAGTATGAAACCGGGAGAAATGTTGGCCGTAAAAATCATGGAAATCGACTGCCAACAATGGGTTTGTTATGTCGCCTTATGTTGTCTTTCATCTGTGATAGTGATCGCAGACGGATATGTTGCAACCTTTGTAATAAGCGGTAGCCTCTTTTGAGGCCAAGGTCGGGTTCTTTTTCCCATTATCTAAAAAAAATTCAAATGCAATTCCACACACAAAAAATTGATTGATTCTTATGATTTTATTTTTGAGGGACTCTTATAATTTTACTTGGGCCTTTGAATTTGATGACATCATTGTCATATAGGCCCAAATTAGTGGCCTGGGTTAACTTTCCCTCTGTTGTAGACTGGCCTACCATCATTGATTTGATCTTTGTTTCATCACATCTCAAAGATACTTACTTCTGTTCTGGAAGGGCAAAATGTTTGTACCCAGGATGGGTTCACGCAGCAGCTAGCACTAGGGCTAAATGATAATGAGTAACATTTATGTGTGTTTTATGGCAAACATTCTTAGTTGATCATAATATAAAAAGAATTAAGAATATTGTCAACATAATAATTATGTTCACAGATTCATAGTGAAACCAACTATCATGTCATGTATCACTTCTTATTATTTCAAATAAGTGGGGTTTTACAATGATTGGAAGGTACCGATGGAACCACACGATATTTTTTTTGGTTGATTAACGGTGACCATTGATTTTAGCTGAGTATTTATTTTTAAGAAAATGAATATATTTAATTAGTTCCTCCGGTATCTTTCTTTAATGACAACGTATCATATGAGAACTCAATTCCTATGAGAACTATGAGAACTCAGATCTGGGCCACATGATCTTAATCCAAGGATGATCTAAGGGGAATGTGGGAGGGGGTATTTGCAAAAGTTAATCATACTTTTGCAAATACCCCTCTCACCTGTTCCTACACGACCCTCTTGGATCAAGATCATGTGGCTCAGATCTGAGTTCTCATAGTTCTCATACTTCCATTATCAAAATTGATTCCTACAGATCCAATTAATAAAGTAAAACGTAGTAATATAAGAAGAGGGAATAGCATAGTATTTCTTGTTTCAGGAGGATAGACAAAAGTTTTTTTAGCCCCAAAGGGAGTTCGAAAGGATCCTATCTTATTGCTTGTATTACTTTGTGAAAAAAAAGAAACACCACTCTTCATTGTGGATAAAACAAAATCTGAGTTCTCATAGGATACGCCTTCTTTAATTAGGTACCTGACCTTATCACCCGTAGATTTTTAGGAATCAACTGTTCTTATTTTTTTCAACCATTTTAAAACTCCTCTTGAAGTAATGTATTTTTTAGAGATCTTATTGGTCAAAGATGAAGAAGATTGTCTTAGGATTAATATAAACACAGCTATATTCAATGATATACAATGATATATGCAGTGTGTTTGAGAACCTTGATCGATAGTAATCGACTTGAAAAATTGGATTACTATCGATTAAGGTTCTTTTGGCAATGAGACGGTCATAAGAAGAAATATAGATTAGCCAAATGGAACATCCTATGCCAACCAAAAGAAATTGGGGGGTTAGGGATTAAAAATCTTGAAATACAAAATCAATGCTTTTTTAAGCAAATGGCTATTTAAATTAATTAATGAAGAGGGCATTTAGCAATCATTACTTAGAAACAAATACTTAAAGAACAAGACTATTGCTCAAGTAAACAAAAAAAACCCCGGGGATTCATATTTTTGGACTGGTCTTATGACTATTAAAACCACCTTTCTCAACTTTGGATCTTTTGGCCTTAATGATGGGAATCAAATTAGATTCTGGGAAGACAAGTGGTTAGGAAATTTTACTTTAAGGAAGCAATACCCACTGTTCAAAAGAAGAATGCTACATTCGCATCAGTTTTTTCTACTGTACCTGGTGGTCATAACCTCACATGTTGGCATGATCTAGTTGCTCGTATTATCCATGTACAGTTAAACAACAACAATGATGTCTTTAGATGGGATCTTACCCATTCTAGGGTTTTTACTGTTAGCTCTATGTACAGTCATTTAGCTAGCAACGATAATGTGCAAAATGATAGGAATTTGTGGAAGTTGAGAATGCCCTTAAAGATTAAAATATTTATGTGGTATTTAAAGAGAGGAGTTGTTCTAACTAAGGACAACTTAGCACGTAGGAACTGGCATGGAAACAAAAAGTGTTGCTTTTGTTCCTGTGATGAGACGATTCAACGTCTCTGTTTTGATTGCCATATAGCAACATTCCTATGGAGAGGTGTACATTTTGCCTTTAATTTACAGCCGCCTACTATTATTACTCACATGTTTGGTAATTGGTTTAGAGGGGTTGCCACTAAATTAAAAAGGCAACTGTTAGTAGGAGCATCTTCTTTAAGTTGGGCTATATGGCTTAGTAGGAATGACATTGTTTTTGATAAATCTCCGATGAAAACATATATGCAGGTACTCTTCCGGGGAATATATTGGCTCCGGTTTTGGGCGCAACTACAAAGGTGTGAAAAAGATAAGGAGACAATGAAGAGGGTAAGCCAAGCCATTAAGGTCTTGGTTATGCAAATCTTTGCCAACCATGGATGGAGGTTTAGTGATATGATCGGTCCTTAAATAAGCGTCTTCATTAAACTTGTTGGCTATTTTGTCTTGCATTTTATGTTTGGGAGTGTGATCGTAAAATTGTGTAATCTCTAGCCGTAGCCTCATGTGATGTGAGGTCAAGGCTGGGTACTTCTTTTCCATTATCTAAAAAAAAACTCACCGTGTTTGAGGAAAAAGAAAAGGACGGTCTATGATATCTGTTATCTTTGGGATAGAAAGAAAGGACAGAAACAAAGCCATGCACTGGTTGTCTGTAATCATGATTTGGTTCCTTTATCTCTACGCAAAGATGGCTAAAAGAGATCGCTTGAGCAGACAAAGGAGGAACTGCGAGAATGATTCAAGTCCAGGCAGCGAAACGGATCGGAGCAGGAAGCCATGATGATTGGGTTGCGTCGCTGGGAGTTATTATTTATTTCTTATCGCCCCTTTTCAGCCTGCTGCTCTTTTGCATAAATTTCACAGGCTGATACCATTTTTTTATGTAGGAATTGATGCAAATAACGTAATACCTTATCGAAAGTCAATTCATTCTAAATCTCAAGTGGAATTTGAGAACATGTCCCTAGATCTTGACAGTCCAGCAAAATGAATTATTACCAATTTCTGTTCACTAGGTGCTCGATTGATCTGACTGCAAAATAAACTTCATTTTTCCGTCCTATTGGGTTTAAAACTAGGGCAAAGGTATACCCAATAACTTATTTATTTTGTACAGAAAAGAATTAACGACTGAAAATTATACAACATGATTTGCTATCTTCGTACTTATCCAACATAAATATGTGCTTGGTTTGCTATGATAAAATTAATGTAACAGTGTTCATCTATATAGGATTGTTGAGGTTCTGTTTGTTTCAAAATTTCAGTAGGTTTCCTCCTTGATCGACATTTTCTACTACGACGAACTCTCATCGTCAGAGTTGCTCTCCCCTCCATGCTGGCTATGCATATTCAGCATCGCCATTGTGGTCGCTGACATACGGAATGACCTTGCTGATCCAACAACCGTTCTGTCTTGCTGGCTGACCTCCCTGCAGACTTGGTCCAACATGGACAGGAAATCCCTCACCACCATGAATATCCTCAGAGGGTGAGCTTCTTCCTTTGCGGCATCACCGTGGAAGTACTCGGTGATCTCTTTCACTCTTCCCAGAGATCTCTTCTCCTGGCACCTAACCTGTTCGATCTCCATCTCAGCAACCTTGAGAAAATTATGCATTGTTGCAAAGAAATTCTGGGCTTGGGTGCACTGCTTCTCGAGCAGGAGGACCGACTTGATCTTTCCAAGGCCAGCTTCAAGTTTGGAAACATAGCCGTGCAGTACATCGAAGTCCATGCTAGCTGCTTTCTTGACGTTCCCCAGTTCAATGCTCAGCTCAGATACAACTTTCAGTCCTTGTTTATGGAACTGTTTGTCTTTGGTGATATTTCTGGTTTGACTTTCTGGAGCTTTCTCATATTTAGCATCTTCAGAACGGACGATTTCTTGAACAACAAAGTGTAGAAGACTAGTTTTCCCATCAGCGCCTTTGACGTCTGCGAGTTTTAGGAGGGAATCCAGCTTGAAGGCTTTTGCCTGACCCCGGTTTGTGCCAACATTCATTCTGTTCCCAGTTCTCAGGACAGCTTCAAGTAGCTTCAGGAACAATCTACTGCCTTTCAAATCATCACATGCTGCCTGCAAAGCCATGTGAAGAATTTCAGGAACCCAGGCCCTGTTTAGATTGAGGTAACAAATAGTGTAGCTGCAGAAAAACATTGCAGCTAAGTCCAAGGAAGCGTGTTTTTTGTGAGGGAGGAATAATTGGATAGTGAAAAGTTAAAATGAATAGTGTTTATATTGTAATCCGAACAGGACCCAAGGTAAGAGTTCAAACACATCTAGACCTTTGTAAATAATATAATGAAAGGGGGGAAATAGAAAAACCGGCTATTATCTAGGGAATTCAGTTTTGGATCTGCATGCCTGAGAAAAAAAATAGGGAGACATGCATTCATGCAGCATACGGATTGAAAGAATATGCATGCCTTCGTGCGTAATGTTGTAAAATCCAGTAGATGTATTTCACAACACGTACTTCCAGAAAAAATAAAAAAATTAATACATGTGCAATGTTATAAAAAATATGAGCCAAAAAAATTACAAAGCATACCAACGTTTCAATTTTTTTCTAAATCTAACACGACTACATTAATAAACCAAATGCATTATAGTAGTTTTTCTTAAGAAAAGTAACATTGCAACCAATCATGTCAGACTATATATATTATTATAAAAAAGCAACATGTCAACTATCGATGTCGCGCTAGATTTTTTTCAAAAAAAAAAGAAAACAATAACCAACCATTTCACATGCACGATCGACCCATTAGTCATGGTTGTTGCAGGATATTTTGCCAAATAGATGTAACTGCAAGATATTTTGTCTATTTCTCCAGTTACTTCCTAAGTGGCAATATATGATAATAGCTATCTAGACCTATCTAAATGGACAGTCCATATAGTTACTTTGGTGTACCATAGCAAAGCCCTACATGGAATTGCACATATTGGGAGTTTGTATACTGCAGAAATGGAAAATCCCAAAATCTGGAATAAAACTGGGAATGTTCTACAAAACAATTATGCAGTCTTAAGAGCTGATTCCACTATGATTTAAAGAAGCTCCGAGCTATCGATAAAGATGTATAAGCTAGAAAAAAATGGTTGTATTTGTAAAGAGGCACTGCCAGACTACAACTTCTCAAATAATTACACATACTATTACATATGAATCTGTTCCATTGGTGCCCATAGTCAAGCGGCAAATTACCAGTGGATTAAGACAGTGACCCATGTTCAATAGAATGGTTCAAACATACACTGCTAAATTAAATGTTTGTTGCAAAGAAATTGCTTTTTCATTAACTTATATTATTCTGCAGTCTAAAATTGAATAAAAAATCTCCCATATTTGTCCCAGGCAATAGATAGAAGACAATGACGTACAAACTAAAGTACATACACATCGTAGAGATCATTAAAACAAAGTGAGCTGGCATACCTCTAATGTTTCAAAAGATTTCCTTAGATAATTTAATTCGCTCTCAAAATTTGCTCGATAGAGCATAGCATCCACTCTTTTGAAGGAAAAAGGTATATCAAGCACTGCTTTGAGAAAACGCTCTGCTGAACCAAGCTTCGATAAGTCCCCAGTAAAATTTCGAAGTTTCAATTCTTCCTCTTTTGTAGGAGCCATCTTTACTAAGGTTTCCAATAGATCAGTCCCCAGACACTCAGCATTGCCTATTTAAAAATATGAGTAGTAATTAAAATTGTTGGTAGAACTAGACAGTACCTTTCAAAACTATCATGTAGCTGATTTAAATTCTGGCATAGTGAAAAAATATTCAGGATTCCAAACCTTTTGTACCAAAAGTCTCTGCAGTACTGCATATATAATATGAAAAATGTATATGATACTTATTGCAAACTAGCTTGCCAAGTATATCCTGAGCATGTTCAAGATGACTGATCAAACTATAAATACATAATGAAAACTTCTTCTATTAAGCATGAGTTCGATCTAATGATGCTATACCATCACATCAGGATGTCCAGAGCATTCCTGTAATCCTGTTACATATGTTTGGTAGAGGTCTGCCTGTGCAGTCAAATATTTAATCAAATTATATTGTCGTGATCGACAGGAATAGAACACATAGAAATAGTTCTCATGGAAGTTAATGCATGCCAGAATAAATTTGAAGGAAAGAAACTGGTTATCTGATTATCTATCAGTCCTAGAAATGTCTACACAACCTTAGTATGTACTGGTCAGTCAAGATATTAGATGTTACTTGAGTTCACCTTAAGATCCATGACTACCAGATATTACCACATCGCAGATATTCACAAACCAAAGAATTGCTCACCATCTAGCAGTGCATCTGAGACCTCCTCCAGCGTCACATTCAGCGCACGCAGAAGGATGGCAATGTTCTGTGCCTTCTTGGGGTCAAGGACCTTCTCTTCAAACCTACATTGTGGCATTCCAGCTTTCTTCGGTATGTCCCTAGGAGGCGCATTTGCCGCATTGTTTGTGAAAAGTACCTCGATCATATCCTCATCCAACCTGCATGGAGGTCACGTCAACATTATAATTTCAATGATTTAATACGTAACGAACATCCCACAATTCAACGTCTGTTCTGAAGATCGTGTCTTAACTGGAATGAGTTGGACTTGAGCCGGTCCCAGACCATGTCACGATCGGAGCACGCCCGGACCTTGTCCCAGTGCAGCGGTTTGAGCTTCGGCCGGGCTTCATCAACGGCAGCAGCATCCTGCGTCCGAATTGGCATGTGGTCATTGTCCCTCTCCACCGTCATGACAGGCGCTCTCGGTATGGCAACGCTTGGCCCCTCTGTTTGCTGTGGTTTGAGCATCCGGCGTGCTGATAATAGCCCAGTGGGTGGCTCCGGTGGCGGTGGCGGAGGTTTAGGAGTTGGTTCGTTGCATCGTGGCGCTGGTGGAGGTGGTGGAGGCGGAGGGGGTGGCTGTGCTGGGTTGGAGGGTGGCGAGACCATTTGCTTGATCATGTCAGAGGCAGAACCAGCGGAGAAGCGGGTGCGAGGCAGAGTGCGGCGGGAACGCGGAGCTGGAGGGGCGGGTGGATGGGGTGTCACGGTCGCAGCAGCAGATGCGGTGGCCGGCGTCGTGGGGAAGGAGTCGCTGGTAAGGCTGGGAAGGCTACGGCGGGACGGGGTGGTGGTGCGTGGGCTGGACGCGCTCGCCTCGCTCCACGTCCCCGCGCCCTCGCCACCGCCGGACCCCGCCGAGCGCTGGCCCGGCGTGTAGTACGCGGCGTCCTCGTCGGACGACCCCGTGCGCCGCAGCGGCGGGAGAGGCCGTAGCTCCGGGCTTGGAACGGTGTCGACGTCGCGGCACATGCCCCGCCGCGCGCGCTCAGAGCGCATCTTGCGGTACGGTGTGGCGCCCGACGAAGAGCCGGCCGCGGAGCTCCCCACAGCGTCGGCGTGCAGCACGACGGCGGAGGCAGGCCCAGGGTGCGCGGCGGGGGCGGCGGCGAGGCCAGGGGGCTTGTGCGTCTGCGCGGGGTGGCGGGCGATGCGGCCCGTTAGGAGGAACGCGGCGGCGAAGGCGAGAAGCGCGAGCACGGCCGCCGCGGCGGCGGAGGCCACGACGATGGCAGCCTTGGGTGTCCCGCCGCCGCCTCCCCGGGGACGCGGGCCCGGGCCCGTGCGGGAGGAGGAGGCATCTGCGGTGACGGTGTCGGGCGGTGGTGGCGCGGGGAGCAGCGCAGGCCCGCCGTTGTCGACGGGTGGTACCGGCGTGGAAGGATCGGAGACGAAGCCCGAGGCCGAGGGAGCCGTGGTGGACGGCGGCGGGGTCCATTCGATGGGGAAGAGCGGCTCGTGGAGCGCGCGCCTGGCATCGCCCCCGGTGGCGGCCGGCTGGATGAGAAGAACCATGAGGATTGTTTGGAGCATGAGTAGAGCCATTGGTGAGAGGAGACAGAGAAAGTGAGGAGATCCTGGGAAGAGAGGAAGGGAGATGGCAATGGAGTGAGAGTGGGAGTGGAAGCAGAGGCGAGGGGAAAGGAGGGAAGGAAGGAATAATGAAAGAGTGCGGGGAGAGCAAGGAAGCCGCCGCCATTTTCCTGGGCTTGCTTCACATCAACGTCTCTTGCGCACGTGGCACTTTCTGTTGCCGGAAAACATTATTTGACTTCTGCGCTTTCTGTCAAACTTCTCGCTGTGCATTTGTGTCAGTTCGACCAAGTTTTCCTACTAGGCCGTGTTTAGTTGAGAGGAGAAAAAGAACTTTTTTTCTGGGATGCGTGTTATGTGAGGGGATGAATAAGAAAGGTGAAAAAGGAATTTTTAGGGATGCGTGTTCTGTGAGGGGATGAATAGAAAGTGAAAAGTACTTTTAGGAACTAAACAGCAATTCCGTGCAAATACTAACTCGCCTCAAAGCAAGCACAAGGAAAGGCAGTTTGACCAAAATTATGACAATTCAGCAAAAATGGGAATTAAACAAGTGCCTTCTGGAGCTTATCATTGAGTTTCCAAATTCAGATATTTCGTGACCACCAAAACAGTCTATTCCTGTAAGAAAGAGGGATATAAAAATAGCGTAACTATACTATTATTATCTGGGAATTGGGAAATAGGGATATAAAAACAGCACTATCGTAAGCACACAATTGTTGCCTCCAAAATAGCGTGCCATGTTAGTTCTTAGAGGATGTGGCAGTAGGGTAGATCATGGTCAAAAGACTAGACAAATGGCTCACCTAGTTAAATTCTGGCTTCTCAACATCAAAATAACTCTTCACTAGACTAGTTATCCAACTCATCCAGCTATCCGGCTCTCCAAATTGGTCCACTCGCTAGCCAAACTTGAAGAGCCCATCCAGCTAGCCAAACTGACTTGCCAAGTATGGGCCCTATACGTAGAGGGAGAGTTGAATGTAGTTGTTTGGGGTTTGGAGCACTACTACAAAATGAATTTTCGGAGACGGGCATTTTGGGTTTTCGGAGGTGGTCAGGGCATCCGCCTACGACATTGAGCTTCTGTTAATGGAGCATTTTCGGAAGCGGATGCCCCACCACATCTGTTGACTTAAAACAACTGCCTCCGTTAATGTAGATTAACAGAGACCGACACGTAAATTAGACCGCCTATGTTAATCATTTAACAAAGATGGTAACTTAAAGTGGACTGACTCTGTTAATGGTTTAACAAAGATGGTTTTATTATCTGACCGACTCTGTTAATTGTTTAAGGCAGTAACAAAAAACAAATTTTATTTATGTTGTAATTTGAATTTGAATACGAATTTGCTTGGTTTAGAACATATATATAGCATGAAATTTGTACGAAGTTAATTATATGGATCACACACACATTTTAATGTGAATCTGTCGCATGTAATGTAGATTGTGTCGTCAAGATAAAACCCATGTTCACAAAATCCATCATGTAACAATTCATGCAATATACAAATATATTGACGGAACCACATCACAATCTTCACATGAAAAGCTGCTAATTGAAGAGGTCTGGCAATGTGTAGTCATTCATTTTTATACCACTCGATCTCTAGTTGCGTAACCTTTAGAACCTCTCCTTGGTGCCTAGCTCGCTGTTGGCATAGAAAAACTTTCCCTCAGCGTCACAACATTCATTTAGGAGAAACTTACAAATGTCGGAGACATGTTGTTTGATGATTTCCTCATTCGACCTATCCTTTAGCCACCAGTCTATATATTTTTTGAGCTGCTGCCAGCTATCGCTGAGTTTCTCACAAGACTTCAGGTACTCACAAGCATAGAATCCACACACGACTGAGCCAACGGGTTGCTTGGTGCACTGCATGCATAATATAGAGACAATTCCTTATTTGGCCCTGAAAAAAGTTCCCGTTCCTTCCTTGGCCCTGAAAAATTTTTCGTTCCCTATTAGGCCAAAAGTTTTTCATCCATTCCTTTCGTGACCCTGCCGTCCAATTGAAGGGTTAACACCGTTAACCAGGGCGCAAAAAGACATTGTTGCCCCTGCACATGAAAAGTTATTGCTGGAAGCTATTTTTTTAGGGCAAGTAATTATTTGACAAGTAATTATTTTGAGTATTTTGACAAGTAATTATTTTGAGCATTTTTATGTTGTGCCATTTCATATTGTTTTTAACATACAAATGAGAGATAATTATGTCCAGAAACAGCCTCCAACTATAACCTTTCATTTTTAGGGGCAACACTGTCTTTTTGCGCCCTAGTTAACAGTGTTACCCCTTCCAATTGGACGGCAGGGCCACGAAAGGAATTGATGAAAAACTTTTGGCCTTATAGGGAACGAAATTTTTTTCAGGGCCACGAAAGGAACGAGTACTTTTTTCAGGGCCATATAAGGAATTAACTCCATAATATATGTACCACATATATACTCATTAGTACACATATATTTAAATAGCATCTACAATGTAGTAGCCATTAGACTCTTGGTGTTAGAAGAGAAACCGGTCAGCACCTTGACAACCCTAAGCCACTAGCACACAAGGTTCTTCTCATCTATCATGAGGTTGTAGCTCATGCTCGGAAGCCGGAAGGTCCACTTTCCCACTATGCACTGTGGGGATCGGATGTATTTCAGACCTGATGTTGTGGTTTACAAGATCCAAACGTGACTTTAAACCATCCTTTATCTTAGTCTTGATGTCTAGCAGGACCCCGCTCGTGCTTACGAAGATATTCTTTGTAAGATGCATGGAGTCGATGGCATGGAGCGTATCTAGCTCTTTCTAGTATGACACTGAAAGGACCTGGATATCACCTAGAGGGGGGGGGGTGAATAGGCTGACCTGAAATTTACAACAAAATAGCAGTGAAAAAATATTTCTCAACAAATGAACCGTCAGCCAGTTCTAGCAAACCGGAACTTCCGGTTCTACACAGAACAAAGCACTTAGCTCAAAAACCCCTTCTCACGAGCTTTAATTTGATCAATCTTGTAAAGTGAGCTTTTGCAGTATTTCTTAGCAAGTTCAGAGAGTCCTTGCACACAGAAACACTACCAACATAGTAGATCAAACAATTTCATCAAATCACAAATAATGCAAGAATAAATGGAACAAAGGAGAGGCACAAGGATTTGTATGACCGAAATTCAGATTCACCCTGTGCCCGCAAGCAGCCACACAGGACCTGTCAATCCTACTCTCCGTTGAGAAACTCTTTAGGGACCGAGTGTTTTTCAACTCATCCCACTGAGTCGAGTCTTTTTCAACCACTTCCCCACTTCCACTATCTTGCTTCTTTCCTTGCGGAGGTGAAGCGTAACCCTCACAAACTTCCCGTAGCTCACCACACGACTTGGGAGCTCACGAGAGACCTCCAACCGTTTAAGAGGCCAAACCTCCAAGAGTAAAAAATGTATCACTTGTAGAACGAGATCAACGCAGCAATGCTCAAAGTGTTGGTGCTCTCACAACCTTGCTCATGGTTTCTCTCTACTACCCAACACAAGGATATGATCAAATCTTAAGCTACCTCACAAAGACAGGTTGGGGAGAGCTAAACTTGGCTTTCTTTCAGTTCTGGGCGCAAGGGCAGCACAACAGCAACCACAGCAGCAGCAACCAACATAGTAGGGGTGGAGAGGCTTTAATAGATGCTCTCCACGAAACTAGCTGTTAGTAGCCGTTGGAAGTCAAAACCTCCAGTTTCCAAAAACCAGAACTCCCGAGATTCAAACGAATTAGCCGTTGGACTCTGTTAGCACACGAACTACTCAAGAACCAGAACTTCCGGTTTGGGAAACCGGAACTTCCGGTTTGCCCCAGTCAGCACAAGTCTAAGTGTTTGTGTGGCTTTTGTGTCTCTCAACAACTCACATAGGTTAATTTGAGCACTGCTTGATCAACACACAATGTGATGCATCCCTCTTAATAGTACGGTTTTCCTAACTTATAAGAATGATATCCATTCTTTGGTCCATATAGTCACCCTTAACATATGAAATAATTATGCTTTCTATTATGAGACTCACATGACCTTTGATTCCTCGGTGTTAACCACTTGGCTTTATTCTTCACCTTAGCTGAGTTCTTCACGGTCAAGTCACAACTTGCCCTTCACCTTTGCTTAGTCCCTCAAATCCAAGCACTTGGTTAGAACCTTCACCTTAGGGTCACTTGAGCTTCATGAAGGACAACACCTTGAATAGATCTTTCTTCAAATACTTGTTGTTGACTTTCAATGATTATTCCACACATATCAACCTTCAAATCATAAGACCCAAGCATTTCATATATGCATACCATCTTGCATCATAAATACTTTGAAGTATCACATTTCCATCATTTGAAGTGTAGCTTTCTTTTACTCAATTATTCATGCTTTCATAATTTGTCTGCAAGTTTCCAATAATGAGACCATCATATATAATTTAACCACATGTCCCATTTTGTAACGCATTCATCAAGCATTGCAATTTTCAATCCTTGAAATATTATGATTCATCGCTTGACCTTGTGTTCATGGCATCATCACGTGATCATTCACTATTGTGAGTCATATAACCAATATTCCATCTTGTTATGTTCATGTAGCTTGTGAATACGTGAATATCAACCTGCTCACAATCTTAGATGAAAACATTAGTCCTTTAATCATTGTTGTCACACAATGCACCAAAACCACTAAGGGAACTAGATGCCTTTTCAGACACGTACTTGAAGAAACACGACTACTTCTTAAAAGGAACTCGGACGATAGGTTGTTCCTCTTCCATATGATCTCTCTTCCTCTTCTTCGTCCCTATTTCCTCGGCTTTCTTCTTCTTCCCGAACTTGATGTTTATGCCCTTCACCATGTTGAACATCTTTAGCCCAAATCTCATCTTTTTCAACTTGTCGGTTTCAGCCTTGGGCTCATTGTCAAAGAAATGTTTCATTGAATGATGTCGATACCTATGTTTTTTTTGTGGAAGAATCACCTATGTCCCATGTACACCAACTTCTCCAATGCACTAAGATAAGTGTAGCGGGTGCCGTCAATGCAAATGCAACAATCTAACTTGAGTTTAATTTGTCATGACAGGGAAAACAAGCCATTGTAATCGGTGATGGTGACAAATATGATGGATTTGGGAGTGAGCGGATTCTTTACATACGCATCCATCATATTGACATCATCTTCCCCTAGCATCTTCATGTCCTCCATGAGTGGCTCAAGGAAAACATCTATATTATTGCTTGGCTATTTTGGTCTAGAAATAACCATGGTTAGCTAAAGATGCTTCCGCTTCTGACATAGATATTGAGGTAGGTTGTAGATGGTGAGGATGATGGGCCAAGTGTTGTGGGAGCTGCTTAGGTCACGGAATGGATTCATCCCATAGGTACTGAACCCGGACCTGATGTTCCTAGCCTCGACACCAAACTCTAGGAACGTGGTGTCGAAACATTTCCATTGCTTGGCATCCGACGGGTGTCGCGGCTTGCCATCGTCCTTTCAAGCATTCGGTCGAAGCATGTAAGGACATCAGCTTGGCATCATCTAGGTTCACAAATAGCGCAGGCAGGCGATTGATCATAGGTAGGTACCACATTCTCAGTGCAAGACTTTTCTTCTATGTATAACCTACTGCTTCGTCGTGGAACTTCCACACCGTGTAATCTTTGACGAAACGAAATCTGATCAAGTGAGATTGCATTATGTCGTATTTCTGGACAAGTTTATTTTTGCAACTATTACATGGACAAATGTGCCCTCCCAACCCAGACTCTGACGATGCCTTCTCGTAGCGGCAACAAATTTTTTCACTTGCTGCAAAAAAGACAGATCATTGCCAACCCTCGGAAAATTGTACATCCACTCTCTGGTATCCATGTTCGTGAAATTTATTGCCATGAAATCCCCCTATGACATCTCCACTTAGGCTGGCCTAACGAGGAGATAGATAAAATTGGTTTCATCTTTGCCTCTTACATATGTTGCCTACGAAATGCCAGAATGAAATAATGCATTGTATGGGATATTTCATCCATCAATGAAATGTGTTGGTGCTTATGTGGTTGTTTGTGTGGCATTCTCGGAACACAAAAATGAAACCTTCCATTGGAATTAGCCTAAGATTATTCCTGCAACATTTATGCCTAATCCCACATAGATGAATGAGGACAAAGGAAACATAAATTCCAAATTGCATAAAACTTAAACCTTCCACTTTTGACCGAGAACATACTTCATAAGGTCAGTCTCAGTGGGAGTGTCATAGGATAGTCTCATGATCATTAAATATCACGTCACAGCAGCAAAATGCTGACATGGTAGGTTTATTTATGAGGAGAGAGGAGGAATAGTGTCATGGGATGAGAGATGAGTGTCATCACCATAACCTTTTGCGGGCACGGTTCTCCAAGTTTATTTGTTATCTTGGTAACTATGTGATGACATCTCCACTGAGACTGGCCTAAGAAAATATAGCTCATAAAGTGGTACTAACTATCAGCACAAGTGTGGTGACTTAGGATCCGGTTACAGTGTGGTGATGAGGGCGTGAGTGATTAGTGCAGACAAAAAACAAAGAATGGTGATGAGGATTTGTATTAACCAATGTTGGAACAATGCTTGGATGGATCCATTCATCCATTGCATGTGGAGCCCCATCAATTTGTCTCGATTGGACGCGGTCCACTACCACGCCGGTGGCACTAATCGGTTGCCATTGCGAATGCTAGCTCTAGTTAATCATTTTTGCACCTGCTGCTTCCAACGCATGCAACACACTGATCATTCGCGCGCACCGCTGCTCCTCGTTTAGTTATGTTTTCGCATGCACTAACAATGCATGCGATGTGCGACACTAATGATGATGCCGACATCGTGTCTTGCCAATCAATTTCTAGTCGTTACACAATATAGCTTAGGTCAGTCTTTGCGGAAGTTTCATGTGTACAATAACTAGGTAATTGTGTCACAGGAGTTTTATGCGGATGAAGCTCTTCTCAAACCCATAAAACTCTCTTAATGACTATATCAGCAAAACTTTATTATTTATGAAACTCTCATAAAATCTCACTAAGACTGATCCTAATTAGCTTGCACCTGATGTCATAATGGAAGACCATAGACCCTGCCGCTAGCCTAGCTGCCTATGTGGTGGTGTACATTATTCCAAGCTGTCTTCGTTCGTGGTAGTCTACGTGACGTACAGGTAGATGGGAGAAGATATAAAGGTTTGATCTGTTACTTTGTTTAAGTACAAACGCCTATTTAGTAATGGTCCCTGAGCCTCAAGGTATGTAGTATCGGTTTTTAACATCACCTGATACTAAATAATTAGTACTAGAAGGCGTTAAAAATGATACTAAATGATTAGTACGGGTTTTAAACATTTTTTGGGATAATATTTTGAATTGTAAATCTGACACCTAGTCGTAATTGATGGGTAGGTGGGATAGCAAAGAAGGCTCGATCGAGGCCGAAGCTTCGAACCCCATGAACGACGCAAATGCATTTACATGTGAATAAATCGTTTGGTGTGTGACATGTAAGATATGCAATTTCTTTATCCTGGCCAGGTACATGATAGGACATACAATGTATGTCGGTGTTAATATAATTGGTGTCCATGGATCAGAGAAGCTCAAGCAACTTTGTTTATATGTTCCACCGTTCTCGATCCACTGTGGTCGGTGTCTATACATCGATCACGTTCACATAGCCACTGTCATTTAATTTCTATGTACGAAAGAACAAGTATAATAAAATAATATAGGTGGGCTGAATAAAATGTCACACCATCTTTTTACTGAGTTGGAGGATGGAGAAGATAAATGAGCCGCAATCTTTACAACCCTCTCTCAGCTGGTTGTGTTACACGGAGTCCAATAGATTTGGTGAAAGGATGAGAAGGGAGAAATGCATCAAATATTAATGTTACAGCCAATTAAGGAAAAAGCCTATATCACAACCTCACCTTTAGAGGTTGGACTACATAACCCCCAACTTATGAAACGGTCTATATCACCCCCTGGACTTCTCAAAACCGGTCAAATTACCCCCTAAAGCAGTTTTAGAAAATCATAGTAAATCACAGAAAAATCATAAAATAGAAAATTCAATTGTGTTGGACTCTAAATAAGTAGATATACACATTGAACATATAATATGGTATGCTTAAAAATGTACTAAAGCATATCATATTATATGTTTAATGTGTATATCTACTCATTTGGAGTCCAACACAATTGGATTTTCTATTTTATGATTTTTCTGTGATGTACTATGATTTTTTAAAACTGCTTTAGGGGGTAATTTAATCGGTTTTGAGAAGTTCAGGGGGGGATATAGACCGTTTCATAGGTTGGTGGTTATGTAGTTCACCCTCCATAGGTGAGGGGGTGATATAGACTTTTTCCGTCAATTAATGACATAGCAAGATTATAAAAGTAGCAACTGACTAAATTATAAAGCTTACCTTAGCTAGTGTAAAACTAAAGCAGTGCCTGGATCCGGATCAGATGATATAATTACACTTGTACGTGTCCTACCTATATATATCTTTTGCTTGTGTTTGCTACCAAGCCTTCGGCGGCGTGTGCAGTGGTGCATGTATATATGGTTAATTGGTCGCACCCATGCTTGGGTCCCACAAGATAAGATGGTACGAGAATAAAACAAAGGAAAAAGTCTATTTTTAACCATCTAACTCTTGGCTCAGTTTGATTTTGGCCATTGAACTCTAAAACCGGATATTTTTGGCCATCCAACTATCAAAACCTTTTAAATTTGGCCATCGGGCTGTTTTGATGAGTGGTTTTAACCTTTTTTATTTACAATTTAGTCTCTAGATTTTAAAATGATTATTACTTTTTGTTCGTACCTCCGATTTAGGTGATTCTTGCGGTCACATGTTCCTAACGGCAAACATTATCTTTTAAAATGATATTTATACTATTTTATCACTATTTGTTATATTATTTTTTGTCATTGTGTAGAATAAATAATATAAGAAAAATTAAACAAATAATTATAAAATAATATAATCAATATTTTAAAACGTAAAGCTCATCGTTACGAACGCATGACCACTAAAATAACTTAAATCGGAGATGCCAAAAAAATAGTAATCATTTTGACATCCAAGGGCTAAAAAGCACTAAATTAGTCCTTTTTAATCATTGGATCTTAAAGTGATTATTATTTTTTCTCCTATCTTTGATTTAAGTGATTCTAGTGGTCATGTATTCATAACGATGAACTTTATCTATTAAAGTGTTGATTATATTATTTTATAATGGTTTATTTTACTTTTTTTATATTGTTGTTTCTACAGAACGTCAAAAAAATAATATAACAAATAGTGATAAAATAGTATAAAGATCACTTTGAAATATAGTGTTCACAGTTAGAAACACTTGACCATAAAAATCACCTAAATCGGAGGTATGAGCAAAAAGTAATAATTATTTTAAGATCTAAGGACTAAATTGTAAATAGAAAAAGTTAAAACCACTCATCAAAACAACCCGATGGCCAAACTTGAATGGTTTTGATAGTTGGATGGCAAAAAATACCCAGTTTTAGAGTTCGATGGCCACAATCAAACTAAGGCAAGAGTTGGATGACCAAAAATGGACTTTTTCCTAAAACCAATAACAGATCTAAATAACTTGTTATGACTCAAAGATTCAATAGAAAAGTAATAATTTAATAATTTCTTAGTTATCTAGGATACATTCATAATACGTTATTTTACTCGTGATTTTATATTCTTTTTACCTATATATCTATACCTTGACCTTTTACCCATAATTATTTTGGGTATAAATCTGCTCCAATGGAATCATAAAGTGACGACTATCGGTTAGAATTTGCCACCATGCAGGTACTGCGCTACTACCAGAGAAAGATCCCATTACAAGTCTACAACGCATGGGCACTTTGCTGTGTTTATGTTCAGTCCTAAAAAGTACTTTTTACTTTCTATTCATCCCTCTCACATAATACCTTTCCAGAAAATTTCTTTTTCACCTATTCTATTCATCGCCCTCGTATAACACGCTTTCTAGAAAAAAAAGTATTTTTTCTCCCCCAGCTAAACACAGCCCATTTTGTCTTGCTCGACGCTGCCGAACTGCCCATCAACACTGGATCTGCCGGTGCCAACCGACGAGGTGCTGCGCCTGGACAAGCAGGCAGTGCCGGTCCTGAGATTTTTTGGGCCCAGGGCAAAACTCTAATATGGGGGCCTTTAATAATAATGATAATAAAAATAATAATGATAACAATAACAATAAGTAGGTATACACAAAATGTTACCAAACATAAAAAATATGCATATCAAGCATTTTGTATATATTATCTTAAAGTATTTTTTTAGTATTTCTAGGTGTGAAGCCACTGACGGTATCAATCTCATTCAATAATTTCTTCTAGATGCACAAAATTGCCAAACAAACCTTTCTTGAGACTTTTTGGATCTCAAATGAGATAACAACCACAATCAGTCATGAAACATGGAACTAGCCAAAATATCAATCTATAGTAGTCTAAAAGGTTCAAACATTAACCAGATGTATATGCTACCTGGTCATTTCTGATTGACTTGACGCTTTCCTGCACAAGTGATGGGATACTGTCCTCCTTGCCTGCTTGCTGATTGCTAATCGTGTTCTAAACATAATTAAATACGAGTAAATCAGATATGATGCGATATGTGATTGGGAGTTGTACGTGCTGATCCAATTCGGACGAACATGAACTAACCCTCACGACATCACCTCACTGTCACGGATCAACGGACTTGCTCCTGGATGCGTTCGTTAATGGAAAAAGTCCACGTTACTCCCCTCAACTATAAGAAAAGTCTACATAACCCCCTAAACTATATTTTAGTTCATTTTACCCCCTAAACTATGTCACTTGGATTATTCTACCCCCTAATATAATATATCTTTATTTCTCCATGCACAAGTGTCAATACGTTCAAATTTTGCGAGATGAAAGTAGACATCATAATGCATGAAAGAAAAATATAACATGATTTTTTGTCATTATTTTGATGGGGTAAGATATTTAATAATTAATTAATACTTAGCGTACAACATTATATAAAAAATAATAACGAAAAATTCATAATATATTTTTTGACATACATTGTGATGTTCACTACAATCATACATAATTTGAAATTAAAATTCAACTTGTGCATAGAGAAATAAAAAAGACAAATTGTATTAGGGGGTAGAATAGACCAAGTGGCATAGTTTAAGGGGTAAAATGAACCAAAAGATAGTTTAGAGGGGGTTATGCAGACTTTGTTTATAGTTGAGGGGAGTAATATGGACTTTTTCCTTCCTTAATCGTACGTGTGCGTCGCCAGCAGACCCAGGCCGTCGCCGTCGGACGTCCGCGATGCACGACTACTTGCGGATTGCGAATCGCCGGCGGCTGGCAGGCGGCATCGCATGTTCGTGGCGATTTGCAGGGTTGCGGTCGGACCCTTCGCAAATTGCCGCTGATGTATGGGAAAAATTGCCAATAGATAGAAAGTGGAAACAGAGAGTCATGGAGTCCGTATATGTGCTACTATCTCTTCTTTTCCTATATCTCTGTACCTACGGGTGGTGGGGCCCCTGGGATTCGGGGCCCGGGCAGGCCGCCACCCTCGCCCCCTCTAGGACCGGGCCTGATTACAGATACTGCAGTGCCTCTGCATGAGTTCTGATTTACGTGGTAGACTTATTGTAAAGCTGCTACTACGATCCGTAAGCTTTTCATAAAAGATAAGGAAAGATCTTCAGTCCAAATATATCTACTATAGATATAAGTGTACGGAAAATGTATAGAATTTTCCTTGCATGTGTGCCATTGTTTACCTTCCAAATTTCAGCTGGGCCAGAAAGTTCATACCTGGTTTCCTTATGCATAAACCTCTAATCTGGGTCACTTCATCTCCAGCAGATTACCTATTCCCATCACCATACCAAAAAATAGTGATTTAAGGGATATGAGGTGCTCTAGCACATTACCAATCCCTTTACCAATACCAAAAATATTTTGGTAGTTACCAAAACCCACCCCCCTCATACTCATATTTAGGTGATTCACTCTCGTACGTAAAAGGTTTTTTCTTAATTTGTTGTAGCATTGATTACCACAACCAAAGATATAGCCATTGGTAAGGAGAGAATGTTTTGGTAATAGAGGATGGGTAATCTGCTGGAGATGCTGGAACCTCCAAGCATCTCTTGAAGGTTATTCTTTCTGGAACCCCAAAGTGCTCTTGAAAGTTGTTCTGGTGCCAGCTCACTGGAATGAAGTCCTGTTATGATTTAGCCTTCTCTCTATGTGAGGAGACATTACGTCAGCCATGATTTTGAAACTTTGAGCTACCGATATCGTTTTAAAGCACACGTATGAGAAATATGACAATGTGTAGATTTGCTTTAAAATTGCTTATGCAATATTGTTGTTGCATTGTTTTTTATAAATATATAGAAGAAATTACTGGCCAAAGTTGTCTTGGTGAAATCACATAAACATGGCATTTTCCTGACTTTTCAGGGTATCACATCAACTGTTGTGGAGAAAGAAGGACTCTGTTATTGTAACACCCCGTCTCCCAAGGCCGCACCGCCTAGCCCTTCCGTGGAGGTGGGCACGCGTACACATAGCACCTTGCTTACACTTTCGTTCTCGCTTCGTGTAAAAGGGTTGGCTGGGGGACAAAGGCTTATAAGTTGGCTCCACCCTCTTTAAACTAGCAAGGTGGTACTAAACATGCGCACACCATGCTCATGGGCCACTATAGGCCATATCAACTTAGGTTGGGTGTCACAATACACCCCCTCTCAAAGAACCCGATATCCTCGTCGATCCAATTCACCCGTTCAGTGCCGACCCATATGCAGTGTGTCCTACCCAGCCCACATGTGCCATATGTCCGCACACTGACCCGAGCAAATGTTCAGGAACGTTCCCTCTTAGCGGACGACCGTACGTCCAGTACCGACCCATATGCCATGGCGTGTGTCCTAAACCGGCACACACGCGTCATGCGCCCTATGTCCGCACACTGACCCGTACGCACAACCGCAAGGGTCGGCTCTAATACTATTTGTAACACCCCATCTCCCAAGGCCGCACCGCCCAACCCTTCCGTGGATGCGGGCACGCGTACACATAGCACCCTGCTTACACTTTCGTCCTCCCTTCGTGTAAAAGGTCAACCCGAAGGTGCTATGGCTGGGGGACAAAGGCTTATAAGTTGGCTCCACCCTCTCTAAACTAACAAGGTGGTACTAAACATGCACACACCACGCTCATGGGCCACTATGGGCCATATCAACTTGGGCTGGGTGTCACAGTTATGTTGATATGAGCTCAGAGTATAAGCACAAAAATGTGCTCCTCAGTGTCAACGTAGACACAAAATCAAATGTTGGTTCTTTGGAGTTCTTTGTTCATAGTTCACCCTTTATCCATGCTGGCATGTTGCTAAGCACAATGTTTTTATATGATTTGTCCAGATCTCTACTAATTTGACTCTACTGAAAGCCCTGCCATCGACAAAGCTTGTGGTTTCTGTTAATCTGCCTGGCTGCAATGCTAGGAAGGTGATCACCTTTTTCTTCCACCTTTTGTTGATACATCATAATTGCTGACAATATTGCTAACAATAGTGCTTTATTATTATTATTTGCATAGATCTCTACTGCTTTCAAAGTATCATAAAACCTGCCATACAGGAAGCTTGCAGTCTGGATTAAGCTGCCTGATGACCCTTTAAAGGTGAATGCCTTTTGAAAGTTTCAATGCTACTGACATGTACTAATTACTGATGTTTCTTGACAGTTGAAGTTGCAATACTTCCATGAAAATGCAACATTTGCTACTGTGGTTTGCATGAAGCCCTCTCCTGTGGTTGAATTTTCGGGTACAGTAGGTGCTAAAGGTGTTGCCTTTGGTGCTGAATGTAGATATGACACTGCAAGAGGGAAATTCAGAAAATACAGAGCTGCGATAGGCATGACTAGTGAATACTATCATGCTGCACTCATTCTGTAAGTTGTTTATTCTCGTCGGGGTGGGGTGCGCCCATTCAAATTGCTACTGTTGACGCATTTTATGGTCAACACACGAGAGCGCTAGATCGCGCGGATCGTAAACGGATCGAATTGCTACGGGGCGACAGGGAATCAGACTGCCTGTCACAGGGAATCAGACTGCCTGTCACAGGGGGTCAGACCGCCTGTCACAGGGAGTTAGACCGCCCGTAGCTGAGACGCCATGAGATCGATCGTTCGATGGATAACTACCACACTTACGTGGTGGTGGACGGCTAGGTTTACGAGCAAACCAACAAAGAGATAACCAACGCACTTTCGTGGCGAAGAACGACTGGTTTATGAGCAAACTAGCAAAGGCCGTCGATGCTCACACACGGGAGGGACCCCGTCAGGGCGTGGACGTCGCTAGACGTGCCCTAGGTCGACCAGCAAGCCTTAGGACGCCATCAATGGCCGTGGAGATCACGATGGACAGCAAGGGAGATTGGAAAAGATTAGGGTTTGAGGATAAAAGTAAAAGTGAGTTTCGATTGGATTGGATTCCTCTCAATCGGCCATAGCCCTTTATATTTATAGGGTGGGGAGGTCTGTACCCGTGGGGAGTCAATTACATGAGAAAATCCCATCAAATACAATTCTAATTCGGATTAGGACTGCTACAGGCGGTCTAACCTCCTGTACAGGCGGTCTAACCGACTGGGTCCAGCACTGATTCTTGCCAGAGCCATAACTACCTCATCCGGACTCCAAATCGGACGATCCATATTTGGAGCACTGATTCTTGCATTTTGATCATCTCGACGAAGCCTACGCAATGGTTGAGTCATATTCATATTTTGAGCACTTTCTTACAGGCGGTTAGACCGGCCCCTACAGGCGGTCAGACCTCCTGTCGTTTTGCCGGATCGGCTACAGGGCACAACCGGCCAAGCCTGATCGGCTTGCTGCAACTTTTGGTCATCAACATATGCCCCACTGTTTCTTGGTAAAGCCTCGCGTATCAAGAAACATTTGTCATAATTAAAATTGCATAGGAGCAATGTCGAGCACAAGCGCATCAAACATACTTCTCTCATATCTTGTGTGAGTCAAATAAGCCTGAGTATACATTACCTCGGCTGTGTTTTTTGAATATACTAGAAGATCACTCTCACACATGTAAGCTATTGTGAGTGCATAAAGCGACCGAATTGCAATAATGTCAATTGGTCTTTGCAACACATCTCAAATCGAGCATGAAGAAATATGGAACAATTCAGTTGCATCCACAAGTCATCTTGACCATAAATAAAGGTGAATAATCAGCCAAAAAAGTAAATATAACCAAATTACCTCAAAGCAGGTAAAGGCCGGATTACTCTTGCATCCTTCTTTGCTTGTTTCCATCATGTCTTTGGATGCATCTTGAATTATGAAAATATCCAACAAAACTTTTCCAACTACTTCTTTCGGCCTTACTAAGTTATAAAACTCCAATAGCCGAAATAGTAGAAACTTTGTTCGAACCTGCCCAATAGCGGTTAGACCGGATGTCAACGGCGGTTGGACCGGCCATGGCGGTTGAACCGGCTGTCAATGGCGGTCAGACCGGCACATCTAGAATAAGCCCTCTAATTTTGCTAAACATCGGTCTTTTCTCATAAAAATGCCTGACTCGATGCTCGCTATTCTAGAGATACAATTCTGAATATTCATGTCTAGAAGCATGATAAATATAAAGCTAAAATCATTCACTAGACATTTACTATGAAAACACCCAGTGACTCATTTAAATATAAAAATTTGTTGCGCCACCATCAATGAGTCACTATGAATTCAGAAAATGCTTTTCACCCATGAATGCAAAATCTCTAACCCGAATATAAGACTTACATGCGGCTCAATCATTGATGCAAAACACTTAAATCGGCTAAATATTCAAAGCATCCTTATTTAGTGGAACAAAGACAGCACCAGTGTTTTTTTTAAAACACTTTGCAAGCCGATTTAGTAAATATAAACTTCATGGTGAAAAGTTACTCCTTTTTCTAATGCCTTGCCCCCCGAGAATTAAAGACATACAAGTAATCACTCATTGGGAAGCTTTCCACTTTAGGACAATGACTAATGGCGCTCATCGGCCGTATACTTTGCCATGGACGACATAAAATATCATCCATATGAATTCACCCATAAAAGTATGCACAACCGAAATAAAGTATAGAGAAAGATACAAATAACAGAATTAAAATCTCCTCTATGAGCTAAACATTTCGGCTTTTGTAAATTAAGAGCAATGCATATTGCAATTAATTATGTGTATCAAAATTCGGTGAAAACCCTCCATGATATATAGACCAATATGGCAACCAAGGATCAAAATAACAACATGAGGGATAACCATGCATACCATAGGATGAATTCCATGACATAGGCATATATGGCATTCAAAAATCAAATGGATGATGCAATGACCACAATTTCGATGATTTGGTGCAAACCTTGTATTTGAAGATCGTCTCTCGGACTTACTCTTCTCCTTCAATGGTGTTGCACCTTTTGCTTGAACATCATCCTTGTCTTGAGTACAAATGCTTCTTTTAAGAACCCATGCCATGCCCTTCTTTCTCAACTCTTGAGCGCTAAGGTTTTGTAGGATCTTCCTTTGCCAATCTTTTGGCTTCTTCACCTTCTATTGTTCAGATTTGGCACTTGGAGGATCAATAACAATTTTTTCCTCTCCTTTACCATCACTAGCCGAAGTGCCTGACACATTAATCGGCTCTTCACTAACTGAATACAGATCTGAACTTTCATCCTTGCGGCCATCCTTTTTCACCACATAAACTTGCTTGACAACCTTTTTCTTGTTTCGAACTCTAGACTGATCTTTTTGACCAAACCAGTCATTTTCAACATACGGTTGCCTAGCACATGATGGTCCTCTTCGAGCTGCATACTCTACATGATATGGTCTAAAATATGAAGGAGTATGTGTCCATGAATTATCCCACCTCCATGATGAAGAAGGATAAAAATTGGCGGGATGTGAAGCATATAAAATTGGCATTGATGACCCTGAAGAAGAATATGATGCTGCTGAACCGAAACTCTTTCTTTGCCAATTCCAATTCCCATAAGTATGTTTAGGAGGCAATCTTGATGATTTAGCATCACTTGACCGATTAGCACGCTTGGCCTCATTATCTTTTTGATATTTAGCCAGAAGTTCATTGAAAGTGAACTTCGGCCTTTTGCCCTTGTGCTTAACACGGTCTTTACCTCCATCCACTTTAGGAAGTTCAGATTTAGACATAGGTGAATTTCTTAGACCTGAACCGACC
The DNA here is from genome assembly GCA_015342445.1 of Digitaria exilis. Taxonomy (NCBI): domain Eukaryota; kingdom Viridiplantae; phylum Streptophyta; class Magnoliopsida; order Poales; family Poaceae; genus Digitaria; species Digitaria exilis. Next base: position 322,600 of record JACEFO010001949.1, read on the forward strand.
TGATCAATTTCGGAGATCGGTCTTCCTTGTTGGTGACAGGCGGTCAGACCCCCTGTCACAGGCGGTCTAACCTTACAGCCGTTCAGACCCCCTGTCGCAGGGGTCTGACCTCCTGTTCCAGCACAGCTGAAGTAACAGGATCTTGATCCAATGGTGAAAAATTCATTCGCCCCCCAATAACCTCTGGGATTTTAATAGGTTCATCGTCCTCAATAGTTGCTTGAACTTTCACATCATGGACGATGTCCTTCTCATCACTCGGGAGCTTTGAATCTTTCTCTTTGGCAATTGAAATAGGATCTTTTGATAAATTGGCTAGCTTCAACCGATTTACTAACCCCTTGCCATCAAGACCAATTGAAGTCAATTGGTCATCTTCTTGTGTTTGAGAAAATCTCAATCGTCCAATATTAATAGCTAGTTGTATGAATTGACGAAACATATTGCAATCACTAGTACTATGACCAAAAGAATTATGCAACTTGCAATATTTTCGATCCTCCAACTCAAGAGGTGATGGAATAACTTTGTGATCAAATAGCTTAATAAGATTGTTCTCTAGCAAGATATCAAATGAGTCATCACACAAAGTTAAATCAAAGGTATACTTCATTTTCTCTACATGATGCTTTTGTGGAGAAGGTTTTAAGGCCAAGCAAACGAATGGTTCAGATTTGTTATCGACCCATTCGGCTATACCTTTCTTTGCACTTCTCATAGCCGATGCTTTGGAATTAATTGCCAAATCAACATCGGCCTCCACAATGCTTTTTGGTTTTCTTTTCTTAAACCCAGAATGACCACAAGCAAAGCATGTAGAGAAAAACTTTGGCAATGATGATGGAGAAAATTTAAATGCCAAAACATTGTTGTTATCGGCCTTCCTAACCTTTACAATACAAAGACCGGCACAACCTTGACTCATGCTACTTTTAACAAGTAATTTATTCTCCCCAATTGATCTCTTAGAAATATTCATGATAGAATCACTAATAGATGAATCAATTAAAAAGACATGATCTGATTGGGAATTACTTGTAAAGCATACCTTGTCAAATATGTTGGAGAGGCGTGGAACTTTAATGTAGATGGTGTCATACTTTTTCTCTTGATGACAGCCTACATCCACATCCTGCATAGGCCGGTCAGACCCGCTGTTGCAGCCGGTTAGACCGGTGTTCCCACAACTGCTGGAAAACACCTTGTGTCGATATGCCAATACCTTCTCCTTGCTTCCAGACCCATGGTAATTAATTTCATTGGTGGGTCGTTGTTTAGCCTAAAGTTGTTGCTTATTTGTGATGTGAGAATCAATATGTAAATGCACAACACCTTCGGCTTTAGAAAAATTAAGAATAGCTGTTTTCTTACTCTTTTCATTATTTTGTCCAGCCAAACTTGTCTCTTTTGGTAGAACAAATTCAGACCGTTCGGTTGTTGCAATAACCGAACTATTGTTCAAATCTGAATTATTCTCCTTTTTTTTATTCATTCGGTTTTGAGCCACTTCACCTCTAATGTGAACTTGAGCAACCGAATAATATTCACAATTGTTGATTTTCTCTCTAATAGAAGATTTAAAACCTTTAAAATATAAACCAGCAAGGTCGACATCGGAAATCGACAAATTAGAGCAACGGTTTTTAATTTCTTTAATCGTCTGAACCCCGAAGGAAAATTATGGATGAAGCTCATCTTTCCAAATTTTCTATCCATCCCGGTAGCACCAAAATGTACCAAGACCTGAAACAAAACTTTTGGTGGACTAGGATGAAGCGGGAGATTGCCACGTATGTGTCGGAATGTGACACGTGTCAGCGGGTAAAGGCTAGCCACTTGAAGGTAGCAGGCACTCTTCAGCCTCTACCTATTCCCTCATGGAAGTGGGAAGATATAAGCATGGACTTCATTGTTGGACTTCCCAGGACCCCTCAGGGGCATGACTCCATTTGGGTAATTGTGGACCGCCTCACAAAGACCGCATATTTCATTCTGGTCAATACCGCTTATACCGCTAGGAGGTACGCTGAAATCTATTTGGAACGGATCATTTGTTTACATGGGGTACCCAAGACGATAATTTCAGATCGTGGTACTCAATTTGTGGCACACTTTTGGGAACAATTGCAACTATCCCTAGGCACAAAATTGATCCGTAGTTCAGCATATCACCCTCTGTAACACCCAGATTTCCAAGAAATCCGAATGCTTCCATATGTGTGCCCAGGATGTCCACAGAACACATATAGATTACAAATATTGAATCACAGAGAACACAATGCTCGAATAAAATAGTTTATATCAGAGTTTAACACAAGACATAGTCTTAAACAAATAACACAGCGGAAGTCTTAATACTATTAAACGTTTCAACTAGGTAGAGCCTCAAATCCACATGGACACCGACTGGTTGAACACAGCTTAGAAGTACGGCAGATCCTCCGGAAACTCAGCAAGCGACTGATCATTCAATGCTCCATCTGTTACCCATCCGGGATTTTGTTGAATAATTGCAAGTGTAAGTAGACCATCATACTTAACAAGTATAACACGGGTTATGCAAGGACAAAAGACTGGACACGGTTAAACTGCAGTAGCGCTTTCAGTTGTTTCATTTTATTATCATCTAATTTACTACAAATGAGTAGAACCCAAGTATAAACCCATTAATAAGGTATAAGTGATTATAGAACAAACCAACATCAATCACTAACTTCATCTTCTAATCAAAAAGGATCCAGGCCGCTCGTGTCCGTGAGCACGGCTATCATGATAGATCAACACTCTGTAGAGGTTTCGCCCTTTACCCGCCGGTCACATAAATCCAAAAGAACTTATGTTACGAGGACTTTCACAAAACACCCTAACAAGCACAGTAGCCGTTTTGGTTCAACATAGGCAGCATAACCCGAGGCATCGAGATTGACGTACGCTCAGGGCGCAACGTGAGGGGGTCAATGGCGTCCAGAGCGAGAGCGCAATCATCGCAACGTGTGAAGCTGCCGTACATCGGGCGCTTACATCACGGGACTTTGCCTAACGGGGCATAGCCAACGGATAAAACCGTCCTCGATGGATCAAACTATACTCTCACCCATGCACCCCACATACGCCTTTCGGTAACCACTGGCGAGCTAGAGACGTACAAGTTAATTATCCAAGACCAGAGCCATTATAGTTCCAACGGCGGCGAACAGGTTCCTGGGTTGTCGCTTTAAGAAACGGACCTTATGGAGAGACATTAGAACAAAGCACAAAGCACATGCTCTAATTCCCTAGATCAAACCTTATAGAGACACTAGAACAAAGCACACAGCACATGCTCTAGTTCCCCGAACCATGTTGCTAAAAAGCATCTTTTAATCATCATTAAAGTGAACCATTAGTTCAGTATTAACATAATAATAAATGTTGGTTGCAGCGCGTAGCATAGACTAACCATAATGCATAAAACCCCGGGTAACAAGGAATAAGGTAAAGGCTAGGAACATCCTTAATGGTTAACAGTATTAGACACATGCATATGATTTATGTGATTAATCGGTGTATAGGTAACAAGGATGGTCCGTGTTATACTTGCCTTCCTCAGTGAACTGGTGCTGCTCCTGCTCTTCGGGAACAGGATCGTCGGCGAACTCGAACGGCTCGGCAACTACTCACATCGATCACCACACAAGCATCCACACATACATGCAAACAAGATATTTAATTAGAACAGTACACCAAACATAAACAAAAGATGAAAAGAAGGCTTTGGAGCTACTCTACGCTTCACTACGAACACATGAGCGCGAAAATCACTCAAATCGGAGTTAAAACGGAGAAACTACGCTTAAAACGGGCTCTAGGGCGTGCTGGTAAAGATTTTTGGCTTCCAGGGGTGTTTTTGAAAGAAACCAGGGACCTAAAACATAATTTCGTAAAAAACATGAGGGTTGTGGCGTAAAAATGACTTTCAGGACGGCGGGCACTATTTTTCAAAAGAGCAGGGGCTAAACCGAAAGAAAAAGGACTTAGATGTAAATACTTATGAATAGAGGTGGAGCGCGGGTTGATTTTTGAAAAACAGAGGGGCTCTTTTGCAAAACAGGCGCGGCGGCTGCTGGATGCTGACGTCGGCATGACGTCACGGTCTACTGTACGGTGGACCGGCCGTAGACTGCGGTCCACGGGTCCACGGTAGACCGGGTTCGGATCGGATCTGGGCCGTTCAGATCTAATCGGACGGCTACGAGCGCTTGGGGACTTTGGGTCGCCGGAGCGCGGCGGCGCTAGGCCGAAGCTCGCCGGAGTAGGCTCGGCTGGGGGCTACGGGGCTCCAAACCTCGCCACGGATAGCTTGGGAGAGAGAGGAGGCAACGAGAAATCGATTTTTGGGGTCGGAAGCGGGGATTGGGCCGCAAGGATGGCCGGCGACGAGCGGCGGCGACTTGACGACTCCGGTGAGGTCGTGCGCGCACGAAAGGGCGAGAGAGAGGGGGTAAAGGGTCTCGGCATGTTGCTTACCCCACGGCGAAACTCCTGGTGCGGGTCTAGGCGTCTAAGCGGCGGCGAAGCGAGCTCGAGACGACGGCGGCGGCTCGGACTCGGCGGCGCTAGGGTTGCGGCTAGGGTTGGGGATACGGCTCGAAGGAGGGGCTGGCGGTAGCTTATAAAGGGACTCTGGGGTCTCCTTGGCGTGCGCGCCAAGCCGGGTGGAGTCCGGGCGGAGGCGGACTCGCGGCGGCGCGGATCGGGGAAGAGCTCTGCTCGCCTACGGCTGGAGGTGGGCGATGACAGGTGGGTCCCACCTGTCGGCCTCACAGGGAGGAGAAGGCGCGCGCGCTGGGCTGAGCGGCTGCGGTGGGCTGGAGCGGGCTGCGGTGCTGGGCCTGAGCTGCTGGGCCGCGCGAAAGAAAGGGAAAAGAGAAGTTGGGCCGCGCGGGAAAGAAGGCTTGGGCCGCAGGAAAAAGAGAGAAGGAGCTGGGCTGCTGGGCTGAACAGAGAGAGAGAAAAAGAGAGAAAATAAAAGGTTTTTCTTTTATTCAAACACTCAATTGAATTAATTTGAATTCAACAATCAAAAGTAAATGCACCAGCATGAATGCAACAATAATGTTTCTGTACTCTATATTTGCTTTTAATTATTCAAAAATTTTATTTTCCTACATTATTTATGAGCAATCAAATATAAAAACCAATTAATTACTAATTTTTAATAAGGCTATTTTTAGGGTGTTACACCCTCAAACCGATGGGCACACTGAAAGGGTAAATCAAATCCTAGAGGACATGCTTCGAGCTTGTGTTATCCATTATGGGAGAAATTGGGAGAAATGTTTATCTCTGGCTGAATTCTCTTATAACAACAGCTACCAAGCAAGTCTTGAAATGGCACCTTTCGAAGCCTTGTATGGCAGAAGATGCCGGACACCTTGTGTTGGTCTCAGGCAGGCGAGAGATACACATACGACCCTGACCTTGTAAAAGAAGCAGAGGAAAAGGTTAGGATCATCCGTGAAAATTTGAGAACCGCACAATCACGGCAAAAGAGTTACTTTGATCAAAGACGGAAGCCCCTTCAGTTCGAAGTCGGCGATCATGTGTATCTCAAAGTCTCCCCGACCAAGGGTGTGCAAAGGTTTGGGTTAAAAGGAAAACTTGCACCTCACTATATTCGCCCATATGAAATCACTCAACAATGTGGACCAGTTGCGTACCGTGTGAGGCTTCCCGAGAAGCTCTCCGCTGTGCACAACGTTTTCCATGTCTCCCAACTCAAGAAATGTCTTCGTGTTCCGACCGAGGTGGTTGAGCAAGAAGAACTCACGGTTGAACCGGATCTTTCTTATGATGAGCATCCCATCAAGATCCTTGATGAGAAGGAGAGAAAGATACGAAGAAGAGAAGTTAAAATGTATAAAATTCAGTGGAGTCATCACTCCGAGGATGAAGCCACATGGGAAACTGAAGACTATCTTGAAAAGAACTTCCACGACATCCTTCCTTTGACCAAGGTACCTCTTTCTCTACCATGTCCCTAAGCACAATCGAATCTCGGGGCGAGATTCCTTTTAAGGGGGGTAGGCTGTGACATCCCTGATGTTTAGTACATTAAAAACACAATCAAAACAGGATAAAAGGGCAGCAATGGTTGTAGCACACATAATTTGATCAAAATTCGAAATTTAAATTCAAACAAGGCCTTTTTGACACCCAATTGAAATCTCAAGAATTTTGTACTAAACTTAAAAATCTCCAAAAATAAAAGTTGTTTGTCATCACACATAAAGCCTTGTCACTGTTGGAAACTTTTTCAAATTTTGCAGTTAAGCCCCTCAAAAACTCGAAAAACCATGCTGAACACCTGTTAAAAAATGGCTTGTTTGAGCTCGAAGAATTATAAATTTCAGCTTCACCCCAAAAAGAAAGTTGTGTCCCACATTTTAAACTCCAACTTTTGTGTTTGCACTTTTTGATGTGTAGTTCAAATTTTCGGAGTTAAAACCGTTGAACTGGGGATGCTCCACGGGCGTCGCGACAAGCGCTCTGTCCAGGCTGTTAGTGGCCGCCACGTGGCCGGCGAGTGGCGGCGATCTCGCCTGGCCGGCCAAAGCCGTGGCAGCCGCATCTCTCCGCCCCGCGCACACGCCAGCGTCCACGCCCGGTCATTCCCTGTGTCCTGTCGATGTCGCCACGCGGCGCACCATCATGGCGAGCCAAGCTCCCCATTGGCCGCGGCGGAGCACGCCGAGCTGAGCCTCCCAGCGGCTAGATTCGCGCCTGCTTCGCGCCAAGCAACAACGCCAGAGAACCTTCACTCGCCCACGCCACGATCTTCGACCCCGAACCCGCGGCCGCACTCTGCCCGAGCTGTCAGAGCCATCAATGGCGGCTCCGACGGCCCGAGCGCGCGTGCACGCTTCCCTCGAGCTGCCCAGTCCTCTCTAGCTGCCCCAAGGCTCTGCCAAGTGACTCTCACTCCATCCTCGGCCAGCGCCCTGCCATTTCCCTCCTCCTCGCGCTCCCTCGCCCCTTCTTCCACCTCAGGCCGCAGTGAACCGAGTACGAGCTCATGCACCCATAGCTCACCCACTCTCTTAGCTAACCCCTCGAACCATCCCCAACCAAAACCTAGCACCACTCGCCGGGAATCGAAGAAATTTCTCGCCGTTCCTCCATTTCCGCCCCCGAGCTCCACCTCCATGCCGAGCCCTATCTTCCGGTCATCCTCGTCGCCGCCAAGCACCTCGATGAGCTCCGCCTCAGTCCGGTGAAGCTCTCAAGCCACGTCGCGCCTCGTCTCGACCCCCGCAGCCGACTACCGACATCGCCGGAGCAAGTCGCTCCGCCACTCACCGTCGATGAGCCGCGCCACTAAACCACCGGCCTCGAGACCTACCCCAAACGACTCGCGGGGAGCCCCTCGTCGTTTCCCCCAACTTTCCCCGCACCGGTTTGCCGTCTCCTCGCCGGCGCAACGACGCCGACGAGCCAAGGGACCTAGACGCGTTCCCTTTTTAGTTCTAGGGTCGTCCGTGAAAGTTTCAGGGGTTTGTTTGTAAGGTTTTAAAAGGTTTAGGGTCCCCAGCATAAAAGAGATTCTTAAAACCTAGATCTATTTTTCTGAAATCTTGTAAAAATCCACTAAAAATCATAAAAAAATCAGAAAAGCACAAAAATACTCCCTGGACTCGTGAGATTGCAAACTCCAATCTCATGTTGGTATGTATGCACTTTGGATGGATAGATTTTGAATTAAAATTCAAACTAAGGTTTTAGAATTTTGTGCACCATTTCAAATCCTGAACTCTTCTGGAGCTGAACTTTGGATATTTTGCTTATGATGTCTGTAGGAACTTTGTGTCCAAAGGAGACCTAACAATATGGCATGTAACTTCAGTTATGATTTATTTTGTGATTCCTGTTCTAGTTTAGTTCTGCATTTATTACAAATAATTCATGCAGCCAAAAATCACCATCTTTCACCAGAGGTATAGAAACTTGTTGGCACATGTGGTGAAAATGCTAAACTTAATTTTTGACCCTGTTTAGACTAGAAAATAAATAGATGTTGGTTTTCGGATAGAAAATTATTGAGGGCTATCCAAGGGTTATTTTTAGCTGCCACTTGGTCCAAGCTTTTCTTTCACTCATGTATAGCCCTGGTAAAGAAATCTTCTGTTTTGGAAGTAGTTTTTATTTTATATGAATTAATCTTGATTCCTTGAGCAGCAACTTGTTCTAATTTTAATAAATTCTGTGTAGCTTAGTTTTAGCTAAATTTTGGAGTGAGCCTAACTCTTATACTCCAGTAGCTGTCATAAAGTTTATGGGTAAAAAGGATGAACATAAATAGAGAAACAAAAATGAGAAGGAACTACAGTAGAATTGAGTTAAATAAAAAGGTATAGACTAAGTTGACAATTAATCAAATGTGGAGCATGTAAAGTTTGAAATTCCAGAACTACACTCTCACTTAAAAAATAATGGCTTGAGTTGTTTTATATGTGTACACAATCAACATCGTAAAGACATAAGAATTACCACACACCTTCTCTAATTTGTGAAGAAAAGAATAGCTCAATAGTATGTCTAGGTGAATATGGCCTTCAAGGCCTTGCTTTTAGATCACTTAGACCGCCACATTTAAGTTGTGCATCTCATGTAGAAGGCGCACTCGCTGACGGCACCTAATCCTCGTCCCCGTTAACGAAGAAGAAGTCCCCGAGGGTGGTGCCGACGTCGTCGTGATCGACCCGGAGCCTGACAGTGGTTTAGCTCAAGAAGGCAAGCCCCGGAGCATAACCTAGCTTTAAATTGTGCAACTATGAATTATTTATGCTTGTGCATTTACGTTCAAGGAGATGTTTGAACACCCTAGTTGCATGATTCTAGTGCCTATGTCTTGAAATAATAGTATGATAGGATCGGTAGAGCAATGCCTTTAGGACCGTTACAAGTCGAGTGATTTCCTGTCACTCGTGAGATATAGGAGTTGCTTGTCTTTACTTATGTTGGAATCATAAGGATGGACGGGCGGGATAGTATGTGTAGATCTCCCGTCCGTGTATGATAATTGGATTAAGGTCGAAACGTGTGGTTCTGTGTATTAAGTTTTTGAACGTACCACACGCATGCCAACCTATGGGAATCGATAAGCCCGGTACCAGATTGAAGCAGCTAGGACTGATAGCCATCTCTCCTTGGAAATATTTTGTTTCCCTTGCCGTACACATGTGGATATATGCGTGATGCCGTGAGTGAAGCGGTAAACCTTTATCCTAAAGGAGTGGACCCGGCGCCGAATTGTGGATTGATGGGAAAGGTTGGGAAGTGCTGGTGCCTTTTATAGCAAGCATTATCCGTGTGTGTTGGGTTTCCCCTAGCCAGGTAGCAAAATTCGGTTCGATCTGTCCGCTTCTCGCGGTTAATGAGACTGCTTGACCGCTGTGTTACATTGAGTAACAAGTGGAACTATGAGGATGATAAACTTGTTGTATGTACTAAATTGGACTGCACCACTTGTATGCTTAGAGAGGATGCTAATCTAGAATGGTTAACTCTACTAGAATTTGATGCTAAAATTATGAAAGTAAGGATCCACTCTTAGTAAGCTTTCTGGCAAAACAAACCGACCAGCCAAAAGCCTCTCATGTCTAGAAGTCGGTGATGTAGTCTTCACCCAACGGGTAAGCCTTGCTGAGTATTAGTATACTCAGCCTTACTTGTGGCTATTTATTTCAGGTACTGCTTTGGATGTCGCAGTGGATTCCATCACTTGGCCTACCCAGGTTCCTCCTGGATGGCATGTTGAGTGGGTTCCGTCCTCTGCCGATGATCGGGAGGAGTAGCACCATGGCCAGCTTCATCGTGGTGTTACTATGTATCGTCGTTAGTTTAATTTCCGCTGCAATGAACTCTCACACTTTGAATTAAAATTCGAACTTGGTTTGTAATAACTTGATGATACTATTTATGTAAGTTGAATTTGTGGAATGTTGTAATTTCTGGGACTCACCTTCGTGTCGGTGTGCGTGTTGTTTCGATTGTGAAAGTACGTGGTTAATCGGGTATAATCTGACGGCGCTCCAGCTTATTCCGGATTAAGTGCCTGACTGTTTGATTAGTGGTCCATGGGTACTTAACTTGGAATAATTTCGGAGTGGTCCGCCACACAAACTAGCAAAGGCCGTCGATGCTCACACCCGGGAGGGACCCCGTCAGGGCGTGGACGTCGTTGGATGTGCCCTAGGTCGATCAACAAGCCTTAGGTCACCATCAATGGGCGTGGAGATCACGATGGACATCAAGGGAGATTGGAAAAGATTAGGGTTTGAGGATAAAAGTAAAAGTGAGTTTCGATTGGATTGGATTCCTCTCAATCGGCCATAGCCCTTTATATTTATAGGGTGGGGAGGTCTGTACCCGTGGGGAGTCAATTACATGAGAATATCCCATCAAATACAACTCTAATTCGGATTAGGACTGCTACAGGCGGTCTAACCTCCTGTACAAGCGGTCTAACCGGCTGGGTCCAGCACTGATTCTTGCCAGAGCCATAACTACCTCATCCGGACTCCAAATCGGACGATCCATATTTTGAGCACTGATTCTTGCATTTTGATCATCTCGACGAAGCCTACGCAATGGTTGAGTCATATTCATATTTTGAGCACTTTCTTACAGGCGGTTAGACCGGCCCCTACAGGCGGTCAGACCTCCTGTCGTTTTGCCGGATCGGCTACAGGGCACAACCAGCCAAGCCTGATCGGCTTGCTGCAACTTTTGGTCATCAACATATGCCCCACTGATTCTTGGTAAAGCCTCGCGTATCAAGAAACATTTGTCATAATTAAAATTGCATAGGAGCAATGTCGAGCACAAGCGCATCAAACATACTTCTCTCATATCTTGTGTGAGTCAAATAAGCCTGAGTATACATTACCTCGGCTGTGTTTTTTGAATATACTAGAAGATCACTCTCACACATGTAAGCTATTGTGAGTGCATAAAGCGACCGAATTGCAATAATGTCAATTGGTCTTTGCAACACATCTCAAATCGAGCATGAAGAAATATGGAACAATTCAGTTGCATCCACAAGTCATCTTGACCATAAATAAAGGTGAATACTCAGCCAAAAAAGTAAATATAACCAAATTACCTCAAAGCAGGTAAAGGCCGGATTACTCTTGCATCCTTCTTTGCTTGTTTCCATCATGTCTTTGGATGCATCTTGAATTATGAAAATATCCAACAAAACTTTTCCAACTACTTCTTTCGTATTCATATTTTGAGCACTTTCATACAGGCGGTTAGACCGGCCCCTACAGACGGTCAGACCTCCTGTCGTTTTGCCGGATCGGCTACAGGGCACAACCGGCCAAGCCTGATCGGCTTGCTACAACTTTTGGTCATCAACAGCTACATGGTCACGGAGTTGTATTTTGAGCTAATTTCTAAATGAACTCTGCTTTTTTATAGGGCTGATAAAGGTGGCACCATGAAAGTTTATGGCATGTACCATTTTGATAAGATGCAGAAGGCCTCAACTGAAGCAGAATTAACCCGGAATTTCTCAAAAAACAAGAACACGCTTACTTTTGGCGTCCTGTACACTATTGATGCTCAGACAATGGTCAAGGCAAGGTTCAACAACAATGGGAGTCTTGCAGCGCTTCTTCAGCTTGAGGTGAAACCAAAGACACATCTGACAGTCTCAGGTGAATTCGACATGAAGGCATTGGACAGACCTCCCAAGATTGGTTTGGTTCTTGCTCTCATCAGGTGCTCCAATCGCACAACCTAACAGAACAGTTGGGTTTTTTTGGTGGTTTTGTAAAGCTGAGGGAAAGAATAGTAGAAAATCAGGTGTCGATGTCCTCGAAATGTGGGCAAAATATGCAGTTGTCCACCGGATTTGTGATGACGGCCGCAGACATCAAGTCACTGTTTTTATTCCTTTTAGTGATGGAAAACAGTTAGCGACTTAATTACTAAATGACAGTTGTATCCTATAGGCTATTGCCATGTAACGATTTAACCACTCTGGGATGATGCAGTTGTTAGAATATTTGGGCCCAGCCCATTATTCTATTTATTCAAAAAAGGATCATAGCCTACTTTTAATGTTATAGTTATTATGGTTAAAACCATATTGGTAGTGGAAAAGAATCTCAACTGACTAATAGGGTCAACCTTTGGTGCACCTCTTGTGAAGCCGGTAAGGGGAGATTGGCGAGCCACACGTGCGCGCGCGCTCGCTCGCTCGCCTCGCCGGGCCGGGCCGTGGCGTGCCTGAGCGTGAGCGTGAGCGTGGCGTGCGTGCGTGCGGAGGGGTCTCTCTTTTGCTGGTTATGGCAATTGAAGATGCGGTAATTGGGAGGGTTGATTATGGCAATCAATGATACCATAATTGAGCCTTCCCGATTCTCTCCCGTCCAGGTTCATCCTCTCGTCTCCCTCCGCTGGGATATATAGACAGGGCCATCCTCTCCTTCGATATTCACATCTGAGACACTACTCCTCCTCCTTCCTCTAGTGCAGCTCCGCTTCCCCATCGCCGGCGCTGCGCGCACATCACCGGCGAGAGCAGGTGCCTCTGACACCGTTGCCTCTTCGAGATCCTGCTCGGGATACCGGGGCAATCAGGTTTCTGGGGAGCGTCTTCACGCGACTGCTTGCCCAAAACAGCTGCGTCTTTACCGGCGTATGGTTCACCGTCCTGGACACCCCGCCGCCGTCGAACGACTACACCGCGCCGCGTCTCCTTCCTGTACGACTCCGGCACACGGACTGCACTGCGTCAACGGATCTCCCTGCATCGAATCTGTACGACTTCTTCGAGCAAGGCCAGTCGAGGGATATCATGACGGATATTCCTCCAGCTGGTAACGGCGCAGCCGATGCCTCCAGCAAAGGTCCCACCCGGGGGTACATTTCGATGTCCGAACCGCTATCCTTTATTTTATTTGTGTTCTTATTTAAATCTGTGTTAAATCTGAACACGTGCACATGAATTGTTTCACTCACTATAGTCATGCAAATATTTGTGAATTTAATTATAACCTTTGGAATTAAAATATGGCATATTACAGATAATTACCCAATAATCTAGAAACCTGATTTTAGTGATAATTATGTTGATAGGTTTTCGGTTGCTCAATTTGCTTCATCCATTAAGCCAAACATTTTTGATGGTACAAATTTTGTGAGTTGGCGTGAACGGATGGTACTGTGGTTGAGCACCATGGGCATCATGGATGTGGCGGAAGGGAAGCCCGAACAATGCACTTCCGAGCAGGGAAGTGCGTTCGAGATTAAAGACAATCTCTTTCGTGGATGCATCCTTGGTGTTATTGCCCCACACCTGATTAATCCCCTTCTGAAGAAGAAGACTGGGAAAGAGATGTGGGACGCCCTTGACGCTCAGTACGGGGTGTCTGATGCTGGCGGAGAGTTGTATCTCATGGAGAAGTTCCTAGACTACAGGATGGTGGAAGACTGTCCTGTGGTGCAACAAGCTAATGAGTTGCATGTGCTGACAAAAGACCTCGGCTGTTGCAACAAAGAGAACGCTCGTGTGCTGCCCGACAAGTTTGTGGCTGGAGGTATCATCTCCAAGCTGCCACCTTCTTGAAGGGATTTTGCTACTTCTCTGAAGCACATGAGGCAGGAGTTCACGATTGATGGACTCATTGGCACTCTTGATGTGGAGGAAAAGACGAGAGCAAAGCACATACGCAACAAGGGGACACTTGTTGGTGCAAGCGCGAACTTTGTTCAGAAGAACATTAATGCTCGCACCAACAACAAGGGCAAAGGCAAGAAACCTCCTCAGCCACAGAATCCCAGGAAGGCTAAACAAACCACCGGTTTCAAGAAGGAAAAGGGAGCCTGCTACGTGTGCGGGAGTAAGGACCACTTTGCTGGAAAGTGTCCTCAACGCAAAGGAGGCAAGTCTGCCAACATGGTCATTGGTGAGCCTGGAGGAACATCGGGGTACGGTAATTATTTACCTACAGTTCTTTCAGTTATGTGTACACCCGAGTGGTGGGTAGATACTGGTGCTAATATTCATGTATGTGCTGACATTTCCTTGTTTTCTTCATACCAGGTCGGAGGGACTACCTCCTTGCTGATGGGGACTGGAGCTCATGCGCGTGTACTTGGTGTTGGTACGGTCAATCTAAAGTTTACTTCGGGAAAGATCGTGCAGCTGAAGAACGTGCCGCATGTCCCTACCATCAAGAAGAGTCTAGTCAGCGGCTCTCTACTTTGTAGAGATGGTTTTAAATTAGTCTTCGAGTCAAATAAATGAATTATGTCAAAGTTTGGAACCTTTGTTGTAAAGGATATGATAGTGGATATTTGTTCCGCTTTTCATTTGATGATGGGTGTAATAAAGTAGTGAACAATATTGTTAACGTTGATGAATCTAATGTTTGGCATTCGAGGGTTTGTCACGTTAATTTTGGTTGTATGTCACGACTTGCAAATCTGAGTTTAATTCCAAAGTTTACCTTTGCCAAGAGTTCTAAGTGTCTTGCATGTGTTGGTTCAAAACAAACTCGCAAGCCACACGTGGCTGCTGAGGCGAGGGACTTGACACCTTTAGAATTGATTCATTATGATCTTTGTGAGATGAATGGGGTATTGACAAAAGGTGGAAAGAAATATTTCATGAGACTTATCAATGATAGTACTACATAATGTTACATTTACCTGTTGGAAACTAAAGATGAAGCTCTTCACTACTTTAGAATCTATAAAGTTGAAGTAGAAAACCAACTTGAGAGGAAAATCAAAAGAATTAGGTCGGATCGCGGTAGCGAATATTTTTCAAAGTCTTTTGATTTATTCTGCTAAGAACACGGTATGATTCATGAGAGGACGCCTCCCTATTCGCCCCATTCAAACGGGGTTGCCGAAAGAAAGAACCAAACCTTGACTGACTTGGTTAACGCCATGTTGGATACCTCGGGACCTTCCAAGGAATGGTGGGGTGAGGCTATATTGACAGCATGTCATGTCCTAAATCGTGTACCTCCAAAGAATAAAGAGAAGACACCATTCGAGGAACGGGAAAAGAAAAGGCTAACGCTTTCTTATTTGCGCACTTGGGGTTGTTTGGCCAAAGCAAGTGTGCCTATCAACAAGAAGCGCAAACTTGGACCTAAAACTGGAGCTTGTGTTTTTCTTGGTTATACTATTCATAGCGTTGGCTATAGATTTTTGGTAGTAAACTCTGGAGTACCTGACATGGCGGTCGGTATAATTTTTGAGACCAGAGATGCTACGTTCTTTGAGAACATTTTCCCAATGAAAGATGGAACAAGTTCATCTAGGCAAGAGATTATCGAGAATGATATCTTCGCTAAACCGATTGTACACGATGAACTTTCTCATGTGAGACATCCTGAGGAAGATAACAATGAAGCTCCCAGAAAGAGCAAGAGACAGAAGACTGCAAAGTCTTTTGGTGATGATTTCATTGTATACCTCGTGGATGACACGCCTAGGACCATTAAAGAGGCATATTCAACTCCTTACGCTGACTATTGGAAGGAAGCGGTCAGAAATGAAATGGACTCTATCATGACAAATGGTATCTGAGAAGTTGTTGATCGCCCCTATGGATGCAAGACTGTGGGCTGCAAATGGGTGTTCAAGAATAAAGCTAGACTTGTCGCCAAGGGATATCAGGACAGATATTCCTCTAGCTGGTATCGGTGCAGCCGATGCCTCCGGCAAAGGTCCCACCCTGGGGTACATTTCGATGTCCGAACTGCTATCCTTTAATTTATTTGTGTTCTTACTTAAATCTGTGTTAAATCTAAACACGTGCATAAGGATTGTTTCACTCACTATAGTCATACAAATATTTGTGAATTTAATTATAACCTTTGGAATTAAAATATGACCTATTGCAGATAATTACCCAATAATCCAGAAACCTGATTTTAGTGATAATTATGTTGATAGGTTTTCGGTTGCTCAATTTGCTTCATACATTAAGCCAAACATTTTTGATGGTACAAATTTTGTGAGTTGGCATGAACGGATGGTACTGTGGTTGACCACCATGGGCATCATGGATGTGGTGGAAGGGAAGCCCGAACAATGCACTTTCGAGCAGGGAAGTGCGTTCGAGGTTAAATACAATCTCTTCCCCGGATGCATCCTTAGTGTTATTGCCCCACACCTGATTAATCCCCTTGTTAAGAAGAAGACTGGGAAAGAGATGTGGGACGCCCTTGACGCTCAGTACGGGGTGTCTGATGCTGGCAGAGAGCTGTATCTCATGGAGCAGTTCCTAGACTACAGGATGGTGGAAGACCGTCCTGTGGTGGAACAAGCTAATGAGTTGCATGTGCTGGCAAAAAACCTCGGCTGTTGCAACAAAGAGAACCCTTGTGTGCTGCCCGACAAGTTTGTGGCCGGAGGTATCATCTCCAAGCTGCCACCTTCTTGGAGGGATTTTGCTACTTCCATCC
This sequence comes from Digitaria exilis, assembly GCA_015342445.1. Lineage (NCBI taxonomy): Eukaryota > Viridiplantae > Streptophyta > Magnoliopsida > Poales > Poaceae > Digitaria > Digitaria exilis. The sequence goes on from JACEFO010001949.1 coordinate 339,078, forward strand.
AAGAAGGTGGCAGCTTGGAGATGATACCTCCGGCAACAAACTTGTCGGGCAGCACACATGGGTTCTCTTTGTTGCAACAGCCGAGGTCTTTTGCCAGCACATGCAACTCATTAGCTTGTTCCACCACAGGACGGTCTTCCACCATCCTGTAGTCTAGGAACTGCTCCATGAGATACACCTCTCTGCCAGCATCAGACACCCCGTACTGAGCGTCAAGGGCGTCCCACATCTATTTCCCAGTCTTCTTCTTAAGAAGGGGATTAATCAGGTGTGGATGCATCCGCGAAAGAGATTGTCTTTAACCTCGAACGCACTTCCCTGCTCGGAAGTGCATTGTTCGGGCTTCCCTTCCGCCACATCCATGATGCCCATGGTGGTCAACCACAGTACCATCCGTTCACGCCAACTCACAAAATTTGTACCATCAAAAATGTTTGGCTTAATGGATGAAGCAAATTGAGCAACCGAAAACTTATCAACATAATTATCACTAAAATCAGGTTTCTGGATTATTGGGTAATTATCTGTAATAGGCCATATTTTAATTCCAAAGGTTATAATTAAATTCGCAAATATTTGCATGACTATAGTGAGTGAAAGAATCCATGTGCACGTGTTCAGATTTAACACAGATTTAAATAAGAACACAAATAAAATAAAGGATAGCAGTTCGGACATCGAAATGTACCCCGGGGCGGGACCTTTGCCGGAGGCATCGGCTGCACCGTTACCAGCTGGAGGAATATCCGTCATGATATCCCTCGACTGGCCTTGCTCGAAGGAGTCGTACAGATTCGATGCAGGGAGATCCGTTGACGCAGTGCAGTCTATGCGCCGGAGTCGTACAGGAAGGAGACGCGGCGCGGTGTAGTCGTTCGACGGCGGCGGGGTGTCCAGGACGGTGAACCGTACACCGGTGAAGACGCAGCGGTTCTGGGCGAGCAGCGCGTGAAGACGCTCCCCACAAACCTGATTGATCCGGTATTCCGAGCAGGATCTCGAAGAGCCAACAGTGTCGGAGGCACCTGCTCTCGCCGGTGATGTGCGCGCAGCGCCGGCGATGGGGAAGCAGAGTTGCAGCAGAGGAAGGAGGAGGAGTAGTGTCTCAGATCTGAATATCGAAGGAGAGGATGACCCTGTTTATATAGCCCAACGGAGGGAGACGAGAGGATGAACCTGGACGGGAGAGAATCAAGAATGCTCAATTATGGTATCATTGATTGCCATAATCAACCCTCACAATTACCCCTCCGCACGCAAGTCAGGCTCAGGCTCAGGCTTAGGCACGGCACGCACGCACGCACGCACGCCTTGCCTCGCCACTCCGCGCCACGCCACGCCACGCCCACGCCCACGGCCCGGCCCGGCCCGGCGAGGAGAGCGAGCGCGCGCGCGTGTGGCTCACCAATCTCCCCTTACCGGCTTCACAAGAGGTGCACCAAAGGTTGACCCTATAAGTCGGTTGAGATTCTTTTCTACTACCAATATGGTTTTAACCATAATAACTATAACATTAAAAGTAGGCTATAATCCTTTTAGAATAAATAGAATAATAGGCTAGGCCCAAATATTCTAACAATACCCCTTTTCTCGACCTGTTTCCTCAAAGAGGATTTTCTTGTTATTAAATTTCTTCATATCTTTGTGAGCGTGACTGATTCCCGAATGCTCGATTAAATTTGCTTTAACCAGCTTAGGGAGCCCTTGCAATCTTGCATAGAGGTCGAGTTTTTTTTTCAACTGGAAAATCATCTGAAAGCATGAGGGCTTAGCAGTGGTTGAGTAAATTCACAACTTCATTTGAAAAAGGGAGCAAATCAACCTGCGTCATGTTTTGTTTAATCATTACCACGGGTCACGAAATGTGATGTCAATGGCTGCGGCAGCAAAGACGAGAAATGGATCAATGCAAGCAGTGGAACAGATTAGAGTAAAGTCTATTTTTGACCATCCAACTTTTGTGTGGGTTTGATTTTGGCCATCGAACTCCAAAACCAGGAAACTTTGGCCATCGAACTATACAAACCGGGTATAATTGGTGGTTTTGTCCGCCACGTCGAATCCAGCCGCCATGTCACCATGCTGACTTAGATGGGACCCACCCGTCAAGCCATAAGCCCTCCTTGTCCCTTCCAACCGGCGGCACTGGGCTCAGATCACCACTCACCGCGCCGCTCGTCCTTGCTAACCTCAACCCCAACCACACGCTCCGGAGGCTCACCGGCTGACCTCTTCCCCAACCTTAGACTGTCACGGCGTCGTTGGTGCCGAAGAAATAAAAAGCTATGTCACGATGCCGAGAAACCAATATCCACACAGCCTAGGCCCTGTTTGGATTGGGGGTAAATGGGGTAAAAGGGGCAAATTTGCCCCAATTTTACCCCCAAACCATCCAAACATGGGGGGCAAATGTGGTGGGGTTAATCTTTTGCCCCGTCCAATTCCATTTGCTCTTCAAGAGATGCAAATTGGGGTAAATTGGGCCCACAAGGATTACTTTTTTCCTCTCTCTCCCCCTTGCACCAACTACATGAATGGAATTTGAAAATTGTGCATTTAAAAAATAAACATTAAATGCTTTGCCCACCATATTTACCCCTCCATCCAAACACCATGAGGGGTAAATTTGTGTAGGGCAAATGAAGGAGGGCAAAGCATTTGCTTTGCCTCAAAAGTTACCTCTAGGAATCCAAACATGAAACATGGCCCTAGTCTCCTCGATGCACATGCGATGGTGGGGCCCATGACTGCCTTCAGAGCACTTCCCTTCACGTAATCCCTTCAACAGTTCAGCCATTAATTCTTTACTCATTCAGCATGCAGGCACCAACATGACCCGCAAGCTGAGAATTCTCGGCATCACGGCTGCAGCGTTAAACCCCGGTGCCTGAGCAGTCTCTCTCCTATTCTCCGCATCGACTCTGCCCACGCTGTGGGTAGTCTTACCCGCAAGGTGCTGGCGGCCGCAGTCAAGCGCTCGCTGGCGGTGAAGCTGGTGCAGAACGAGCAGGTGGTGAGGATTCTCGCGATAAGGAGCAAGCTACAGCTCAGGGCCACCTTCAAGATGTACATGGACCTCCACGGCAAACCGCTAGAAGATATGCCTGCTCATTCAGATTTGATTGCTTCAATAAATGGTTAATTCCTATACTGATTTCTCGCGCATTAACCTGAGCAGGACCTCACCGGTGAGGCGTGCCTGCAAGAAGCGGTCAGGTGCCTGGACTCGCCGCCCAAGTACTTCGCTGAGGTGATCGACATGGTGTTCAGGGATGACGCGGACAGGCAGGCCAAGGCGGCGCTTACCCACGTCGTGTCCATCCAGTGGCCACTAGTAGAGAATTGAGCATTCGTCCCTCACACGTTAGTACCGGTTGTCTTAAAACCCGGTACTAACGTGTCCCTGGAGGCTTCCGAGGGCCCTCGGACCATTTAGTACCGGCTGGTAACACGAACCGGTACTAAATAACACCATTTAGTACCGGTTGTGTTACCAGCCGATACTAAATGGTCCCGGGGGGTTCCCGAGGCCCCCGTGCATTTAGTACCGGATGGTAACACCAGCCGGTACTAAATTTTGGCATTTAGTATCGGCTGGTGTTACGAACCGGTACTAAATGGGCCCCGTGGGGTATAGTTCAAAAGGAAAGCATATGCCACTCAATCACAACTGATGCATAGGTGGGATGGTACAGGGGGGTTACACGTGAGGCCAGAGGTTGTGAGCCTCCTGGTAAGCTTACAAATTTTTTTCTTTATTTTTTTGCTCGAAACCAGTTAGTACCGGCTGGTGTTACCAGCCGGTACTAACTGGCCCACCCCGCCGACCCTGCGGCCCCGTTAGTACCGGTTGCTGCAGCCGGTACTAACGGGCCTACCAATTTAGTACCAGGAGCTCGATACTGGTTGTAAAACCGGTACTAACGAGGTTTTTGTCCGGTACTAAAGGTCTCATTCCTACTAGTGGGCGTTGCCAGGATTTCGATATGGGGGCGGGGCAAAATCGTGCCGCTGCAAAAAGGTCCGCTTCCACGGCTGCCAAGCTGAAAACGTCGTCGATGTTTTCGTCGTGATGCTATAGTAATCTGTCAACTGTCATTAAATATATATATGCTAAAGATGGTAAATTAGACTTAATAGTTTCGTCTTGCGATTTATTGTCATCTATGTATTTAGTCTATGTTTACTACCCTTAAATCATGTGCTAATCCTAAGGCAAAAAAGTTTTTTTTAAAAAAATTGCTCGAACCATAGTTTAATAATAGAAAAAAAACATAAATTAGAAGTAACAAACTAACAATTGCATGGAAGCTCCTAATCTAGATATACATAAAAAATTAGATCATTAAATCATGCCTTATGGGCTGGTAAGTGCTAGCTAGGATGGCTTTGAGGGGACTAATATAAACTAATGTTGGTGATTATTTCATTTATAATAGTGGTACTATACGAACATTAGGGGGGGCCAGGCCCTGGCCCGCCCCCCATGTGGCTACGCCCCTGTGTCCGTCGAGCCTGACCCCAGCGATTCGACGAGAGCGAGCGCCGTGCAGCTACTGGATTACGTGAAGGAGGTAGCCCGCACACCAGTGCTGGAGCGACTGCGGCCAGACCTCTTCCATGCCGCGCACGAGGCCATTGAGCTTGAGCTCGATGCGCCAGCGCAGCCGCTGTCCGCGGCGGGCAATGGCTAAAGGACATCGGAGCTGGCCATAGTGCTGCTTGCGAGGCTGGGCGCGTGCACGGACGGGCACGTGGTGGTGGCGGTGCACCAGGCGGGCCACGCTGTGGTGGTGTGCGCGGCGGCCAATGCCTGCACGGTGCTACTGATCTGAGCCCAACACAGCCGACTGGAAGGGATAAGGAAGGCATATGGCCTGACGAGTGGGCCTCATCTGAGTCAGTAAGGCGACATGACGGCTGGATCTGATGTGGCAGTTCAAACCACCAAAAACCAGTCAAAACACGGGTTGATGGCCAATTATACATGGTTTGTATAGTTGGATGAATAAAGATTCCTGATTTAGGAGTTCGGTGGCTAAAAGCAAACCCACGCGAAAGTTGGATGGCTAAATATGGACTTTACTCAAAGGATTAATAGACCTTGGTGGATCTAATCTTGGTTACCTCCCTCGTGGGCGGCACGAGTGCGTAGCAGGCAGGGATGAGACTAGGGCCGGCTCTATAATCTTATGGTCCCCTTGGCCACGAAAATAAAGACCCTTATAATTAATTTTTAGTATCAAAATTACAACATATATTACTAATACTAAAATGTACTTTGCAATATATTCGTGGCTCATGAAACATAACAATAGTGTAACAAAGTTCTAAAAAAAATAACCATTAACAATAATCTTGCTGGCTTCAGCGTTATGATAAACTGGAAAAAAAATTTGTGTAGAGCACCTGTGATTCTATGAATGATCTTCTTGTTTTTTTTCTGAGCACCTGACAAATGCTTCTTAGGAAACATCTAATATATACAAATAAATACATTGAATTAGAAAATTGTATCCCTAAGATTGTTGGGAAAATAAGGAAAAAAATTTATAACCCTAATCGATAATGTGCGTTAGTGTGGCGCTTATTGTGATCATGTGTGCCTGTTGTCCATGTGTGTGTGCATCTTCCTCGCCGCAGTCGTCGTTGTCCAGACGCCGACTGAGAGCGAATCAGTTGTCGCAACTGCCGGGTGCCGGATGATGGCTGGAGCAGGAAACATGAAACGTCGCCTACTAGTGGTGGTCCATCTGGAAAATCGATTAACGAAATGTCGCTTTCGTAGAGAAACTAAACATTGGCCTCCTCACTCATTTTTTTTTGGATAAGGGAAAATTTTATTAATTCTAGGGTTTTATATCGAGAGGATACAAGACCTTGGAAAAACTTCCCGGCCTCTACACAGCCAGGATGCACACAGCCTAAATAAAAAAGAGAATAGACACACTACTGACTATCAATTCGAAGACTAGATCGCCACCCATGTGCCTGGGTAAAAAAATCTTTGATCACTCAGGCTAATTGTTGAGATGCCACTGCAACCAAATCCTGCAAAGCAAGCTTCTGTAGGATAGCCCAAGAATGAAGCCAATGGATAATCGAATATATAACCTGCAAGGGAGAAAGATTATATTTTTTGTCAAAAACTATATCATTTCCTGCATAGCCATAGTGACCAACAAGTAGCGGCCGCCCCTAGCAGGACCAGCGGTTTCAAATCATTCCCAATACCCCAAAGCCAAGTACCAAATAAATGTGATACACTACGAGGTTGAGAAAGTCCTGATGCCACTTGTATTATGAACCAAACAAGACGGGCAAAACGACATTCAAAAAATAAATGTTTAATTGTTTCATCCTTGTGGCAGAAGCAGCACTTCTGGCTACCTTTCCAATTATGTTTTGCAAGATTATCTTTCGTTAATATTACCCCTCTGCAAAGAAACCATAAAAAAAATTTGATCTTCAATGGGGCTTTTAGTTTCCAGATCCTCTTATTCATATTTGGGACATCAACATGAATCATAGCCAAGTAATGTGATTTCACTGAGAACTGTCCATTAGGATGCAGGTTCCAACGAAATTCATCGTGTTCCTGACTCAACACAATGTTTGCAATACGTGGAAGTAAATTATTCCATGCTACTAACTTGTGTCCAATAAGATCCCTACGCCACGTAAAGTTAGGTGGTGAAGTGCTCAAGGTTGCTGCTACCGTAGTCTGTTTATGTCGCGCTATGTTATATAAACAAGGGTACTGCTCTCGTAGAGTTGTATTTCCCAACCATTTATCCTTCCAAAATCTAATTTGTGACCCATCTTTAATCCTGAAGGTTCCAAAGCGGAGAAAATCTCCCTTCACCTTCATAAGACTGGCCCAAAAGTAGGAGTCCTCATTTTTCCGTTGTGCTTTGGCAAAGGTTTGGAATGAAGGTATTTATTTCGTATAATTTGTTGCCACATCCCATCTGTTGTCATCAACTTAAATAGCCATTTACTAAGTAAAGCCTTATTTTTTTATATTCAAATCATGAATACCTAGACCTCCTTGGTCTTTAGGTTGGCACAATATGCTCCATTTGGTGAGGCGGTATTTTTTTCTGGCTATCACTCTACCAAAAAATTCGAGAGCGAAAATAGTCCAGTTTTTTTACCACCCCACTTGGAATTGCGAAGAAAGACATCATATACATGGTAGACTTCTGAGCACAAAATTGATCAATGTCAATCTCCCACCTGTCGATACATGTTTTCCTTTCCAACTGGCAAGTCTTTTCTCGAAGCGTTCCTCAACCTGTTTCCAATTATTATTTGATAGTCTCCTAAAGTGTATAGAAATCCCCAAATACTTTATCAATTCTCCTTGTTTGCATCCTAACAGATCAGTATATTGGTCTATTGCTTCTTGTGCCTCACCAAAGCAAAATAGTTCACTTTTATGGAAATTGATTTTTAGACCCGATAATCGCTCAAAAGCACAAAGTAATAACTTCATATTACAAGCTTTCTCTAGGTTGTGTTCCATAAAGAGAATTGTGTCATCTGCATATTGTAGAATGTACAAGCCATCATCTACTAGATGTGGCACCACTCCACTGACCTGACCATCTGCTTTGGCTCGTTTGATCAGGACGGCAAGCATGTCAGCAACAATATTAAATAAAAGTGGGGATAATGGATCTCCCTGTCGAAGACCTTTTTTCGTTTGGAAGTAAGGCCTGACTTCATTGTTAACATTCATTGCCACACTTCCTCCTGAGATGAAAGATTTAACCCAAGATATCCACTTTGGTGAAAACCCTTTCATCCGTAGAGTTTGCATTAGAAATGGCCGTCGTATTTTATCGTATGCTTTCTCAAAATCAATCTTAAAAATAACTCCACTCTGGTTTTTATGATGTAACTCATGAATGGTCTCATGTAAGATGACGACACCTTCTAAGATGTTCCGTCCTCGCATGAAAGCTGTTTGAGTTGGACTAATTATGTGATCTGCAACTGAGTTTGTTCTCGTAGTAGCAACTTTAGTAAAAACTTTGAAGCTCACATTTAGCAGGCATATGGGTCTATATTGCTGGATTTTATTGGCATCTTGAACTTTTGGGATTAAGGTAATAACCCCAAAGTTCAAACTGAAAATTGGAAGGTCTCCAACATGAAGATCCTGGAACATTTGAATCAAGTCATTTTTAATGACTTCCCAGAATTTCTGATAAAACTCTATAGGAAAACCATCCGGACCTGGTGCTTTACTATGTTCCATTGCAAATACTGCTTCTCTAATCTCACGTTCCTTGAATGGGGCAGTTAGGAAATCATTTTCTGCTTGCGTGATCTTAGAGATATCATCCTTTCTATATTGATCCAAAGTAAAGGAATTCTTTTCAGGTTCACCAAATAACTCTTTATAGAATTGAGTAATATACTTTTTGAGGTTAGCTTGCCCTTCAATCTTTCCATTCTCATGATCTAGAGAGAAAATTCTTTTTTTCCTATGTTTGCCATTTGCAATCATCTGGAAATATCTAGTATTATTATCCCCTAAGAGAATATCAATTGTTTTTGCTCACTGATAATATTTTAATTCCTCCTCCCGAAGAAGCTTATACAGATGATCTCTTGCATTAGCAAGTTGATCTCTCTCAGCTTCCGTTAGTTCTCTACCCTCAGCGGCAATATCTAAATCATTAATAATAGATTGAAGGGATGATTTCTCTTCCTTGTACACACCAATATTGTGTGATGCCCATCCACGGAGATGTTTGCGAAGTGCACTCATCTTTTTATTCCAGCGTTGTACTGAATTATTTCCTAGACCCGGCTTGTTCCAAACTTCTACGACCCGGTCATAGAAATCTTGACGGGAAAACCAGCTAAGTTCCATTTTGAATTGCCGAGATGTCCCTGTGTAGGCTGGTACTCCAGTATCCAGTAATAACGGTGTATGGTCCGATATTCCTCTATCTAGAGCACGTACGGTCACTAATGGATACTTGAACTCCCATTCAGTGGACATTAATACCCTGTCTAGTTTTTCATAGGTAGGATTTGGCAGAGAATTTTCCCAAGTAAACTGACTACCTGTTAAGTCAATTTCCCTAAGGTCAAAACTGTCTATGACAGCATTGAACAGGAAAGGCCAACGGTTGTTAGAATTATCTTTGTTTTTCTCCTTACTATGTCTCATGATATTGAAGTCACCACCAATGAGAGTAGGTAGTAGATTTTGTTGGCAAGCACGAACCAGTTCAGATAAAAAACTTGATTTAAAGTCATCTTGAGCAGGACCATAACCGCCATTAAAATCCATTTGAAATTGTCACTTTTATTGCAGAGATGAAATTTAATGTAAAATTCTCCTTCCACAATCAGTGATAAATCTAAGGCAGCCGCGTTTATTCCTAGGAGGATACCTCCAGAACGTCCACGTGGAGGTAGACAATGCCAAACGAAATCTGCCCCTCCTGAGAGTCTATTAACATTCGTTTTTGACATATCTTTTTTACCAGTTTCCATGACTGCAACAAAGTCTAAATTGTTATCTTTGATTGCATCAGCTATGTATCTGTATTTAGCCAAGTCTGAGAGACCTCTGCTATTCCAATAAAAGCCTTTCATGTTGAAACTATTTTTGTCGGTTTGTTCCTTTTCTTACGGTCTTTATTCTTCTTTTGACTAGACTTGGATTTACGGTCGATAACCATCAAATCACAAATTTTTGTGTCGAGGTCCGTGTCATCATATCCTATGTCTGAAATATCCTTCACTAAGTGATCTAGCAAGGCATTGTATGTTTATGTGTCCTCAGTATCACTCACCTCAAAAGGGTTATCATTATAAGTATTGTCATTTTTGCCTTTTCCTTTTGAAAGGAGTCACAGTCAGTCTATCAACCTCTACCCTTTTCAGAGCGTTAATAGATAAGTTTACTGTCTCGCTATTGCTTCCTAAGTGAAAGCCCAAATTATTCAAATTCGCAGCACATTTATCACTAGGCATAGCAGGAACTGAAATAAACGAGCTATGTTTAGACGTACCCGTCATGCTATAATTCGGAACAAAAGGCGATTTTGGTGACTGAATTTTGTCCACCACCATCTTGTGCGCCGAGGGTCCATCCAAATTTCGTATTGCTGTTTTCTTCATTGCTTTCAACATCATGTCCTCATCTGCTGGAGCAATTCCATCAACAGAAAGAGGGGTATTAGCTCGTAAACTTTTTCTCTTGCCCTCAATATTCACAGACGCACCCGTTGGTTCAGTAGATTCAGTACCTGATGGTATATGCGATGAAGCCAACAATGGGTATGGCCCCGTGGCTGGGCTCGGAGTTTCTTGTTCAGATTGTGCATTATCCACCTTTGACGTGGCTGCTCTAGGTTGCGTGTCATGCTGTCCTCCATCAGGCGAGTTCCATATAGAACTTTGTTCAAATGCAACACGCGACATCTCTGTTGGGACAGATGACCTAGTAGGGTTGCACTTTTATCCTTCGGAGATGGAGGTCCTGGTGATCATACAAAACATGGAGAGAAATCAGAGTTAATTTCCATGCATGCGTCATCACTTTCAATAGTTAATATATTATCATTAAAAGCAGTCATCGTTTGAGCCAAAGGAAGCTTACTCCCATTGCCGTCACAAACATTATCACTAATATTTGGAGACGATGCGCTGGGTGACGTGACCGCAATAAGTGATTCTACAAAACATGGAGAAGAATCATATTTAGTTTCCATGCATGTTTTATTTCTTTCAACGGATAAAATATCCCTCCCATCATGAGTCGTGGGCTGATTTGTTAGACATTCAAACGCTTAGTAGAAAATTATATGTACTCATTGTCTTGTCTATAGGATGTTGGGCCCCTAGTTCAATGCGCCCCTGGTGGTCGCACCACCTGCACCCGCTTAGAGCGGGCACTGGATGAGACTACCCATCGTCTGATTGTCATTGTCAGGACTCAAGAGTTGGGGACTGTGCTTCCCCATCGTCGCCCTGCTACATCGCGGCATGGTCCCGCAGGGCGCAGGCTACATGCGGGAGCCTGACCACGATGACGTGGGTTAACCTTACTGCCCATCCATAAGATTTCTCGAAAACTTATCGAATTTGCCATTTCTTTGTGAAAAAATTAAGAATTTTTTATTTTGCATTTTTGCAAAAAAAATCTCATTTTGCTTAGAAAATAACATATTATTTCCATATAGCAGATAAAGCAATGCATAGAAATGAGAAAATATTACTTGCACACAACGACATGCAAGTTCAATCTATGTTAGTTTCAAAATGGTCGAAAATTTTAGAAAGAACAGGATCCACGCATAAACGTGTTTATTGGTTATATCGGTTTTTTTTTTACAAAATTTTCCCTAATTGTGGAGGTGCTTGATCAGCGGCGTCGCCTGAGGGTAAGGAGGCAGTTTCTGCCGCCGTTTCTCTGCGGAGTATCCGCGAAGTAGCACCGCAGATTCAACAGGAGAGGGAAGACCAGAGCCAGAACAGCTTTCACCGGTGGCAAAGCATCGGCGAATTGATCAGGAGCTACATGAGCCGTCGCCCCTTCATCAGAGCATCACGGGAACCAAAACTAGTTGGTGCAGATGCCAGAGATCACCTCAATTAGCTAAGATAACATTTTGTGTTCTGCTGAAACTTTAAAACACAGAATAATGCCACATTGCTGCTTCTCTCTTACAGTCTAAGAGTTTCAGGATGGATAATGCTTCACAAATAGAAATATTTACTTGTTTTCCGCCAAACTACACTTCCTTTTGACATTGGGATGCATACTCTGTTCTCACCATAAACGCTGTGCTTCCAAGTGATTGCATAGCCTTCTATAAGCTTCATGGTAAGTGATTGCATAGCCTTCTATAAGCTTCATGGTAAAAGTTATCGTTGGCAGCTGACTTCACCAGCATAATTGATTTATTGCTTTAAATAAAAGTGGTATGTTTGCTCTTGGATACAAATCCGTATATACTAGTAGCAGCGATCACATTTTCAAACCATCAGGAATAATAGCATCATCTTTGACTGCAATTTCAATCAAATAAAAAGGGAGAATTGTGTCAGTTTATATCATCCACAAAGAACTGGATATAGACAGTCATATCAATGCAATTCAAAAACAGAGGCAGTAAACACTACATGAAGCACACTCAATGAAAAGGACAGTATCGAAATTGTTACAGCACATATCAAAATTCATACAGCAAAGGTGACACTATTAGCCCTTTCTAACACACCTCCCACCTCCAAAATCCCTATTGTAGCCAGGATCCTATCCTTTTAAGCCAAGAATTCCTGTTATATTCTGAGAACTTGAGCTTTAAGCTTGACATTCATTATTAGTTGGGTATGAAAATGATGGTAATTAAATCCCATTATTTCATATTAGATTTTGAACCCAACTCCTTTGAAATGCTAAAATTCCCACAGCAAATATGCACACTCGCACACCCTCCTTTGTTTTTGCTAAGAAGACTTGCCCCCACAAGGAGTCGAACCCAGGACCTGAGGAGTGCTAATAAGCCATCAAACAATCCAGCTAGAGGCCTGTTCGCTCCTTTAACTGTATATAAGTTCATATCTTTCTAGAAACTGGGTGGTTCTTGTAGGCAAATGTAATCCACAAATTCTCTGATCAAGTAAAAGCCCTTACCACAATTTAATAGTGGTATTTATGGAGCTAATGATAGGAATGAACATTATTGCATTGAAAATTTTTCCATAAATACAAAACAAGTGCAACATATATAGCAAGATCTTGAAGCAAGGCTTGTACACCATATTGTATCCAATCAAGATATGTATGCCGCAAAAGATGCATGTCTAAAACTAATTAGTCCTTAGTCTTGAGGTCTGAATCGTTTTCCCCACTTAATGAGAAGCTCTTCGATATTAGCATCCATTCTTGTACCCCTACCTCCCCACACCAACATGTGAGCAAGATCTGTGATTGACGATCCATCCACTTCATGAACTGCTTTGAAGCCCAACCTTGTATAGAATCTGACGAGCTGAGAACAAAGAAAGCAAAGATTCAAATCTGCACAAATATCACTAGAAACATAATTAAAAATGCTGCATGTTGTGCTGACTGCTGAGATTCGGCACTCCAAAAGTCAAGCATCAAGTTTATGGGATCTGAAGTTATGTAAATATATTAGTTGTAGCTTGCAATTTGGCACTCGCAGTCCTTTAACTAGTCACCACTCACCAGCTTGGAAACAAATAAGATTTCCTTTTTGATAGTTGAGAGATTGATGCTGGTGCTCTCCTTCATTTATTTTCAGATGGAGAGTCTAGTGTTTTATTTTCCCAGGTTCATATGCTGTCTACTACTCGAAGAGTACCACTTTAGCTTTGTTCGGTTAGCCATGGATTGGTTAGATTCCATATGGAATGAGTGGGATTGAGTATATGAGTCACTAATAAAGGATTCAATCCCGCTTTATCCACATGAAACCCACCCATTCCATGCCTAGACGAACAAGCCCTTAGAAGGACATGATCTAATATTGAGCTATCAAGCGGATATATGACAGGGATTGATAAAAAAACTGATATGATTTTCTCCTATAATTATACTTGAAGTATCAATTAAAACTGCAACGCTCCTTGCTCTTTTTTTTGATGAATCAGATTGCTCTTTTCTTTTTTTACAAATTCCTTGCTTACGCTCCAAGGGAAACATATGTATGACGAGTAATCGATCTCATAGGCCACATCACCACATCAAGTGCCAAACTGTGATGCTATTAGTTGGATCCTACACTGCAGACTCTGAGGCCAAATCAAGTACAAGGATTCCACGGTATGCCAACGTCATGCATAGGGGAGTTGTACATCTAGGAGACTAGGAGATAAGAATTGCGCCTCGTTGGTGTACCTTGTCGTGGTAGAGCGGCGTGTCGTTGATGGCCAGCAGCTCGGCGCGCTTGCAGCCAGCGTCGAAGCCATGTCGAATGGCGACGGCTCCCAGGAACATCCCCAGCCCGAACAGAGGACGGTCGGATATGCTCAGCGTAGCGCGCGTCATCCGCATCGAGTCGAGGTGCAGCACGGCGCCGCCGGGCCACGGACGGACGCCACCCTCTGCGCGGCCAACCTCCATCGCGTCGCCCCCATCACCTCGGCTGGCCGTAACTCGGAAGAAGGGGCCGACCGTGCGCAGGCGCACGCGCAGACCCTGCGCACGCGACGCCGCCATGATTTCAGCCATGGTCGGGAGGAGCACCTTCGGGCCCACAGCGGGGCTCGTCGGAGAGGTAGGCGCGGCCATGGGAGCAGTGGGGTGTGCCTGGGAGTGGCGGAAAAACAAGGCTCTTCTCTTCTTCTCTATCTCTTCTCTTCTTCTTGTATCTTTTATCTTCTTCTCTTGTACTCTTAAACGCACCACTTCAAACTTAAGTCCACTGTCCACCTAATTTTGTATCACCAACAGAGATGAGTTCTCCTAAACCCACCTTGGTTTGTGCACCTATAAAAACAACTCTATTAAAACTAGCGCCTCAGATATAGTCTAATCCCTCCTCACTCAAATCCAAAGACTACTGTTATTTTCTTAGGGCAGTCCCAACCCAGACTCTATCTTAGAGTCCATACCTTGTGAATTGTAGACTTAGAGTCCAAATAAGAAACCAAGTCTAAATAATTGAGTGACACATCAGTGAAAAGACATTTAATACAAGGCTAATAAATGAGTTTAGACTCTAAGATAGAGTCTGGGTTGGGACTGCCCTTAGTCCTCCCATGCCCTCGTCCTCCTCTCTCGGACCCAAATTGTTTTCAGTTTCAACGCCGCTCCTGTGATGGACCATTCCGAAATTATTCCAAGTTAAATACACTACGGACCACTGAAAGCAGCCATGCACTTAATTCGGAATAAACTGGAGCACCGTCGGATTATACCCAATTAACCACGCTTACACGATCGTTCATTCGCACGCCCACACGAAGGTGAGTCCCAAAGATTACAACATTGCACTAGTTCACATAGCACAAACAAATATCAAGTTATTACAAACTGAAATAAATAGTGCACAAAGAGTTTTTAGAGTTTAAACTTGCAGCGGAAATAAACTAAACGACGATACAATAGCAGCATGATGAAGCTCCTTGGTACTACTCCCTGTAGCCCTGCGATGGGGAAATGGCGACGGCGGCGAGCTCCACCAGTGTCAATGTTGGTGGCGGCACAGAGGAGGAAAAATAGCCTAGGGTTTGGGCATCCGGGAGTTCGGCTATTTATGAAGGAGAGGAGCAAGGGTAGAAGGGGCTTTTCTTGTGGGCTCGGGAAGAGCAAGCGCCAGGGCGGCCACTGGCAGCAGGAGCACCGTCGGCACTGCCCAACCCACGCAGGAGGGAGAAAAGGGAGGAGGAAGAAGGGGCAGACAGGTCGGCCCCACCTGTAAGAGAGAGAAAAAGAGAAAATTCGATTTAAGAGTTTGACTCAAAAAGAAATAGTTCCCAAAGTCCAAAAATGACAAGTAAATACATTTTAGAGGTTGAGGCAAACCCATTCCTCACCTTGTACTTGAGGATTGGAGGCCGGGAAGGGGGCAGCGGCGAGCTCAATGGCTGGCGGCCATGGCTGCCATGGCGACGCTGCTACAGGTGGAGTCCACGGCGGCTGGGTGGCTGAGGAGGTTCCCCGGGTGGAGGAGAAGCTCGACGCAGTGTTTAATCGAGCTGAGGTGGCCTGCAATGGGGAAAATATTTGTTAGTTCATCATTTGGTATCTAATATGTTATACAATTTTTACCCGAGAAAATTTACATAAGAAAATTTGAACTTTCTTCACAAGTTATAATTTTAATCCAATTTCAGTTTCAACAAGTTGAAATGGTTACAAAGCTTTTTGAGACAAGGTGGTAAAGGGAGAGGTATATTTTGCATACTAATACATCTTTGTACGACCAAAACTTATGTTTTAAATAACTTCCTCAGTCTATAGTGTTAGTCTAACTTTTCCCTTTTTTTAATAGGTTAGTAAAATCATAATTTTCTTTCCATTGTTTTGTCTTATCTTCCTTTATTAACTTAATTATGGTTTAATTAAGTGCTCGACATCATAGATGTTACAGCTCCCACGTCCATCTCCGAACTTCTCGATCCCACACGTGCGCGGCCGCCGATCTACCTCGCCGACTCCTCAGCTCCCATCCTCTCTCTCCCATCGCGCCCGCTCTACCATGCCGTCTCCGGTCCCATCCTCCACTCGTGCAGCGGTGGCGCTCGCATCGACGTGGTGGACAAAGGACGCATCTGTCGAGTGGAGCAGGTGACTCGGGCCTCGTGGACTCGGAGTGCTCGGTGGAAATCTCTCTCTATTCCTCTCTCCCTCTTTCTCTCTCTGATATTGATTGATTCTGCTACTGATCGATTCAACTGCTGGGTACTCTTTGTTTGTTGGATCACATGTGTCCCAGATAAACCTGGCGCCGATCTGCACGCCTGCCAACTACAACACGCGGCCCGTCGACATACGATGCTCGTGGCTCGTCGCCCGCCGGTTCTTTGCTTTCTGCGGCCATGACGACGACTGAACGCATTCGTTGCAGAACGCAAAGTACCGAGCAACCGTTGTGCGGTACAAACTCGATGGCGAGTTTGGACTTTGTTGACGCACTTCTGGTCAACATACAAAAGCGCTAGATCGCGCGGTCGTCGAATTCTCCTCGCCGGAGCTCCTGAGAGCAGCCGGTCAGACCGCCTGTAGGGCCGGTCAGACCGTCTGTAAGTGAGGCGCCGCGAAAACCTACGATCACAACCTCGGGAGGGACCCCGTCGGAGGTTGCGAACCTAAGGTTGTTCTAAGGTCGGCAAGACCACTTAGAACGTCCTAAAACGTCACGGAGATGAAGAAGGAAAGCAAAAGGGTTGGAAAAGCTAGGGTTTGGAGATAAAAAGTAAGACAATTTTTTGTACGATTGGGTAGAGGTCCTCAATCGGCCACGGCCCTTTATATTTATATTATATTTATAGGGTGGGGAGGTCTTACCCCGCAAGGAAGTACTTGGATAGATCTAAAAACGTGCAAAAAAACTGATTGTACTCGGACTCGGGGATAGGCGGTCAGACCGCCTGTGACAGGCGGTCAGACCGCCTGGCACATTGCCAGATCGGCTACAGGGCCCAGCCGGTCTAACCGCGTGTACAGCCGGTCTAGACCGGCTGTCCAGCCTGATCGGCTTTGAGCCATTTTTGGTCGTCAACATATGCCCCCCTGTTTTTTGGTAAAACTTTGTTTACCACAAAACATTTAATCAGACTAAGGGCGACCCTCTATTGTCGGCCATTTTTTTCCCTAAGGGCGATATCATATATCGGCCATATCCTTTCAAGCATGTTGCCAAACACTTGGATGATATTTCTTTAAGTACTTCCCATTGAGCGCCCTTGGCAACTGAAATCCTTGCAAAGTCTCCACACATAGGAATTTCCAGAACAAACCTTCACAATTCGATATGGTCCTTCCCAATTCGGCGACCATTTACCAAATTTGTTGCTCTTTGTTCCTATAGGCAAAATAGTCTTCCAAACCAAATCACCAACTTGAAAGGATTTGAGTTTTACCTTCTTGTTATATGCTCCAGCCACTCTTCCTTTATCTTTTTCAATCTCCTCTAAGGCCTCCAAGCGCTTGTCGGTCACCTCATCAATATTATCCGTCATCAAAGCACTATATATGCTAGCATCAAGATCATTTTGCTTAGCCAATCTATAAGCAGCCAGATTTACCTCAACGGGCAGAACGGCCTCTTGACCATAGACAAGCTCAAATGGAGTAACCTTAATAGCACCATGTCTAGAAATACGATGTGCCCATAATGCTTCAGATAAAACCTCATGCCACCGCTTAGGATGATCTTTAATCTTCTTCTTTATGAGCTTGATCAAAATCTTATTGCTAGACTCGGCTTGACCATTGGCTTGAGCATAATATGGAGATAAATTGAGCAATTTCATACCATAGGATCCAACAAACTCACGTACCTCTTTAGAAATAAACGACGTCCCTTGATCTGTCGTCAATGTTTGAGGAATCCCAAATCTATGAATAATATGCTCAGTAATAAACTCAATCACCTCTCTATGTGTCATGTTTTTTAGGGGAATTACTTCAGTCCACTTGGTGAAATAATCAGTAGCCACAATCACAAAACAATGACCCTTGGATGAAGGAGAATGAATCTTACCAACAAAATCTAAACCTCATCCTCTAAAAGGCCATGGCTTAATGATCGGATGCATCAACGCAGCAGGTGCAATCTGAATATCCCCGAACTTTTGACACTCTTCACATCTTTTGTAGTAACGAAAACAATCGGCTATCATTGTAGGCCAATAAAAGCAAGCCCCACTAAGGATCCACTTCATCATTCGAGCCGATTGATGTGTACCACAAATCCCTTCATGAACCTCTGCCATAGCCAATCTAGCTTCATCAGGATCTATACATTTCAAAAGCAATCCATCCATGATCCGACGATATAGTTCACCATCAATTAAAGTAAACTTGAAAGCCCATCGTCGAACTTTTCGATCCAGTAACCTGCTAGTATCCTGCAAATACTTCACATGAGGCTCCCTCCCATCACCAGCATCGGCCACAATAAATTGAAAATCATTAACAGCCGAATAGGTGTTTCAGAGGTGCAGGCGGTCAGACCTCCTGGGCAGGCGGTTGGACCGGCCGTGCCGGTTGGACCGGCTGTAGCAGGCGGTCGAACCGCCTGTTCCAGAGCATAAGCGTCGGCTTCACGAAACATCGGCCTCTTTTCATGAAAATTTCTTTTCTGAATATTATAGCCTGATGCTTGCTGTGCCAACGCATTAGCTCTAGGATTCTCTTCTCTTGGTACATGATAAATCACAAATTCATCAAAACAAGTTATAATATCTAAGCATTTATCAAGATAAGCATTCAAAAACTCATCCAAGCATTCAAAAACCTTAGATACTTGCTGTACCACTAATAGAGAATCACCATATGCTTCTACATGCTTTACTCCCATGTCATGCAAAATCTCCAACCCGAATAACAAAGCCTCATATTCGGTTTGGTTATTAGTGCATCTATGATCCAATCGGTTAAGAGCCTCAAAAACAACATCGTTTGGTGATATAACAATAATACCAACCCCGCAACCACTTTTACAAACCGATCCGTTAAAATGCAATTTCCATGGAATAAAAGTAATATAGCCAACATCTAAATCGAGATGTTCATCAATCCTATGTTCAACAATAAAATCGGCAACAATTTGTCCTTTCATAGATTTTAATGGCTCAAAGACTAAATCATATTCTATCAAAGCATAAGCTCATTTGCCGATTCTACCACTCAATATAGGTCTATGCAACATATATTTAATTATGTCGGCTTAATTGGCAACTATGCAAGTATTTAACAACAAATAATGTCTCAACTTAGTACAAGCATTATATAACGATAAGCATAACTTTTCAATGAAAGTATATGTGGCGGACCACTCCGAAATTATTCCAAGTTAAGTACCCATGGACCACTAACCAAGCAGTTAGGCACTTAATCCGGAATAAGCTGGAGCGCCGTCGGATTATACCCGATTAACCACATACTTTCACGATCGAAACAACACGCGTGCCCACACGAGGGTGAGTCCCAGAAATTACAACATTCCACAATTTCAACATACATAAATAGTATCATAAAGTTATTACAAACCAAGTTCGAATTTTAAATCAGAGTACGAGAGTTCATTGCAGCGGAATATTAAAACTAGCGACGATACAAGTAACACCACGATGAACCCGGCCGTGGTGCTACTCCTCCCGATCCTCGGCAGAGGACGGAACCCACTCGACATGCCAGCCAGGAGGAACCTGGGTAGGCCAAGTGATGGAATCGACTGCCACATCCATAGTAGTACCTGAAATAATAGCCACAAGCAAGGCTGAGTATACTAATACTTAGCAAGGCTTACCCGTCAGGTGAAACTACTTCACCGACTTCTAGACATGAGAGGCCTTTGGCTAGAGGGTTTGTTTTGCCAAAAGCAACTAAGAGTGGATCCTTACTTTCATGATTTTAGCATCAAATTCTAGTAGAGTTAACCATTCTAGATTAGCATCCTCTCTAAGCATACAAGTGGTGCAAACCAATTTAGTACATACAACAGATTCATCATTATCATAGTTCCACTTGTTACTCAATGCAGCACAGCGGTCAAACAGTCCCATTAACCGCGAGAAGCGGACAGTTCGAACCGAATTTTGCTACCTGGCCAGGGGAAACCCAACACACACGGACAATGCTTGCTATAAAAGGCACAAGCACTTTCCAACCTTTCCCATCGATCCACAATTCGGCGCCGGGTCCACTCCCTTAGGATAAAGGTTTACCGCTTCACTCACGGCATCACGCATATATCCACAAGTGTACGGCAAGGGAAACAGAATGTTTCCAAGGAGAGATGGCTATCGGTCCTAACTGCTTCAATTTGGTACCGGGCTTACCGATTCCCATAGGTCGGCATGCATGTGGTACGTTCAAAAACTTGACACACAGAACCACACGTTTCGACCTTAATCCAATTATCATACACGGACGGGAGATCTACACATACCATCCCACCCATCCATCCTTTTGATTCCAACATAAGTAAAACAAGCAACTCCTATATCTCGCGAGTGACAGGAAATCACTCGACTTGTAATGGTCCTAAAGCGTTGCACTATCGACCTTATCATACTAATGTTGCAAGACATAGGTACTAGAATTATGCAACTAAGGTATTCAATCAATTCTTTGAAACGTAAATGCACAAACATAGATGATTCATAGTTGCATAAACTTTCAAAGTTAGGTTATACTCCGGGGCTTGCCTTCTTGAGCTAAAACGCTGTCAGGCTCCTGGTCGATCACGACGACGTCGGCACCACCCTCGGGGACTTCTTCTTCGTTGACGGGGACGGGGTTGTAGGTTCCGTCAGCGAGAGCGCCTTCTACATGAGATGCACAATTTTAATGTGGCTGCCTATGTGACCTAAGAACAAGCCTTGAAGGCCATATTCACCTAGACATTCTAGTGAACTACTTTCTCCTTCACAAAATTAGAGGAGGGGTGTGAAAAATTTTATGTCTTACGATGGTGATTGTGTGCACATATACACAATTCAAATTGTTATTTTTAAGAGAGAGTGCAGTTCTGGAATTTAAATTTCCCATGCTCCAAATTTAATTAATTATCAAAATTGACCTATTTCTTTTTAAGCAACCCATTTCTACTCTAGTTCCTTCTCATTTTTATTTCTCTGTTTCTGTTCATTCTTTTTATCCACAAACTTTATGACAGCTACTGGAGTATAAGAGTTAGGCTCACTCCAAATTTTAGCTAAAACAGAGCTACACAGAATTTATTAAAAATAGTACAAGTTGCTGCTCAAAGAAACAAGATTAATTCATAATAAATTAAAACAACCTTCAAATCAGATAATTTTTCTACCAGAGCTACTCATGAGTGAAAGAAAGGCTCTGCCAAGTGGTGGCTAAAAACAACACTTGGACAACCCTCAATAATTTTCTATCCGAAATCTAACATCTATTTATCTGGGAGCCTAAACCGGGTCAAAAATTAAGTTTAGCATTTTTACCACATGTGCTAACAAGTTCGTAGACATCTGGAGAAAAATGGTGATTTTTGGCTGCATGGATTATTTTTAATAATTGCAGGACCGAACTAAGACAGGAATCACAAAATAAATCATAACTGAAACTTTAGTCCATATTTTTAGGTCTCCTTCGGACACAAGGCGTCTAAAGTCACTACAAACAACATATCCAAAGTTCAGCTCCAGAAGAGCTCAGGATTTGAAATGGTGCACAAGATTCTAAAAACTGAGTTTGAATTTTAACTCAAAAATTGTTCACCAAAAGTGTATTTTTGTGCATTTTTCTGATTTTTGTACGATTTTTAGTGGATTTTACAATATTTCGAGAAAATGAACTAAACCTTAAGAATCTTTTTACGCCGCGACCCTTGAAACTTTTGAAAACTTCACGAACAGGTCCCTGACTTCTTTCACTGGGAACCCTGCGAAAAGGAAGACGATGAAGATACGTCCTTGGCTCGTCGACGGCGTTGCGCCGGCCAAACGACGGCGGGAGGAGGTCGGAGAGGTGGGGGAAAAGGACGAGTAGCTCACCACGAGTTGAATGGTGGTGGTTGGGAGACCGGAGGAGGCTCAGAGGTCGCCGGCAACGGAGCAGTGGCGGTGCGGCCGCCGCGGCGTCAACTCCGGCGAGGTCGGTGGCTGTCACAAGGGTTGGAGGGGCTCGTGAGCACCAGTGGGACTCGGTGGAGCTGTTGGGATGCTCGGTTGGCCTTGGGGATGGCTCGAAGGGGTCGCTCGACGTGCGGGTGCTCTGGCGGCCGGAAATGGGTATTTGGGGGAAATCCCGATTTCTCGCTGGAGAGTTGAGGAAAGCTCGAGAGAAGTGGGGGAAATGGAAGCTAAGGAAGTGGTCTAGCTCTGTGTGCGAGGAATTTAGGAATGGTGGAGGGACGAGGGCGAATTTGCTCCGGCGCTCGAGCTCGGTTCTCGCGGCTGGAGGTTGAAGATGAAGTGCGCAAGCGCGGAGGAGGAGAATGGCAGTGTGTGGACTGATAGGAAGGTGCAAGGCGGCTCAGAGAAGTGTTGGAGCACGCAAAAGTGGCCTGAGCTGCCCAGGGTCGTTCGCGTGCACGGCTCGGCGCGTGCAGGCTTCCATGAGTACGTTGCGAGCTCGGGCAGCGCGCGCGACTCGATTGGGCTCTGCGGATTATGGCGTGGGCGAGAGAAGATACACGGCAGGAGCTTTGGCGCGGTGCGAGCAAGAATCCTGGCCGCGGGACGGCGCTGCGCGGCGCGCGGCCGCGGCTAGTGGCCGAGCTCCGCTCGCCATCATGGCGCTCCGCGCGGCGCGAGGCTGCCAGCGTGCTGTCGCGCGCAAAGTGATGGAACGGCAAGCCCGACGCCCGCGCGAGGACAAGAGCTACACGCCACCGCGGCTCGGCCGGCCTGGCGAGGCCTCCGCCGCACGCCGGCCATGTGGCGGCCGATCTCCGGCCGGAGCAGAGCGCGCCAGGGTGAGCTGGCAGCACCCGTGGAGCTCCTTTGCTTTTTATGAATTTTCTCCAAAAATTTAAACTGAACATTGAAATGTGCAAAAATAAAAGTTGGAGTTTGAGATGTGGGACACAACTTCCTTTTTGGTGTAAACCTGAAATTTCAAATTTTTCAAGCTCAAACAAGCCATTTTTAAACAGGCGTTCAGCACTGTTTTTCGAGTTTTTGAGGGGCTAAACTGCAAAATTTGAAAAAGTTCCCAACAGTGACTAGGCCTTATTGGTGATGACAAACAACTTTTATTTTTGGAGATTTTCATGTTTAGTACAAAATTCTTGAGATTTCAGTTGGGTGTCAAAAAGGCCTTTGTTTTGAATTTAATTTGAATTTTGGTCAAATTTTTGTGTACTAACACCATTGTTCCCCTTTTTAACCTGTTTTAATTGTGTTTTCCATGTATTAACATCTGGGATGTCACAGTATACCTTTTTTCGGCGTCCAATAACCTTCTACTTGCACATGCAATAATATATTGCTTTCCTTCGGTCTCTTGAATCAAAACAGCTCCAATAACATTCTCTTCGGCCGCAACATATAATTTGAAAGGAACCCCTCTTCCAGGTGCCCGAAGAACCGGAGGCGAAGACAAATAACTCTTAATCTCTTCAAATGCCTCTTGCTGTTTTGCCCCCAAGTGAATTCATCATCATCTTTCAACCGAAGCAAAGGAGTAAAAGCATTCACCTTTCCCGACAAATTGCAAATAAATCTTCTCAAATAATTCACCTTGCCTAAGAATTTTTGCAACTCTTTCTTAGAACTAGGTGCCTGCAACTTGTCAATAGTATCGGCCTTTTTTGGATCAATTTCTATGCCATGCTCATGAACTATAAAGCCCAAAAACTTACGGGCCGATACACCAAAAGCACATTTGAGTGGATTCATCTTCAAACCATACCGGCGCATTCTTTCAAATGCAAGTCTCAAATCGGCCAAATGAGAACCACTTCCAGCCGATTTGACTACAATGTCATCAATATAAACTTCCAAGATAATATCAAGCAAATCATGAAAAATCAAGTCCATTGCTCTTTGATAAGTAGCACCAGCATTTTTCAAACCAAAAATCATGACCACCCACTCAAATAAACTAGCAAAGCCCGGACATACA
This sequence comes from Digitaria exilis, assembly GCA_015342445.1. Lineage (NCBI taxonomy): Eukaryota > Viridiplantae > Streptophyta > Magnoliopsida > Poales > Poaceae > Digitaria > Digitaria exilis. The sequence goes on from JACEFO010001949.1 coordinate 363,355, forward strand.
AAAGCCGTTTTGAATATATCCTCTTCGGCCATAAATATTTGATTGTAACCAGCATTACCATCAAGAAAGCTAATCATTCTATGTCCGGAAGCAGCATCGATAAGCATATTGGCTATTAGCATAGGATATTTATCTTTAGGAGTAGCACGATTAAGATTTCTAAAATCAATACACACTCTAATCTTGCCCGTTCCTTTCTTTTCCACAGGCACAATATTAGAAATCCAATCAGCATATCGACAAGGTCTAATAAACTTTGCTTCTAACAACCGATTAATTTCATCTTTAACTCGGTCATAAATTTCAGGATTAAAACGCCTAGTTGATTGCTTATAAGGCCTAAAACCAGATTTAATGGGCAACCAATGCTCAACAAGCTCTCGGCTTAAACCAGGCATTTCATGATAATTCCAAGCAAAGCAATCAACATACTCCTTTAATAACTTTATTAATTCAGATTTAAAAGCAGGATCTAAATTCTTATTTACAAGCGTCGGTCTGGGTATAGAACCATTACCAATGTCTACCTCCTCAAGAAGATCGGCCGACGTAAAACCACATCCTAGCTTGCTTATATCATCAAAATCTTCAATGGCTTCACACATATCATTCTGATGCGCCCGATAGTGTTCAAGTCTCTGCTGCAACCACTCTCGATTATCCATTAAGTCATACGAGATGATTTAGCTGATTGTGCATCGGCTTTATGACAGCAGGAACAAAGTCATTCTTAGTGTAGCTGATAAACTTAACTTCAGAAAGATCTATGCCAGACAAACATCTAACATCATCATGAGTGCCAACCAAAGAGCTATCAGCTAAAGCAACACAAGCAGAAGTATCACCATGCACAACCTCTACATCATCATCTATCCACTGAATCAAACATTGATGCAAAGTAGAAGGAATGCACTGATTTGCATGAATCCAATCATGACCCAAGATTAAACTAAGGTTACCTTTGAGTCTCAGCGACAAAGAAAGCAGTGGCCAAGGTCTTGCTCCCAATAGTAAGCTCCATGGAAATCACACCCTTGGCACCAATAGGCTCTCCTCCTCCAATGCCGCTAACAGTCATGTTGGTCTTGATCAGCTCCGAATCTGAACCACCAAGCTTCTTGTACAAATAATAAGGCATCAAGTTCACAATAGGACCTCCATCGACCAACATCCGCGAGATTGGCTTCCTATTGATATGTCCCTTCAGATATAAAGCCTTCAAATGATTGTCTTCAGCTTTAGGCTTCTGTAATATAGCTTCCTTGGGACCAAAATCAAGATGAGCAACCTCCTCCTACGAAAGCATGTCCCCATTCATGGACATATGAAGCACATTCACATCAATATTCATGCGCTCCAGAGAAGAACTATAATCAACAAGCTCATCATTGTCCTCAGCAATGGGAACCGATGTTGACTTGCCATCATGAGCCGAAGAACTGGAAGAAGAAACACCGGGCACTTCTGCGTCACCCGGTCTGACCGCTTGTACAAGCGGTCTGACCGCCTGGGCTGCGGTCTCTAAATGACAGGCGGTCTGGACCGCCTGTGCAGCCGGTTGGACCGCCTGTTGGTCTTCCTTCGGCTTCCACTCCTTTATCTGTGGAATCATGGGCTTGACTTGGTTGAAGAAGTCATCTCTCTGCTTCTCCAACTCTCGCTCTTGTCTCTCGCGAAAACGAAGTCTCTGAAGCTTCCTCTTTTGCGTGCGAGTCAACCCGTCAAGACAACACTTTGGAAGAAAGTGCTGCTGAATCTTGATAGCACGAGATCCCTGATCTTCCACTACCTTTTTACTAGAAGTTGGCTTCATAGCCAGACTCTTTTCAATAGGAACATCCATAGTTCCAACTTGAACAATATCGAACTCAGTAGTCCTCTCTAAGTCCACATCCATGCTCTGCACCTCCTCCTTCTTCTTGGGTCGATAAACCTGCTTTAAAGGAGCTCTAGGCAGCTGACCCTGACGGGCGGTCTGACCGCCTTTTACAGGCGGTCCATCCGCCTGTTACAGGCGGTCCAACCGCCTGTGTCCCGTGCCTCTGACCAGATCGGTGGAAAGCCGATCAGTCATGTCTAGGATACACAATCCTGTCCTGTATGCGTCTTCTTGGAGCTTCCCAGCCAGGATGAAATGAAGGCTGCATGTTTGAATGATATGACACCCACATCACTCCATTGTCATCCCACACCGGATCCAACTTCGTACAAGAAGGCGAAAGAATCCTCTCATGCTGAATTGGTGATCTCATTCTTTTTTTTTAGCGGCCGACCGCTCGGAACGGCCTTTTGTTTGGTGTACTTGTCATAAAGCATATCAAACGTGACTTTGGGCTTCTGAACACCCTGCTCCTTTGCCACGTTCATCTTCTAAGTACCAACTTCTGGACGCTTCGGAATCAGCATCTTCGGGCGTCCATGGGGACAGGCGGTCTGACCGCGTGGCGCAGCCGGTCTAACCGCCTGTAGCAGACCAGTCCCAGGCGCCCACGGTCCAGGAATAGTGACCGATCCTTGCCCCCCTTGTCCAGAGGATTTCACAATGATCTTGAATGACTCTTTACCATCAGCTGTCTTCTCATAAGTTACTTCTCTATCCGACTCTTTTGAAGACGGTCTTTTCTCTCCAATCACCACGTTTCTTCCCTTTAGTAGATTCAGCTTGATGCGGCCGAACCAAGACCTTGGGCTGCTGCAACTCCATGGTGTTGACCGGAAAAGGAGTCTCATCAATTTGCATCTCATGAAACTTCAAACGGCTCTCATTAATAGCCGATTGAACCTGCCGACGGAAGACATTACAATCATTAGTAGCATGCGAAAAAGAATTATGAAACTTACAATAAGCACGCTTCCTCAATTCTTCCATAGGTAGTATAACATGAGAAATCTTGATGTAACCAAATTTATGCAATTCATCAAATATACGATCACATTTGGATACATTAAAAGTAAACTTTATGTCTTCTTGCCGATTCTTATGAATCGGCTTAAGAGATGAGCATGACACAGTTTTCTTATTAGCAGGCCATACAAACTCTGCTAAATAAACATCATTATCATCGTCGGTCGAATCATCGGATTCATAATCAACTATATGAACATTAGACCGACGTGTCTTAAAACTCTCTTTTTCTTTATTCATTCGGCCTTCAGCTACTTGAGTATGCACTTGTGCGACCAAATAATAATCACAATTATCTATCTTCTCTCTAATGGAAGATTTCAAACCTCTAAAGCAGAAACCAGCAAGATCAACTTCAGAAATAGACAAATTAAAGCAATGGTTTTTAATATCTTTAAATCTTCTCATAAATTAAGAGACAGACTCATCCCGACCCTGTCTAACCGATGCTAAATCTGCTAATTTCATCTCATGATTGCCACTATAAAAATGATCATGAAACTTACGCTCTAGTTGATTCCAACTCATAATAGAACCAGGGGCTAATGAAGAAAACCAAGCAAAAGCAGTACCAGTAAGTGACAATGAGAACAAACGTACTCTAAATGCTTCATAGTTTCCAGCCTCCCCTAGTTGAGCTACATATTGACTAACATGTTCTCAAGTGGTGCGCTCTTCATCTCCACTAAACTTTACAAAATCAGGCAAGTGCCACCCATTGGAAAAAATAACAGTATCAAAGCTAGTATGATAAGGTTTTTGATATACTCTAGTATTACCAAAGTCAACACCTAGCTTATTTCTCATCACATCAGACAATTCATCCCTGAATCTAGTAAATTCGGCCCATTGGGGGTCTTGTTGGGCCGAAGATTGCATAGCATTCATATAATTCAAGTGAGGTGATTGCCTATTCTACATATCTCTATGTGCATTAAAAACATCATCAGGAACACCACCCGAATTCGCAGTATGCATAGTCGTGGAATAAGTAGCACCTGTTGTAGCTACTGGACCAGCACGGCCAGCGGAGACCGAGTTTGGAACAGTAGACAGCGGCAAAGATTGCTCCGGCACAAACACCATAGCATTGGTCGAATTTGCCTGACCACCAGAACACGCGGTCTGACCGGCCATGCTGGCGGCCTGATGGGCTGCAGATCCAACCGCTGCCGACCCACTTGCATTGACCGTGTTCGGTCTGAGCATATTGGGTGGTGGTTGAGTCTGTCCAGCAAAATAATTTGGTGGCATACCATAAAAAATATTATGCTCAGGTAATTCACGAGTATCTATAGATTTACCCTCCAATTTTTCGAGTCGTTCTAATAATTGTTCAACTAATGATTCACGATCCGAAAAAGTTTGACCCATAGGAGTAGATGCAGGGGGTTGAGGTGCAGAAGTGCTTACATTGTCAATTACCTCAATTTGCCCCTTACTCATCTTGAAAGAAGGCATTACAAAGTCTCGAACACTTTTCGCCGAACGATCTTCATTACCTTTCCGAAACGTCTTCAAGAACTCCGCCCCGAGGTGCTTCTGGAGCGTCATAAACCTCTCATGATCTTCAGCAGAAAGATCTTCAAGCGAGGCCGTCACGATGTTTTCTTCTCCAACGTCAAAGCCCATAGTGCTAGGGATAGTAGATCGGTCTTCAAAAACCAGATTTCTTTCCCCAGCGGAGTCGCCAAAATATGTTGACGCACTTCTGGTCAACACACGAAAGCGCTAGATCGCGCGGTCGTCGAATTCTCCTCGCCGGAGCTCCTGAGAGCAGCCGGTCAGACCGCCTATAGGGTCCGGTCAGACCGCCAATAACAGAGGCGCCGTGAAAACCTACGATCACAACCTCGGGAGGGACTCCGTCAGAGGCTGCGAACCTAGGGTTGTTCTAAGGTCGGCAAGGCCACTTAGAATGTCCTAAAACGTCGCGGAGACGAAGAAGGAAAGCAAAAGGGTTGGAAAAGCTAGGGTTTAGAGATAAAAAGTAAGACAATTTTTTGTACGATTGGGTGGAGGTCCTCAATCGGCCACGACCCTTTATATTTATAGGGTGGAGAGGTCTTGCCCCGCAAGGAAGTCCTTGGATAGATCTAAAAACGTGCAAAAAACTGATTCTACTCGGACTCGGGGACAGGCGGTCAGACCGCCTGTGACAGACGGTTAGACCGCCTGGCACATTGCCAGATCGGCTACAGGGCCCAGCCGGTCTAACCGCGTGTACAGGCGGTCTAGACCGGCTGTCCCAGTCTGATCGGCTTTAAGCCATTTTTGGTCGTCAACAGGCTTGTCTATCGGGATGCGTCGACCTGGCTCTGCAAAGGGAGGATATTGGCATGTTCAGTATCAAAGATGTGTGGTCTGATCCATCATGTACATGCACTGCTTGCTTGCTTCCACTATTTTTTAATCAAATCATTATTATTACGTCTCTGTGGGTGTTGTTGGAGCATGCCGTAGAGTCACTGTGGTCAGTTAGAATATCAAAGAAGAATTTATGGCTGCATAGAAGAAGAATTGTTGTACTACGTTGCTTTATGCTTTTTTTTTTCTATTTTGCACTGGTACAGAAATGCCTGTCTGTTGTTTTGTGATTGATTTCTATCACGAGCATTGGATGTCTCACGTAGCCACATGATTGATTTCTTCAATTGCGGATAATGAACGAAAACATCAATTTTTGAACATTAGAAACTTCTAATACTTTCCTCGTGGAGTGTGGACAATGTTTGAGGTGCAGCTCGCCAAAAAAAAATCGAACACCACTTCCAAGAAAATTGAATTATAGGCAGATTCAAAATATTTATCTCACGAAGTGGAAATTGCCTCACTTTTTTTGGGATATTTGCGGATCGCATAAATCAGCTGGTAAGTAGTAATTCAAAGCCTATTAATGTCAAATTTGTTACCATAGCGTTAGCACGGGCAATATACTAGTTATGTAAATATATTAGTTGTAGCTTGCAATTTGGCACTCGCAGTCCTTTAACTAGTCACCATCGAAACAAATAAGATTTCTTTTTTGATAGTTGAGAGATGATGCTGGTGCTCTCCTTTTATTTTCAGATGAAGAGTCTAGTGTTTTATTTTCCCAGGTTCATCTGCTGTCTACTACTCGAAGAGTACCACTTTAGAAGGACAGGATCTAATATTGAGCTATCAAGCGGATATATGACAGGGATTACTAAAAAAACTGATATGATTTTCTCCTATAATTATACTTGAAGTATCAATTAAAACTGCATCGTTCCTTGCTCTTTTTTTTGATGAATCAAACTGCTCTTTTCTTTTTTTACAAATTCCTTGCTTACGCTCCACGGGAAACATATGTATGACGAGTAATCTATCTCCCAGGCCGACGAGCAGAGCACCGCCGGCCGCTGCCGATGCTCCTCTGTGCGCGCGGGGAGGAAGAAAGGAGGGAGGAGGAAGAAGAGAGGAGGGCCCACGCGCAGCCTTTACTCTGGCCGGTTTGAAATCGGGCCTGCCGTGCCAGGCAGGGTGGCGCGTCAGATCATGCAGTGGCTGGCCCACTAGGTGCCACACTGGCGGCTTCGGCCATCGTGGCAGCTCTGCCACGCCACATGCACTGGCACGGCAGAGTGTTCCTGCCGCACCAGCTGCAGTGGCGCGGCCAAACCAGCTACCCGGCACAAATAAAGCACCGGCCCGACTAGTGATATAATATTATTAAAAAATGTTAAAAATAAAAAAACAGTTAGGAATGGCAACCGATGGGTTTTTGCTCGGGCGTGGGTCAATTTTATCCATGGGCAAAATATTAGACCCATCTGGTTTGTGGGCATGGGTTTGGGATTACCTATGCCTGCAAACTGATGAGTTTTTTAGACTCGGTCCAATATACGACAGCAGCCTACTAGACCATATATTTTTTCAAAATTTCTTTCAAAGCTCGAGCCATTTAACACCGTATAAATAGTTGATGTGCCCCAAACCCTAAACCTAGTCCCTAAATTCCACCCCTCTTGCTTGCCATGAGTTGAACTTTTTAATTTGGTGGTCTTAGTACTGTTTGAAGCTATTATTTGTGCCAATGATCATATTGGTAGTGGCTGGTTGTTTACATTATTAATGGGCATAGGCGACCCGTTAGTGCCTGTAAACCCGTCAGGCATGGGTTTGGGTCAAATTTTGAACATGTCGTGGGTCATGGGTTTATTGGCGGGTAAGATTCATATTCGTGGGCATGAGTTTGGGATGGCAAAACTCAACGGGTTTGAACCCATTGCCATTTGTCTGCCAGTTTGAAAGGTAGAGAAAAAAAAATAAAAGAGACGTTTTGTTTTGTATTTATTCTTTGGTTTTGTGAAGTCAAGCAAGCCTTTTCGGAGATCGTTAGGATCCTCTAATCCAAATAGCATGTGATGTGAACAAAATTTAGGAAAGAATTAAAATACACAAGAGGTGTATGAATTTGTAAGAGTGTTACTTAGGTTTATAAATTCCAAAAATACATTTTTGATACATTACCTTTTTATAAGTCATTCATTGTAGGTCCATACATTTCATATGAGTTGACAACGATGGCATGGCATGTTCTTTGGGCACCTCCTCGCTAATTCATTCTCTCGGCGAACACGATCGATAGCCGTGAGTCCTACCGCTGCTGCATGGTTTACTTGGGTGAGAGAGGGCAAGGGCGAGGGAAGCGGCGGCGCACCAGTGACCAAGCCCGCAAGAGAGAGCCCTTGTGATCAGAAAAATATAATTACCTTGCTTAATTCTTTCACCCAATAGTTTAGAAGTATTTATCTCTGTTTACAAAAGATCTAATTCAACTATGAAGAAAGTTTAATTCCGAAGGAATATAAAGATTGAGGTCTAGCCATGTGAGTGGCGCCGCCTGCGATGGTACGTGATGGTCACTGGGGTGCCTGTGCTTGCACCTGGGTTGACGCCTAGGCTGGGCCTGGTGGGCTGTAAAAAGGACCTTTTGCCTTTACATTTGTTGCGAAATTATTCCATGTTAATTTTCTCTAGCGGCGCCCACGTAATGCAGTTCATGCACATTGTTGACGGCGCTTAGCCGCATCAAATATGAACAGCAAGCGTATAGGTAGGTTGTAGCTTTTTCCTTAGAGAACTCCCTAAGGTTATCAATCCGTGGAACAAGAAGATCGCTACGCCTATCTAAGCACTAACTATGTTGATCTAGAAGTATTTAAAGCAAAGTTTATGGATGAAAACTAAACCTAACGTAATCTGAATTAAAGACGAATTAATGTAAATCAATGCTTTGTAGAGAATAAGATATGAAGAGCATATGTCCATAGGGTTTGAGGATCACTAAGTTATGCAACCGCCGAATTAAAGCACCCATCCAATCTACCGAATTCCGTAAGCCGATGCCTTTCCCTCCCACACTCGTCACACAAGACTAGGGGTAGTCAATCATCAAGCAAAGAGAACCGATCTATGTACAAGATAGATTGATATAATAAAGAATGTCGGTGATTACAAACCAAGTACACCTTACAACCTCATGGACAAACGTAGGCTTTCACCCCATAAAACTAGGCATGGTGAAGGAGTTCATGGTATAGAAGTCCTCGGCAAAGAACTTTACCGTCCTCCAAGCTTTAAATAGTTCATGGGAACCCTAGCTAGAAGGGTAAGTAGAGGCGGTGCAAAAAGGGCCTAGGCCGGCCGGCTAGGGGACAAAAATTTGAATGTTTTGCTAACCTCTCAAGCATCTCATCGAGGAATTGTAGTGGAATGTGATTCTTCTTCGTTGCCTTGTTCAACTTTCTATAGTCGATGCACATCCTCCGCCCCGTGAGGTACTTTGAGGGATCAATTGATCTTTGTCATTCTTCACGACCGTGAGCCCTCCTTTCTTTCACACGCAATGTACGGGGCTAACCCATTCACTATGTGGCATGGGGTAAATAATTCTGGCATCCAACAACTTGGTCACCTCTTTCTTCACCATGTCACGTATAGCATGGCTCAACCTCCTTTGATGCCCCACTACGGGCTTGCGTTGCTCTTCAAGTTGAATCCGGTGAGTGCAAAATGCCGCACTAATCCCTTTCAAATCATTGATGGAGTATCCTATTGCCTTCTTGTGCCTTCTCAATAATTTCAACTCGTCCCTAAAAGAGTCAACAAAACAACCGCTCTCTACCTCTTCGTTATCAAGAGGTAGAGGTGAAGCATCACAATGTTCCGGGCGAAAATTAAATTCCCATCTCATCCCATCTATCTCAAGTGTTACAATCCCCCTTTCCACATCAAGAATTGCATTAACTAGTTTTAGGAAGGGTTTGCCAAGAATAACATCATCATGATCATCCTCACAAGAGTCAAGCACAAAGAAGTCTGTTGGGATAGTTTTATTCATGATAGTGACACCTAGATTTTTAATGACTCCTAAAGGCCTAGTATTTCTACCATCTCCCATGATCAATTTAATGTTTGTAGGAGCAAGATTAGAATTTTCAGAAAAGAGTTTATCATAAATCTTAGATGTCATCACACTAACATGAGCACCAACATCACATAAAGCTCTATGAATAATTTTTCCATCTATCATGCAGCTTAAATGTGGGTTAGGCAAGGCCGTACCTTCGTTGTGATCGCTTCCTATAACGTAGACTTTAGCTATGTGTGGGAAGGGTGATGACTTTGGGCCTCACGCCCAAGATACTTCTTGCTTCCTCAATTTGGTTGTCATTGATCCTTCCTCCTTGTTTAAAGAGCTTCCAAATTATCTCTCCGGCCGATTATTTTTCCAATTCACACCCCGTGTGTGGATTTGAGGGGAAGTCCGACTCTATTGCTCTTGCTGACATCACTTGGCTTGGGAAGGGTCTTATTTCGTTGAACAAATCTCCAAAATCAATTGGCATTCAATCCATTTGCTCGAACTCCCTTAATGACCTTGCGCTTTCCAAGCTTCTTCTTTCTTCTCCAGAGTTCTCTTTGGTTGAATGTTGAACCGATGCATCTTCACCTTGAGTTCTTCTCATATCTTTTTTATGCTTCGATTGCTCTTCAACCAGCTTGGTGTATCTTTTTCAGAAATTTCAGCAAGCTTCACCGGTTGGGATTTTTGTCCACGGCTCGCCAAATCTCGCGTTTCCCAATCTCTACGCATCGCCGCCCCCTTGCTATTTTTTTGTAGGTGTTGAGCGGCTTCCGTAAACGTTTTCTCCATGAGATCTTCTCCTGCACACATTTGAACATATTTTGCGCACTCGGAGGTTAGGGAAAAATAAAAGGTTTGCAAGAGTAAGTCACCGGAAAGTCCTAGCTTCGGTCCTTGCTCAATCAAGTCATTGAATCTATCCCAAGCTTGGTCTATTCCTTCGTCTTCTCTTTGCACAAAGTTGATCACTTGCTTCTAGATGTGGTGAACCTTGCTTAGCGGGAAAAATTCTCTCGCAAAACTTCTTCATCAACTCATCCCAATTTTCTCTCACCTCAAAGGATGCTAGCTCATGCCATCTTCTTGCCATCTCCGCAAGTGAATATGGGAAGAGATTCCATCGGAACCAAGCTAAGGGGACTTCATCTTGTTGCAACGTGTTGCATAGCATAGTGAACTACTTGATGTGTCTATATGGATTGTCCACCCCCTCTCCTTTAAATGGATTTGCGTCAAACATCTTGATGATTTGAGGCTTGATCTCATACTCAATGGCTTGTGGTGGCGAATCCGACTCTTGCATGTGAAAGTCCTCCGCTCCTGGGCTCGTGTAATCCCTCCATGATTTCTCCTCCTCCATGGTGTGAACGAGAAGATCCATCTAGTCAATAAAAAATAAATAAAAACAAAAAGAAAAATTTATAGAAAACGTTAGGGGTTAGAAACCAACAAAATTAATACAAAGATAAACATAGCAAAACTATCTTGTTCCCTGGCAACAGTGCCAGAAAAGCTTGTTAACGGCGCTTAGCCACGTCAAATATGAACCACAAGATCACGGGTCGGTTGTAGCTTTTCCCTTACATAATTCCCCAAGGTTATCAATCCGTGGAACAAGAAGATCGCTATGCCTATCTAAGCACTAACTACATTGATCTAGAAGTGATTAAGACAACGATTATGGATGAAAACTAAACCTAACCTAATCTGAATTAAAGATGAATTAATGTAAATCAATGCTTTGTAGAGAATAAGATATGGAGAGCATATGTCCATAGGGTTTGAGGATCACTAAGTTATGCAACCGCTGAATTAAAGCACCCATCCAATCTACCGAATTCCGTAAGCCGATGCCTTTCCCTCCCACACTCGTCACACAACACTAGGGGTACTCAATCATCAAGCAAAGAGAACCGAATGTACAAGATAGATTGATATCATAAAGAATGTTGGCAATTACAAACCATGTTCACCTTACAACCCCATGGACAAACGTAGGCTTTCACCCATAAAACTAGTCATGGCGAAGGAGTTCATGGTATAGAAGTCCTCGGCAAAGAACTTTACCGTCCTCCAAGCTTTAAATAGTTCATGGTGTAGAAGTTCTTGGCGAAGAACTTCACCGTCATCCAATCTTGTCACAGCTGTTGGCTTCCTCCGGTGTGTGTTTTGTCGATACGGTGGCTCTCTGGTGGGAATTAGCATCGGGTTTGAATAAAACATAAGCTTTAAATAGTCCTAGGGAACCCTAGCTCGAAGGGAAGCAGAGGCGGTGCAAAAGGGCCTAGGACGGCCGGCTAGGGGCCCATTGGTTCGGCCGGCCCAGCCCATTTTTGGCCCATCTCGGCCTCCGATTTCTCGTGCGAACTCCTCTTTAAATTGGTAACCTATTTGCTTCACACATGTGGCCCTTTTTATGTCGTTTGCTTCGGGATATGATTGGATCTTTGATATGTCTGCTGGATTTCCTTCGATCCCAAAGTCACCCAAGTGTGTGCTTCAAGCCTTTGCATGTGCACATCCTTGGTGGTCGGTCATGACTTGGTCTTCATCCGAATGTGCTCATTCATAGCTCAAAAACCTGCATAAACTAACATCCTCCAAACATATGTGCATATGCCAAAATGAGGTTATTCCATGTGTCAAGTGACGGGTTAGTATAAGAATTAGCCCAAAAATTCCACCAAAATAGTACTAAAAAGGTGTAGCTAAGGAGCGCGAACACACATATAAGCCAAGCGCGAGGGATGGACTCTTGGCCCTGTGGCCACAGGCAGGAGCTTCCGTTCGTTAGCTTCAGCTCCGTCATTTCAGCTATGGCAGACTAGACATAGGATTGGACATAGCTCGTCTTACTCACAACCTAATGATTACATGTGATGGGGAGCTAGGAAGGGGGATATGTGATGGAAAATTTGGCACTAAACAAGGGTGTAGGAATGTTCATTAAAAAGAAGAGGGAAGCTGGAGACAGTGACCAAATGAGAAAGGACAGAGAGATGGAACAAGAGGATGTTTTGATGGAAGATTTAACTGTGCATGTTGTGGGAGAAGATGATGAAACAAAGGCTTGGATTATTAAGTGCCCAAGATGCACTAACAAGGGGATTTGGTAGCATAGTGTAAGGCAGAGGTGTATTGCATGACCACATGAATCATAGATGCCCATTACTCAAGTAGCCTTGACAGGTAGCTCATGTCATGCGATACACAATGCATGGTTTGGGGTTTTATCATATTCCTCATCTACCTCTATCTAAAGCGAGGAAAGAATCCAGTAATCAAGTAATGACATGGCTCCAAAGGATTTATCCTTAGAATTGGCATTGGGAGTAAGATGAGCATGAAGGTGGTTCTTTCATCACCAAATTTACCTCAAAATCTAAACAACATAGGCAATAGCTTTTGGAGGGGCAGATGTGGAGGAAGCTAGGGGTATCCTCGGGGTTAAGGATACAATTCAAGACGTGGCATGAGATTGAAGAAGGTTTTCTACTCCCTAAGAGCATCTCCAGCAATGACCCTCAAATTAGACCCTCTAGGGTTTCCTCTACTTTTTGAGTACTGATTATTTAAGCTTAGTTCTAGCAGTAGCCTTTAATATCACTTTCTTCCCTTAAATATAATGTGTGGGACCCATTTATCAGTGGATAGGGAGACCCCTAAAGACCACCAAGAATAGAGGGTGGAGGACGGAATATAACGGTTATATGAATAAGCCTTAATGTGAAAACAATTGTTCGGATGTCCTCGACAGCTTACTGCTTTCACGCCAGAGAAACTTAGGATCTCCAGCCACACACGAAGGAGGATGAAAGATGAAGCTCGAGGAAGACAAAGATAATTTCCAACACACACACACACACACATACAAGATTGCCCACATTTGTAGGTTTTTTCATGATAATATCAATTGTAGCTTGTACAATAGCTTCGTTTCGTGCTCCCTTTAGTTTTTGGCATGCTTCAAACATCGAAATATTTGATGAAGAAAGGATTATATGGTTATTTGTGTTGTTTGACTCTTTAACACCCTTCATCACTGCATGCTGCTCAAATCGTTGTGCTGAGAGTGCCAAACAATAATAAGAATCAAATTAAGAACAAACATACATGTAAGAGATACATGAGCTTGGAATACAGAAACTAAAAGCCTAACTATAAAAATACTAACAAAATTCAAGAAAACTCAAATTTAAGATTTCAACAACTATATTTAGCACATAATTCTCATCTGTAATAACTATAACTAACAAGACAACGTCTTCTGCAAGGATCCTGAAGTGAAGGCCTAAATAGAAGTCACTAAAGAGTTAAGTTATAGGACCAATCATCATTTGTGGTATGGGTAGTTCCAACTTACAACAGATCTCTGGTGGCGATGTTCATTGCTCGACTACAGCCTTCCAAGGCTGCACCTTAGCGACCGAAACACCCACTCCAAATGGTTGCCGAGTTCTTGTGGAAGCGCGACACCCGACCACTAGGGCACTCATCCTGCAAGCAATTGAAGAACTAGCAAGAACACATATAGAACAAGTACTGAAATTACTAGATCAGAATGAAAGGTTTTCAATCTGAATCATAAACGAAATGGGGTTCCGAAGATAGGAAGACGGGCGGCTGATCCAGCACGCGCGCTCACCAACAAGTAGCAATGGCTAACTCGATCTAAACAAAACCCAACTATTCTTGGAGGCGGCCAAGGGTTATTAATATGGAGGAGGGCGACCAGAGGGGTTCTGGGGTCGTCGTCCAATGCTAGGACGCATCCGAAATAGACTCAACTAGATACACGACCAATGGGCTAAAAATAGGGTGGCACAACACCTTGGGCTGAAATGGATTTCGTAGTATTTCGATCATGGCGGCCAAATCTGAACCCATATGAAAATAGACTTGATGAACTTTTGATGAAGGTCATATGTATGTGAGGTCGCACCCATTTGAAAATAGACTTGATGAACTTTCGATGAAGTACTTCAATGTCTAAAATGGAGTCCGGATGAAGTTGAGATGGCTGTTAGAAGTTGTCGCTGTTCGGCAATCCGAATCTAGCTTGTGCAATGCTTCTCCCATTCGGATCCACTCCATTATTCCTGAGTAAAACCAGAGTGCATGTGTCTCCATTCTGTAAATATGATGAACATGAGCTTAACAATAAACTTATTTGATGGTTAAGTTGACGAGCACGAGCGCGAGTCACAGGACCAAGTGGTGTTAACGTTGTAGATGTTGTTGTAGGTGTGGATGTATCGTTGGTGTGGATGGCCTCATCATCCTCCAATTTTTGCATTTGAGCCATCCTCAACTGAAGCTCATCCTCGTCTCCCATATGACTTTAAATCTACAACATTAAAAGTGGGACTGGCCCCAAAAGATGCAGGCAAATCGAGCTTATATGCATTATAATTAATCTTCTTTATCACTTTGAAAGGTCCATCCTCTCGTGGAAGCAATTTAGATTTGTGCAATTCAGGAAAACTTTCCCTTCTCAACCAAACTAAATCTCTAGGTTAAAATTGTAGTTTCTTTCTACCTTTCTCACCAGCAGTCTTATACTTAGTATTCATGCGCTCTATGTTTTCTTTAGTGGTTTCATGCAGTTTTAACATCAACTCAGTGTGTGTACTAGCATCAAAATTCATTTTTTCAGAAGATGGCAAAGGCATGAAATCAATGGGAGCATGAGGTAATAAACCATAGACAATAAAAAAGGAGCAAATGTTTGTGGTCGAATGCATCGAACGATTATAAGCAAACTCAATATGAGGCAAACATCTTTCCCACATCTTAATCTTTTTTCTTTAGGACAACTCTTAATATTTTAGACAAAGTTCTATTCACAACTTCAGTTCATCATCAGTTTGAGGATGACATGTAGTAGAAAACAAAAGTTTAGTCCCAAATTTTAACCATAATGTTTTCCAAAAATGACTAAGAAACTTAGCATCACGATCAGAAACAATTGTATTTGGCACACCATGCAAACGAACAACTTCACGAAAGAACAAATCAGCAAGTATGAGTAGCATCATCTGTTTTTTGACAAGGTATGAAGTGTGCCATTTTAAAGAATCTATCAAGAACCACAAAAATTCTATCACACTCATTCCTAGTCCTCGGCAATCCCAACACAAAATCCATAGAAATATCCTCCCAAGGGTTACTAGGAACAGGTAAACATATATACAAACCGTGTAGATTTAACAGTGATTTAGCCTTTTGACATGTTGTGCAGCGAGCAACAAACCTTTGTACATATGTCGTTTGCTCACATGGTCGTAGACACTGTCGCAGCATTTATCAGGAAGCGGGAGGTATCAGCAAGGCAAATGCATATCAGGAAGCTGGAGGCATCAGCAAGGCAAATGCATATGACATTTATCAGGAAGAGAGAGGTATCAGCAAGGCAGATGCAAATGGCATTTATCAGGAAGAGGGAGGTATCAGCAAGGCAAATCAGGGATGTTGATTTAGCATTCTTTTTTTTTGTCATGGAATAAACTGAAGTCTCAATATTTGTCTTCTCCCTATATTTTGATAAGTCTTAAATCTTTGTCAGCAACTACATTTCCTCATTCTGAAACTACACATGATGGTTCATAAGATTGCTTAAACTTTTGACGAAAATGAGGCCCAAGTGCCTGAATTCCCTTTCATAAAGGTTGGTGCCTAGTGGAGTGCACAATTTCGCCACTGAAATGAAAATCAGCACTGTGGGAGTAGTTTAGTCCATTTTCCATGTTCTTCTGTGACTTTGCGGGGGGATATTTTCGTGCTTTTGGTTCCTCAAGAGTTGACTCTGAAACTTGTTTTTTTTAAAAAAAAGATGATCAAAATATGGGCACAAAATGATCAAAAGTGGAACAGAAGGAAGGAAGAGGAGAAGGGGGTTTCGAGCCCCTGGGCACGAGAATTCAAGTGGAGCGCAAGTGACCACTAGACCATCCTGGCCTCCCACAATTTTTACCAAAAAAACATTTCGCATCCAAGAATCGAACAAAAGACACACCACATCTCCAGCACAAACCTGTACCACTGCGCCACTTGATTGCTATCTTTAATTGAGGCGTTCCATTTTATATGTTATCTGTTAGCCCACCGCCAGGCCCATAAGTCACGCACCCGGCCGCCGCCTTAACAACCACGTCACGGCCAGCAATCGCCAGTTCGCCACGTAACCCATTCTCTAATTCGCAAAAAAAGGTCTCAGGCCCCAAAACGTGCAGCAATGGGCCTGTTCGTTGCGCTGCCTACGGCTGCAAGGCTGCAGCTGCTGCAGCGGCAACAGTTGCCACAGAGGCAACGGCTAGCAGCTGCAGCGCAGAACAGCACCAGTTCAGCTGCAGCGAACAGGGAACAACAACGGAGTTCTCAAATCAACGGGCATTAAATTATGAACGGAACACCGTGCTAGGGCCCAGCCGCGATCCGCGTCAAGGCCCGTGGGCTAGTGGCAGCCAACCACGTGGCGACGGCGAGGAGGGATGAAGAACACAAATGGTTGGATTTTTTCCTTTTAATACGGAATTAAAAATTGTAATTGGTTTTTGTTCGTCTTAATAACTTAGAATTTGATGATTCTTTTTTCTACTTTTTTTTAAAGTCATCATCTTTCAATTAGTGACCTTTTGTGTTCCATATAAATTGCCATTTCTCATATATGTTTAAAGTAGCTTGTTTTCTACCAATTAGTACAAAGTAAGTAATCATTTATTCATATGACAAAATAATAGTTAATGCAACTTCATATTTTTCTATTACTATAGTAAATTTATGGTAATGTCCAAAATGGAGGTGCATATGAGTTCTAAAATCTCATGAAGTATGAAAAGTACAAAGTGTGAGTTGAGATATATGAAACCATGTTAGGGATGTGTCCTATTTATGAACAATGTATACTCAATTTTTATATAAAAAAAACGTACGAAACTTTTATTTCAAGCCTCCACACTCATAAAATGATTCTATGACAGTTTAAATAATTTTCAGAGAAGAATTAGGCATTATTATAGTTATTTTATAATAAGATTGCGTGCCTAGCAAAATATTTGAAATTTTCATAGTTTTTCAGGATATGAGCCGAAATAATAGATTTATAGTTAAAATAAATATTTGAGTAGTTTTTTATATATTATTTGAGATATATATTGTCCATATTTTAATTACTTTCAATAAACTTGTAGAAATTAATTTAAACGGTTAAAAATAGTAAAAAAGTTAGAAAATTATTGAAACTTCTACGACACTACTTATATGTACTCTATTAGATATAAAAAATGAGTTAATGTATGTAAGATAATTATTTTGGTGTGTTACCTCACAATAATGCTATAAAATGATAAAAGAAAAAGAAAATATTAAGAAAATCAGGACCAGTTCAGCCCAAGAGGCCTAATTGTCTTTGACCGTCCATATTTAGTGGTTGAGCACCGTTGCTGAGGATCAGCCAAGGGCCAGACAATCCGTGTGCTCCCTGTTCAGCCACTCAGTTTGTGCCACGTGGCAGATCTAATGAAGAACCCACAAAGATCTCACTTTCTCTTTTAAATCTGCAATTAAAGCATATGCACAACTAGTCAACTAAGATAATATAGGAGGGAGTTTAGTCTATGTTATGCATGGAAATAACTTATATGAATTGAAATGCATGATATCAATGGAAACAAAGATACCAATAGAAGGCTATATCACCTGAAGTATAAGCCACACATATCATAGGGGATTGTTCTAATGTAAGATTATACACAAGATAAGCTTGCAAACTAGGTTAGTCTCAAAATCACAAACCATAAGATAGCTCCCCTTAAATGCTTGCATACAAGTAATTGAATTACTTGTGAGAGACACGCACTGGTCAATAACGACATTGAGAAGTTATCCTATAATTTGGACTTCGTCCATCCCATGGTGAGGACAGGAGGTTATATATTCTTGAAGTCTTTCCCAAGCTTCTTGAATAGCTTCCATATTAGTCTGCTGAAAACTAGAAATTTTACCTCTCAAGGGATTAGTTTTGCCTAGAGGGATGAACTTGGCGAGGAATGTCGTGGCACATTTTGGCCACGTATCAACAACTCCTCCTTCCTTGTAAAACCAATGTCGTGCCTTTCCCAAAAGAGAGAAAGGAAACAGATGGAGACAAATAATATCTTGAGAAAAGTCCTTAATGACGATGGTTGAACAGAGATTCAAAAAGCGCTGAAGATGTGCATTTGCTCATCATGTCCACAGAAAGGACTTGCTTGCACCATATTAATTAGGCTCATCGTGAGCTAAAATCCCAATTACTATTGTTTCCTTGGGCTCCAAGGTTAACATTTTCAGTGGTGGGCACTGAAAATTCACGAAGAGTCCTTTTAGCGACATTGTCACCCATTGGTGGTTGAGCTATTGTGTCGGTGATTTATGCTGACTAGGTTCTCGAGGGGATGCCCCGAGAGAAGGGTTTGAGGAGAAGTCGTCGAGAATCTAGAATCGAAGGTGACAAGAGACGATTTAGACAGGTTCAGGCCGCAATATGCGTAATACCCTGCATCCTGTATGGTGTATCTTGTATAGATTGATGTTTTGAGGGGGTCTCTGTCTCCCCTTATATATGTCGGAGGACAGGGTTACATATAAACCGTATAGGAACAGGAGACATTTACAAGTTTATCTCTAATTCCCTAATACAACATATCCTAACTGACTAGGACTAATCCTCGTCTTGTACGCCAAGTCTTGTAATTGGGCCGGCCCATAGGACGGCCTGCCAGGGTTGTTAGTTCGTCAGGACTCTACACCATCAAGCCCCCGAGCACCTTATCTCCTGAAGGACAGCGTTGTTGAAAATACAGAGTTCTTTGAGGCCTGTAAGGGTTGTTTGAAGCCCTCAGGGTTCTTTTCCTTTGGAAGTTGCAACCATGCTGTACAAAAGGTAATGAAGTGCTCATAAATCTTTCTGAATTTCGGATTGGTGCGCACCGAATAGGTGCGCCCAATTGGGAAGCCCCCGAGCCTCGTTTATCTTTGAAGAAGAAATTCGAGGCTCTTTCGAAGTCTGAATCTGAAGAGAATCAATTTCCCGAAGAAGTCCGAGTTCTTTTAGAACTCCTTTGAATTTATCAATTAAAACCCAAAAAATTTCAGAAAAATATTTTCTGAAAATATTCCCGTAGCCCCCGAGCCTAAATTTGAACGAATTCAAATATAGGATCAAAGAAGGACCTAAAACAAAAAATTATCAAAGTAACGATTCGAAAGGGCAATATAAACCGTTCGCCTCCCTGCGATCTGTAAGCACTTGTGCAAAACGAATCTAGGTTTAGCGACAGAGTATCTGTGAGCAATCCAAGAACCGCGCACACAAATCCACAACCTTTCAATCCTCAATCTCTTTCCCACCACAACATAGCGAGCATGGCCGGTGGAGAGGGATCCAGCCGAAGCAAGAGTGCCAAGAGGAAAGCCGAGGCCATGAAGGAAATTGCAACCGAAGAGGAATCACCAGTCGAAGCTGGGGGAATTGACGATCCAATCAGTGTCTGGTGAACCAGTATCCTAAAGGAGAATCAAATCAAGAAACTAGAAGAAGACGGCCTGATCCCGGAACAAGAGATTAGCCGATGGAGAAGTGCTCATGGTCATGAGTACCTCACTGAAGAAACCGAAGAAATCACGGTATGGAAGGCATTTTATGAAGTTGGTTTTGGCATGCCCACCTGCGACTTCTTCCGCCGCATTCTTCAGTTTTACGGAATAGAACTTTGCCACCTGAGCCCCAACTCCATGCTCAATTTAACTTTGCCACCTGAGCCCCAACTCCATGCTCAATTTATCCATCTACATCCATCTGTGTGAGGCTTTCCTAGGAATAGACCCACACTATGCTCTGTTCTGCCACATCTTCAGAGTCAAGATTTCGAGTGGACCATCTCAAGTAGTTGGTAAGGTGGTAATCCGATTCCGCCAAGGCATGAAGCCTCTATATCTGGACTACACTACCAAAGAAAGTCTGAAGGACTGGTAGAAGGAGTGGTTTTATGCATGGAACCATCAACCACAACTGCCCAACCGCTCAGGTCTACCTCCAGTGATGAAGCCATTCTGGAGTGAATGTGTTGGAATGAACCAAGCGATGCAGAACCCGGAGCTACTCAATATGATTAGAGATCTAAAATCGTAAGAGTTGACAGGAGCTTGTGTATTCAAGTCGTTCCTGATGAGGAGGATCCAGCCATGCAAGCAACGCTGTAACCCAGGGTACTTGTATTTTGGGGAATCAGATCCCTCTCGGAATGCTGTAGGATCCATTGAAGAGAAAAGGGCCATCCAAATAGTGAAGAAGTATATGGCCATCCCAAACGAGGACTTCCCAGAGATCATGGAGGTGGAGGTATGAATCATAACTTGAATCCAAAGTTCAATACTTGCACTTGCATTATAATTTTGTGTGAACCAAATCATTATCTTCCACAGTATGAAGATCGACGATCGTTGTATGTCAGTTTACCTCCCCTGGATCCAACAAATGCAGAGGAAGCCAACGTAATAGCCAGTTGTGTAGATCCAGGAATTAGGGACCAAGTTGGTAAACCAAACCCATATTTTGATCGATCGAACACGAATGAAGAAACTGATGAACAACTTGACCATGCCGAGGATCAGAATCTTGAAGAACCCGACATAGCGTCAGGGTTGTCCTCCAAGGGAGGATTAAGCTTGAAGAGAACCGCGGCGGAAGACCTACATGCTCTAGTGCCCAAGAAGCCACGGACGATACTCAAACCACGCGCCAAGGTGGTCCCTAAGTTGAAGAAGAAAACGTCGCCAAAATTGAAAGTCCAAGCGACGCCCAGAGTGGCTATCGGGGTAATCGGAACCAGCTTGCCGCAACAAGCCCGTGCGCCTCGGATGCCATTATTTGATGACGAAATCATTCATAATATCTTCACCCTGCCTCACCTCCGCATGCTGGATCAGAAACAAGGACACAAGAACACAACCCTGCGGAAGGGACAACCAACACTGCGGAGAAGATAGCTGAAGCTATGGTGGAACCCCAGGATGGTTCCAACACCAGAAATGTGCCAACTGGAACTCCCGCGGAGGAGAGGTCCAGGGTTGAAGTATCTGCTGGTGCAGTTGCGGTGGACCAAGAGCCAGAAGAGGAGTTCACATTGGGAGAATCTGAAATCCCAATGCGCCCCAACATCATGTAAGTACCCAAGTACCTTTACTCGAGAATAGTATCCTGTAGTAATTGAAATTCATTCTTGTTGTGATATCATTGATGCAGTACTGAAAAAGTACCATCAGTAGTAGTGGATGCACCGGTGGCCTCAGTGCCAGAAGAACCCAAGGAAAACCCTTAGGCAACTCTGCCTGAGGTCCTGCTAGCCGCTCCATCAACAAGCCAGCCAGATCCAGCAGAAGCACAAGTAGAAGAATCCATTACTGAAGTTCTAGCGGATCCTGAACAACTTGTGACACAGGCGGTGGTTGAAAAGACTAAAGCAGAACGCCGTGTCCAAGAAGTTGTTGAGCCCCCGAGCAACTTGGAAACTCCTCAAGCTGCTCGGAAGGAAACAGTACAAGAGGTCGAATGCTCAAGGGGTAAACAAATAGAACAATCAACCCAAGAGAAAGAAATTGAGGAGATCCCTCGAGTTCCCAAAACTGCTGAAGCTGAAGAGGGGATCGGGAACTTCCGCATCGGAAGTTACGACCCAATGCTGAATCCAAATCCGCAAACATTCGAGTACGTCTTGGATGCGGAGGAGGATGAAGGGTTCATTGATAGGGGACTCTACCATGCCGAGAGGGCGGTAGCATATTTCAAGGTACGAAGAAGAACCCAAAACATTCTTGTTGAATATTGAACTTTGTACTTAGCTGTTGTACTCTGCAGGTTGTTGGCGAGGCCTCAAGGCAAAAGACCAAGTATATCCGCAACATCACCTTGATGCATGCCAAGGCCGAGCGCCTCCATAACAAATTGAACAAGGAGCGTGAAGAACGCCAAGCCCAAGAGGTGGAGGATACCAATATGATCCACACTCTTCACTTGCGGACAAGAGAGTTATCCACGGAGAGGGATGACTTGAAGAAGAAACTTGCCGCTGCAAAATCAGAACTCAAAGGTACCCTGACTCTGCTTTTGGCTTATTGTGTCATAACCAATAATAACAACTCTGTCTTGATCTTTGGAGCAGGGGTGCAACAAAAATTGACTGCAACCAATAACAAGATAATAGATTGGTCTAACTTGGCCAATCGTCATGAAGAATCCTTGAAGAATCTCACCGCGGAGCATGACGAGGTGAAGGAACAGCTCAGAATCACACTTGAACAATGCAAGGATGCTGATGTGCAGCTAATTCAAATCATTGATCAGCAGAAGAAGGCTGCCAAAGATCTTGAAGAGGCTCGCGAAGATAACAATCATTTATCAAAAGAGCTCGTCCAACTGCGCGGAAATCTGGCGGACAAGACGATCTTGGAGGAAAAGCTGGAGCAAACGTCCAAGAGGATAGCGGAGCTGGAAGACACCGTCCAGCAAATCAAGAGCTCTGACGAGGATTTAGCGGAAGCCTTGAAGCAGGTTGCAGTACTCGAGAAAACTGTGACTCCTTTGGTGAAGGCTTTGGACCCGGAAGACCCGGCTGCTCCGTAATCATTCTTAGATTTTGAAGTCCGTGCCTCGGCAATTGAAGGCATACATCAAGAAATCCTCCAAGGTCTGTCTTGTGCACATCTTAGCAGTAGTGAAATCCAGGTACCCTGAAGTAGATATTAGTAAATGTGTAGAAGGCGCAGAGCCAAACTGCACGGAAGAAGTCATCAAGGGCCTGAAACAAGAGGCCGTGCCAATTGCCGAGGCAATTGCTAAGAGCCTGAAATTGTAATTGAAAAAAGTATTTATGTAATGATTAGTACTTCTCATGTTTATTCAATGAAATGTACATATTTCCGCTTATGAAGAACAAAACAAGAGTTTTTAAAGAACTCTTGCACGTCTCTGTGTTGAACATCAGGACTTAGTCGAAAAGTACAATTTTTCGTAAATTCCAACTGTTAAAAACAACCCTGTTAAGGACCCAAAGGAACCCAGGGAGATTTCTATAGCATAGGCTACCTTTTAAAATAAATTTACCCCGAAAGGAAATAGCTGGAACGAGTCGTATGTGGTCTGCTAAGCAAGAACCCAGTAAGACCCACGGAGCGGCAGCTTTAAGCTGAATCTTTGCGCTTAGTAGCGAAAGAATAGGAACAAATCCGTTAACGGCCCCAAAGGAACCCGGACAGACCTCATATCATTGCTCCGAATGCGTAACGCAAGAAAATCAATTTCTCTGGGTCTCGAAAGAACCCAAATAATATTTTAACAATGTCACGAAGATAGAGTAAATTGAATCACAAAGAACCCAATCATGGGAGCATAAATAATGTCATTTATATATATCGTGTTGCCAAAGCAACGGTACAAAGAACATCTCATTACCAAAGTAATGGTACAATGAAGATCCTACGTGTGACATCTCTGATGTCAAAAGAATTAAAAAGTGCAATTAAAATCAATACAACAGGGAATTGGGTTGAAATTCAAAAATTCGTCAAAAATTCAATTATAATTCAAAAACAAGGGTTGTTTGGCACCCAACTAAAACTTAAACATCTCGGACAGCCCTTCGCGACAACCTCGCCACGGCGTTCGCGCCGATCGGTGACCCTCGAGCGGGAATGTCCGTCACGATCGAGGTTAGCCGTAAAAATCCGTCCCGATCGAGCTATGTCCGTGACGATCGAGCCTAGTCAGTATGTCCGTGACGATCGAGCCTAGTCAGTATGTCCGTGACGATCGAGCTATGTCCGTGACGATCGAGCCTAGCCGGTAGTTTCCGTCACGATTCGAGGCTGCACGACAGGACCCTCGAGGCCCCGCCGTCCGTCGCGCTCGAGGCTCCGCAGCCAAGCTCGAGGACTTACCCTCGAGCGACGTTCCGTCACCCTCGAGGCTCCGCAGCCAAGCTCGAGGACTCACCCTCGAGCGACGTTCCGTCACCCTCGAGGCTCCGCAGCCAAGCTCGAGGACTCACCCTCGAGCGACGTTCCGTCACGCTCGAGGCTTCGCAGCCAAGCTCGAGGGGGGGGCACTCACCCTCGAGTGGCGTTTCCGACCATTCGAGGCTCGGCAAGCTCGAGCTTGCGGTTCAAGCTCGAAGCGCCGTAGCGCCTGGTCGAAGTGCCCGGTCCAAGCTCGGAAGTTGTGTCCCGCACCTCAAACTCCAACTTTTAATTTTACACGTTTCGAAGTTCAGCTCAAATTTTTGGAGAAAGTTCAAAAGGGGCAAAGAGCTCCACGGGGCTGCCAGCTCGCCCCTGGCGCGCTCTGCTCCGGCCGGAGTCCGGCCGCCACGTGGCCGGCGTGTGGCGGAGACCGCGTCGGGTCGGCCGAGCTGTGGCGGCAGCTAGCTTTTGTCCTCACGCGTTTGTCCAAGCCTTCCGTACCGTCACTTCGCGGGCGACGGCGCACTGCTGCCTCGCGCCGCGGAGCGCCATCATGGCAAGCTCGCTCGGCACTGGTCGCAGCCGCGCAGCGCCGCCCCGCAGTCGCGATGCTCGCTCGCTACGCGCCAAGGAGCACTGTGGAGGATCCCCAGCGATCACGCCACAATCTTCCTCGCCCAATCGTGTCGCGCGCGCTCTGTTTGAGCTCGCCGCGCCATCAATGGCGACCGCGACAGCCACCCACGCGCTCGCACGCTCCCGAGGCCGCACAGTGCCTCCCTTGCGTGCCCAAGCACTCCACCGCGCACTCCCACCCCTCCTCTCACTCGCTCACTTGGTCATTTCCACTTCCCCGCGCTCGCTCGGTCTTCTTCCTCCTCGCGACGCGCAAGCCGAACCCAAGCTCTTCGCGAAATTCCTCGTCCACGCTCCACCATTCCCCAATCCATCCCGCACGGAGCTAGTCCACTCCACCAGCTCCAAAACCCCCAACTTTCCCCAAGCTATTGTCCCTTCTCCGGCGAGAATTTGCGATTTCCCCCAAATCGCGAATTCCGGCCGTCGAAGCACCCGCACGTCGAGACCCTACTCCGAGCCGTCCCCGAGCTTCCTCGAGCACGCCATTAGCTTCCCCAAGCTCTGCTGGTGCTCAAGGACCTCTCCCCCCCTCCGCGAACGACCCCGAGCTCGCCGGCGTAGAAGCCGCGGCGGCCGCGCCGCCACCACCTCGTCGCCGGCGAAACTCCGACCATCCCCGGCCTCCCAACCGTCCCCAAACGACTCGTGGTGAGCCCAGGAAGCTTTTCCCCCACTTCCCCGAGCCTAGTTCGCCGCCGTTTGGCCGGCGCAACTCCGGCGAGGTCCCAGGGACCCAAGTTCATCGTCTACCTTTGTTTAGGGGTCTCTGCGCAAAAGTCCAGGGACTCGTTCGCGAAGTTTTGAAAGATCTAGGGTTCTCTGCGTAAACAGATTCTTAAGTCTAGGTTTGATTTTTCCCGAAACTTGTAAAATCGATTAAAAATCGTACAAAAATCGGAAAAATGCACAAAAATACTCCCTGGATTCGTGAGAGTCTAAATTACAATCTCTATTAGACATGTTTGTACTTTTGACGAACTGTATGTGAATTAAAATTCAAACAAGGAAAATCTAAAGTTATGCACCATTTCAAATCCAGAGCTGCGCTAGGGTTGAGCTTTGGATATGTTGTGTATAGTGGCTTTGGACAGCTTGTGTCCAAAGAAGACCCAAAAATATGATGTTTAGCTCCTTTTATGAATTAAAATAGGCTTTCTGTCTTTTTGCAGTGCAGAAATCATTAAAACTAATATGTGCAGTGAAAAATCACCATTTTGCTCCTTAGAGCTTAAAACTTGTTAGAACACATGTTAAAAATGAAAAACTGAATTTTTGCTCTGTTTAGGATGGCAAATAATTAAATATGTGTTTTTGGTTAGAAAATCATTGAGGATCACCCAAGGGTTATTTTGAGCCACCACTTGGCCAGAGCCCTCCTCATACTTATGCTTAACTTTGGTAGGGAGATCTCCTGAAATGGTTGAATTTTCAATTTTATATGAATTAAATTCATTTCTGCTGGCAGCAACTTGTTAGATTTTTAATAAATTATGTGTAGCTCGAAATTAGCTAAATTTTGGAGTGAGCTTAGCTCTTATACTCCAGTAGCTGTCATAAAGTTTATAGATAAAAATGATGAACAGAAATGGAGAAACAAAAATGCGAAGTAATCTAGATGGAAATCGATTTATATAAAAGAATAAACCTTTTTGTAGTTAGATAGAATAAAATAAATGGAATCTGAAATTCCAGAACAGCCACCCTAAGTTATGCATATCATGTACAAGGCGCTATCCCAGACGGCGACTACACCCTCATCCCCGCAGACGAGGAAGGAGTCCCGGAGCACGGTGCCGGTGTAGAAGTGACCAACCCGGAGGCTAACCCCCAGTCCGAGCAAGAAGGCAAGCCCCGGAGCATGACCTAACCTTTACCAAAATATGCACTTTGAATTCTCTATGTTTGTGCATTTACGTTCAAGGAGTTGATTGAATACCTTAGCTGCACATTTCCTAGTACCCATGACTTGCAATACTAGTTTGAAAGGGATCGATAGTGCATTGCTATAGGTCCGTTACAAGTCGAGTGATTTCCTGTCACTCGCGAGACATAGGGATTGCTTGTCTTTACTTATGTTGGAATCATAAGGATTGACGGGCGGGATGATAGATGTAGATCTCCCGTCCGTGTATGATAATTGGTTAAGGTCGAAATGTGTGGTAGAGTGTGTCAAGTTTTTGAACGTACCACATGCATACCGGTATATGGGAGCCGGTAAGCCCGGTACCAGATTGAAGCAGCTAGGGCCGATAGCCATCTCTCCTTGGAAACTTTGTTTTCCCCTGCCGTACACTTGTGGATATATGCGTGATGCTGTGAGTGAAGCAGTAAACCTTTATCCTAAGGAAGTGGACCCGGTTCCGAATTGTGGATCGATGGGAAAGGTTGGGAAATGCTTGTGCCTTTTATAGCAAGCAGAGTATCCGTGTATGTTGGGTTTTCCCTGGCCAGGTAGCACAAATTCGGTTCGAACTGTCCGCTTCTCGCGGTTAATGAGACTGCTTGACCGCCTTGCTACATCGAGTAATAAGTGGAATTATGAGATCATGAACTTGTTCTATGAATAACTTGTATTGCACCACTTGTATGCTTAGAGAGGATGCTAATTTAGAATGGTTAAATTTACTAGAATATGAAGCTAAAACTTGAAAGCAAGGATCTACTTTAGTTGCTTTTTGGCAAACAAACCCACCAGCCAAAAGCCTCTCATTGTCTAGATGTCGGTGATGTAGATTTCACCCGACGGGTAAGCCTTGCTGAGTATTAGTATACTCAGCCTTGCTTGTGACATTATTTTACAGGTATCATTTTGGATGTGGATGCTATGGCTTGGCCCGTCCAGGTTCCACCTGGCTGGCACATCGAATGGGTCCCGTCCTCTGGCGAGGATCGGGAGGAGTAGCTTCGTGGCAGGCTTCAGCACGGAGTTATTTGTACCGCCGTTAGATTATTTACTTCCGCTGCAATGAACTTCTAATTTCAGTTGTTATGAACTTTCAAATTCCGCTGCAAGACTTGTACTCTGATTTTATTCAACTCGGTTTGTAATAACTAGGTTACCTATGAGCG
This sequence comes from Digitaria exilis, assembly GCA_015342445.1. Taxonomy (NCBI): domain Eukaryota; kingdom Viridiplantae; phylum Streptophyta; class Magnoliopsida; order Poales; family Poaceae; genus Digitaria; species Digitaria exilis. The sequence continues at coordinate 391,356 of JACEFO010001949.1, forward strand.
TGATTTAATTTGTGGAATGTTGTAATCTCTGAAACCCGCCTTCGTGTGGGCGTGCTGTTGTTTCGATCGGGAAAAGTACGTGGTTTAATCGGGTTTAATCCGACGGCGCTCCAGCTTATTCCGGATTAAGTGCTTGACTACGTGATTAGTGGTCCAAAGGTACTTAACTTGGAATAATTTCGGAGTGGAACCGCCACAGCTGGCATCAGAGCCGAAACAGCGCACCGGAGAGAGCAACAGACCTTTAATAAACAATTTTTGAATAAAATTTGCCAACTCGTGCTTCCGACGCGTTTTGCGAAGGAAGGTTATCTTAGGACCGCTAAGGATGTTACCTAGAACGTGAAGCCTATGTGGGATAAGGGATCACGATATGATAGGTGGCAAATAGTATATTATACTGACTTCCAGCACATTTCATTCTGTCATTTACTTTACGCAATGGTGGGCGCAAGGTACGGCGATTGCTGTAACGTACCACGGCACTATATGAAAATATAGTGGCGGCACATAGTCAATACGCTGTGATGGCGTATGAAACTAGAATAGGATGGTGGGCGCAAGGTACGGCGATTGCTGTAGCGTACCACGGCATCATATGCAAATATGATGGCGGCACAAAGTCAATACGCTATTTCAATAGCGTATGAAACTGTCAATATGTTGCTTTGGTGACATATGAACATTGCCCGTTCAATGTTAAACGTTCGGGTGCCACCTCTATAGTGGGTGGTAATGAATGGAGACGCTTTCGTGAGTGCTGGCACGAAAGGTTGATTATACATGCTCTGGAATGGAATTTTCTGCAGGTACACTAACCACGATTCCGTAAGATGAACGGTTAGAAAAGTTCGGCTAGTTAATATAGGGAGAGACGGATATTGCCTAGCCACCGGCACTAACTTCGTAAGCCAAAAGTTATTGGCATGTGTGTTGGCGAGAACGAATAGGCCGCTCATGCATTGCATCTCACTGAATTGACATGGATTTTAATAAGTGACCGAATCGAACCGCCATCAAAGGAATTGAAATCACAACCCAAAAATCCTGCTGAGAACAATCTGTTGCACCCTTAATTCGAAACTGAAAACGTTGTCGAACGAAAAAGTGTTCAACACGAAAGTTGTCATAAATATTATGGAGTAAATGCTGGAGAAATTTCAACGAAAATGGTTCAGTAAAATTGGAGTTATGCTAAAAATGGTAACCCCCTGTCTGCTGGAAATTTCTGGGGACAGTGAGATAAAAATTGAATTTTTACACCATCTTAACGACAGTTTCTGCTCAAACCTCCAAAATGAAACTTGTTAGGAATTACTTAAACAATGTCCTGGCCAAATTTGGGAATTTTTGAGCTTGTAGATTTCGAGTTTTGAAATTTTTACCACCCTGCACAGAATCTGTTCTTATTCTTTGGCGCTACCCGGTGCTCACCCTTGCCCCTTTTTCCTTTTGGTTCAGATGGACGCCCTCGCTGACCTGGCTAGCCACCCCAACGACGTGTCCTTCTCTGATTGCTTGGGATGGGAAGGTTTCCCTAGCATCTTGTGGTCGGTTCTACAGGCACTTGGCTACCCTACACCGCCACAATATGAGAGAATCCTCATCCGAGACCGTGGTGTGACTCGTTCCCGTGTGCGTTTGGTGGTCTATCGCCACCCGCCGTGTCCTAGTTCCCCCACCTGGACGGTGGAAGTTCATGGACACCACATGGAGACGACTTGTGTGCTAGCTGCCTTGAATGGCATCAGTTCTTTCTGTGCTCAGAACCAGAGCTTGGTAGAGCACCAGTTGCTTGGGCTGTTTCCACCAACTCAGCCGGATGATCCCCACTGGATGAGGCGCTACCTTAGCTCTCCTTTGAGGATGGCGGAGAACCCCGTCGCAGCAGCCGCTTTGATGATGAGGTGGATACGGGCGTATCACCGTTTGCAGGCACTACTTGGACGGTCGCAGAGCGAGATGCTCAACATTGCTATGGACATGTCCGCTCGCGCCCGTGACATAGGGGTTGAGAGGACCTCTTTGTCCATTGAGGTGACCACTAGAGATGCCATGATTGCTGACTTGGAGAGGCAATTGGATGACCTCCAGATTGCACACAACAACACCCAGAATGAGTTAGCACAAACTAGAGATGAGCTTGAGGAGGTACACGGTACCTTGGAGCAGGCCAATGCCATGCTTGCCGCCCACGACGCTCAGCACCTCTTTGAGCAGCAAGGAGGGGATGTGGATGGTGAAGGAGAGGCCCCCGACTCCGACATGGACACCGAGGACGACATGCCGCCCCTTCCAGCTCCACCTTCTCCTATGGGCAGCGAGGCTACCGCTAACAACCTTGATGACTTTTAGAGTGGTAGTGGCAAGGACTCCTCCGCTAGGCCTAGATTTTGGCTTCATGTTGTAATAGGCTAGATGGAGTTGAGCTCCCCTTGTTATCTTTTGTGGCATGTAAAAATGAATGGTGTGATTGTGTTGCGAAACTTGATGATGTTGTTACAGCTGTGTTGAAAACGTTCTGCAGCTGACCTTGTTTTAATTATTGATGGGTTTTCCTTTCATTTCTGGGCTGTGATGTGAACTACAAAGTTGTTTGAAATTTGTCAAACAAAACGATCACCAAATTGCAACCCCATTGGTTAAGCGAAATAAAAATGGCAACCAAAACACTATAGCTCGGCCTGCTGAAAAACAGCAAATGCAGAGAGCTAAAGATTGAATTTTTCGGCTTAGTTCCAGTCCGAATTTGATTCTGAGCCCAACATGAAAGTTGTAGAGCATGAAATTTCCGAGCTACTGACCGAATGGGAGCATTTGACTTGTTTCCTGTTGGGAGATATGATTTTTCTCCCGAACTGCGTGCTGATTTGCCATTCTGCGCAGTACACTTAATATATTGTCACGTTCTATCTTGTCATTCATTATGCAAGCTTATGGAATGTGGCTAATACAAGTACCTGCTGCAGATGGCAATCACCCGCAGCGGTCACGACGCTAGTGGCTCCAACGCTAACCAGCAGGGGCCAGAGGGGCAGCAACAGCGTGTGCAAGTTCGCCAAGGACGGCTCAACTACACCACCTTGGCCGACTTACCCGAGGGAGCCCCAGACATGACTGGTACCTTCCCTATCTGCACTCAACCTGCTGTGATATTGTTTGATTCCGGGGCAACACATAGTTTTATAAGCACAAGATTTCATGTGAAATGCGGATTAAAATCGTACCATACCAAATCATCTTATGTGATATCAACTGCGGGAGGTAAACTTTCATCCAACCAAGTCACCCACAAGGTTCCAATCAGGCTGGGAAGTAAAACATTTCCTACTGATTTGATTCTGCTTGGTATGGAAGGGATTGACATTGTGTTAGGAGCCAATTGGATGACTCAACATAAGGTAGTCCTAGATGTTGCGGAAAGAGTTGTTGAGATAAACTCGCCTACGCATGGCCCGAGTGTGCTATATCTGCCACAACGGACTTGCGTCGATGCGTGTGCTTATACCATGATAGAAACCCAACTAAAGGATATTCCGGTGGTATGTGAGTATGCCGATGTATTTCCGGATGACTTACCTGGGATGCCGCCGGATAGAGACATTGAATTCGTGATTGAACTTCAACCTGGCACAGCACCTATATCAAAGAGACCATATAGAATGCCGCCCAATGAATTGGCTGAATTAAAAATTCAACTCCAAGAATTGCTAGATAAGGGTTTCATTCGTCCAAGTGTATCACCTTGGGGATGTCCCGCTATCTTTGTGAAAAAGAAGGATCATTCCTTGAAGGTTGTGTATTGATTACCGGTCTCTCAATGCGGTAACCATCAAGAACAAGTATCCGCTTCCCCGTATTGACATCTTGTTTGACCAATTAGCTGGCGCCAGAGTATTCTCCAAGATTGACCTACGCTCTGGCTATCATCAAATCAAAATCAGGCCTTGTGACATTCCGAAGACTGCCTTTTCCACACGTTATGGACTTTATGAATTCTTGGTTATGTCCTTTGGACTCACCAATGCCCAGCCTATTTCATGTACCTCATGAATTCGGTCTTCATGTCTGAACTAGACAAGTTTGTGGTGGTTTTCATTGATGACATTCTTATATATTCTAAGAATGAGGAAGAGCATGCCGAGCACCTTCGCATTGTTCTTCAGAGATTGAGAGATCACCAGCTCTACGCCAAGTTCTCCAAGTGTGAATTTTGGCTGGAGAGCGTGAAGTTTTTAGGTCACACGGTTTCCAAGGATGGTATATCCGTGGATCCAACCAAAGTGCAAGAGGTGCTAGATTGGCAACCACCTACTTCTGTCCACGAGATTCGGAGTTTTCTGGGTTTAGCCGGTTATTACCGCCGTTTTATTCCGGATTTCTCTCGGATAGCAAAGCCCATGACCGAACTCTTGAAGAAAGGAGTTAAATTTGAGTGGAATGACAAATGTGAGGAAGCTTTCCACACCTTGCGAGACATTTGACTTCAGCCCCAGTTTTGGCTCAGCCCGATTGCACCAAGCCTTATGATGTCTATTGCGACGCATCAGGCACCGGTCTTGGCTGTGTTCTCATGCAAGAGAACCGAGTCATTGCTTATGCTTCTCGAGCACTTCGGCCTCATGAGCAAAACTACCCCACGCACGATCTTGAGTTAGCAGCGGTCATTCATGCTCTCAAGATGTGGAGACACTATTTGATGGGTGTTCCCTGCAACATATATACAGACCACAAGAGCCTCAAGTATGTCTTCACTCAGGCACATCTGAATATGAGACAGCGAAGATGGTTGGAGTTAGCAAAGGACTATGATCTCAGTGTACACTATCACCCCGGGAAGGCTAATGTAGTTGCGGATGCACTAAGCCGCAAGGCTCGTTGTCATTGTCTTTCCGTGGAGTCCTATGCCGACACCCTGTGTCACGAAATGGCAAAGGCTCAATTTGGAGATTGTTCCACACGGGTACTTCAACCATATTGCAGTGGAACCAACCGTGCACGATCAGATTGTTGCAGCCCAATTAAATGATGCGGGCGTTAAAATCCTTAAAAGGAAATTGTCTAAGGAAAGGGTGAAAGAGAAGTACAAGTGTTTCCGGTTGGATGGGCAGGGAGTGATGTGGTATGGACATCGCCTTGTGGTGCCCAAAAACACGGAACTCCGGAGGAAGCTTATGGATGAGGCACACCTCTCTAAATTTTCGCCA